>SJYT01012782.1:572378-623262 GCA_006410635.1 Cephalophus harveyi
CTGAATGCAGAGTTCCAAAGAATAGCAAGAAGAGATAAGAAAGCCTTCTTCAGCGATCAATGCAAAGAAATAGAGGAAAACAACAGAATGGGAAAGACTACTTGTAGTAGCACATGGAAAATTCCCAATAATCCTAATGGTGAGGGTACTGGTAAGATGCCTAAAGGCCCTTGATGGTTATTTGACCACAGTTACACAGTTGGTAAGCAGGAGAGACAAGATTCAGACTTAGGTATCTGGCTTCACATATTTGTAACTACTATGCTTAAACCAGTGTTGGATGGATGGAAGGTATATACAAGGATATTCTAAGTAGAGAAACAATAGAAGCAAAGCATATATTATTTTATGTGCTTTTTATGATCAATAAATTTGACTAAATCTGAAATGAATTCTGTCCTGTAAAATATTCATCTTGTACGATGTGTCAAATTAAAACCTTATTTTGTGTTCAATCGCCAGTGTGACTCTAAGCTCAGATCCTAGCTGAGCTAAACCCTATCTTCCTTGACACCCACTTCTGCAAACTGATATCACAATATTCAAATGTATATCCACATTCACGTATTCATTTAACAAACGTTTTCTGAGTGCCTACTGTGTGCCAGGCCCTGTCTTTACACTGGTACTACTGCTACTAGATATATACACTTATATATAATGTAATTGTAGACAATACAGAATCTTTTTTTGAGGCCGTAGAGTATAGTGGTTAGGATCACAGGCTCAGGAGCCAGACTGCCTGGGTTAAAAATCAGTTCTGATGCTTTCTAGTTGTGGGACCTCAGCATTGTCACCTGTCCAGTACATTGGTCTCTTCAACTATAAAATGGGTATAACAACATTCTATCCTATCTCCTGGGGTTGTTGTGAGGATTAAATAGTTAATACGTGTGACGTGCTTAACACAGCTTCTAGCAAAAACTCTGGGAAGCACTTAATAAATGTTAGTAATTTTATGTTGACAATCATTTTTAATTAGTTATTGCTGAACAATTGAGCTTCTTATGTGAGGCTGTTTTCCACTATAAAATAAAAATAAATCTGGAGACCTTCTCTGGTGGGGCATAAGCCTTAAAGGGATATAAAGGAATTAACAGCATTTGTTGCTCTAACAAAACCATGTTTTGGTCTCGAGTAGGCCTTTAAGGGCCTGTAATTTCCATCAGGGCTCCTTCCATCCCAGCAGGCGGGTGATTCGGGGAAAGCCTGCAGTCTAAGCAGGCGGGCTTTGGCAGAGCTATTTGTGCAGGAAGTACGGAGGTCAAGGGACTCCTTGTATTGAAGGCCTTTCTCAAAATGAAGGATTTGGCTTCTGAGATTAATGTTCGAAGTGAACCCCTGCTATACTTAATTCCCTTTTCTGTGAACTCAGTGCATTTTTAAAATTCAGTTAGGGGCCCTCCTATGGTGTGGCATGGAAACCACAAACCCAGACGCCCTTCTGACGGAGTTCACACTGCCCTCCCTCATCCCTTGACCCAATGGACTGCTGACTGAATTCTAGGATTAATCACTGCGCTGAATTCTTTGGGTTAAACTGTGCCCAGAAATAACATGCCTTAAATTTGCACACATTAGGTCCAGTGGGATTTAATATAAACATTTAAAAATAAAAGATTCATTAAAAAAAAGGCTTCTATGAGTAGCTAGGGCTTCCCTGGTGGCTCAGACAGTAAAGAATCCACCTGTAATGCAAGAGACCTGGGTTTGATCCCTGGGTTGGAAAGATCCCCTGGAGAAGGGCATGGCACACTTCAGTATTCTTGCCTGGAGAATCCCCATGGACAGAGGAGCCTGGCAGGCTGCAATCCCAGGGGTCGCAAAGAGTTGGACACAACTGAGTAGCTAGTGGCCACCATATGAGGAAGTGAGAAACTGGAAATGGGGGATGAGCGGTCTCTTTGGGTTGAGTTGCATGTTCTAAGTTACCAGAGGGTTGATAATTTAGAACCCTCCTGCATTGCAGGCAGATTCTTTACCAACTGATCTATGAGGGAAGCCACATCAGAGGGTTACTTTTTTTAATAAATTCTGTGGGGCAAAATATCCATAGCCTCAAGAGTAAGTGATTGGTGATTTTATCCCATCTACTAATAAATTTTCTGTTTCAGGTAAAATTAGGTGGAACAAGGGAAACTGGTAGAAAGTAAGTTCATTGAGAAGATATTTGCCTTTTCACTTTATGATCTCAGCTCCCATAAGAAATAAACATTAGAGGCTCCCTCCCCATAAAAGTCAACTGCTTGAAGACTTCTCTGGTGGTCCAGTGACTGAGACTCCAATCTCTGGTTGGGGAACTAGATTCCACATGCCTCAACTAAGACCTTGTGCAACAGAAAAAAAAAAAAAAAAATATATATATATATATGTAGAGACAGAGTCAACTGCTTATCATATAACCACTGTTACAAAGAGTTGTTATATAGGGAAATAATTATAACAGTAATAACAGCGAACAGTTATATAGCAATTACTGGGCTATAATCTTCTGGGCATCGTTCTAAGCTCTTTGCATTTATTACATGCCTAATTTAGGCCTAACATGTACCATTTTAGTGCATGGTCTTTGGTCTTTAAAAAAAAACAACTAATGTGTTGAAAACTTTGACTGTGTCCAGCACTATGCTTTTTTTTTTTTTAAATTTTTGGACACACTTCATGGCATGTGGGATCTTAGTTCCCTGACCAGCAATCGAGCCTGCACTCTCTTCAGTGGAATTTCAGAGTTATAACCCTGGGCTACTAGGGAAGTCCCGAGCACTGTGTTTTTATGTGTATGGCCTCTTTTAATCCTCATGATGGCTCCACAGTTAGGTGTTGCCGTCAACCATAAACTGAGGCTCAGAGAGTTAGGTAACTTGCTCCCCACAATTGCCAAGATGCAAAGTTTGGTCTTATTGACATCAAGCCCGAGCTTTTTATCTTGCTGCTCTTCTATCTGTCATAGAATTGCAAGTGTATTGCATAGGCTCAGCGTGCCTCACTCTCACAGGGGTCTTTGATGGGGTTCTTTGTGGGTTTCCATGCCTCCAAGGTGAGAAGTGTCCCAAAACTCTGGCTAGAATTTCCTGGATTTCTCCCCACAAGTGGGAGATAAAATAATTGTTTGGAACTCCTTGATCTTGTTCCTTAACTGGATATAGAAATAGAGTAACCATAATTCTAGCTATAGGAAATAGTGAAAAGAAGTTTTAAAAAGAAACCCAAAGCAAAAATCCTTGACTCTGCTACTTACTAGCATCTGGAGCAACTCTTGATAACCTCAGTTTCCTAATCTGAGCAATGGAGTGATGCAAATTATTTGTGCTTTACTCATACATACCTTATACAGTTTTGATGACCAAAGATGACATCACTGTTGGAAAGTCTATGTTAGATGTGTTGTTACTATTATACTGTGATTAAAAAAAAAATAATTTATTTATTTATTTCTGGTTGTGCTGGGTTTCCTTGCTGTTTGGGCTTTCTCTAATTGCAGCTAGCAGGGGCTATTCTTTGTTGTGAGAAGGTGGGGCTACTCAGGCTTCTCATTGCAGTGGCCCTTGTTGCAGAGCAAAAGCTCTAGGCATATGGGCTTCAGTAGTTGCAGCTCGCAGGTTTAGTTGCTCCGAGGCAAATGGAATCTTCCTGGACCATAGATGGAACCTGTGTCCACTACATTGGCAGGATTCCTATCCACTCTACCACCAGGGAAGTCCTATACTGTGGTTCTTTACAAATGTCGGAGGATTGGTCCTATTAATGAGGGTGTCTTGGGAATAGTATTATTTGATCTTAAACATTTGAAAGACAATTATTTGCGATCCGTGGAGTAGGTTTTTTTCAGGTACCAAAGGCAATACCACTTCTGGAGTATCTACTATGTGCCAGTAATCATAATGAGACTTCACCTTTCATTTAATTCTTATACAAATCCAGAGAGGGAGCTGTTATTATTTTATAAATGAAGTAACTGAAGCTCTCCATGGGGTTGCAAAGAATCAGACATGACTTAGTGACTAAACAACCACCACAAACTGAAGCTCAAGAGCAACTTAAGCAATTTATCCAGCAGCACATAACTAAGAGGTAAAATTGAGATTCAAACTTAGAACTATGGGGAAACAATTTCCATGCTATTGGAATTCACTCTAGCCCTCTGCCTTTTAGGCAGAAAGGAAAGAAGAAAACAGAAAGCAAAAGGTGGGGGGTCTACAGAACTCAAATGCCCCAAGATCATGGGATTTGCCTGAGAATTAAAATAATGATGATGATAATGATAATAATAGTAAAGAGGAGGAACAGACATCAAGGTCAACCACAAAGAAGTAGTAACAAACATTCATATTTCTTTTGCCATAGACTGTCACTTAAAAAATGTTTTATTTTCTCTATGTTCCTAGGGACAGCAGTGGGAAGTAGTTAGGAATAAGAATAATATCCACTTAATAGGTGGCAGTGTACAAAACTGAGAAAGAAGGAGCAGTGCCAGGCATCATTTGAGAGAAAGTGAACCACTGAGGACTGTCATAAGGACTTGCTTCCAGGGAGTTGGGCTTCCTCAAGGGCCATTTTCCCTGATTCCAGCTCCAGTTCATCTTCAGTCACTGACCTCCACACCTTCAAACTTATTTGATTATTCCTAGCCATTAATCCCCTGGTTTGGCCTATTGCTTCCTATGGAAAAGCCTGGAAAAAGAGGTGGGAAAATCTGTGAGCCTGAGAATGTCTCCTCTTGAATTCTTTAACTCAGAAGGTCCCTGACACTGTGATAACAATCCTGATACTTACGGAAAAGAAAAGAAAAATCTGAGCTATGTGGAGTCAGAGTTTTTAAGTTGTCTTGAGGCTGTAGAATGCTTGTCTGTACCTGGCATCTTAGATATGGTGAGAGAAACTTGAAAGGGTCAGAGTGCCGGATCTTCATATAGTAACAAGGAATGAATCTAAAACTCAGAAAACATTTAATTGATCTGTTAAGTCTTGCACCATAGGGAAGATTAAAAAATCAAAGAGATTTAAAATGTTTCAGAATTCTTGGCTGGTTTGAAGGAATCATTTTTCCAAAAGGTGGCAAACGTTGCATTTAGATTTAACTGGAGCTGAGAACTATCTCGGCCTCAGCACTCAGGGAAAACGTGCTCTAGCTGACCTCAGTGCCTTCAATCTGCAAAACAGGAATGAAGTGCTCCACAGAATGGAACTGTAGGGTAAAACGAGGTGGGTTAAAGTGCACCGCAAAGTACTAAGGGCCTCATTCGGGTAAAGGGGCTATGATTTCTTTAAGAGTGAAGTTAAGTGTAGAAAAAAGGGCATCAGCACTGCACATCCTAGTCGTCAATAATTACTTTCAAATATTTATGAAGAGCTTAAAAATTATTTCCCCCAGTTTCACACTGATACTCAAATGGTAATGACCATTATTTGTCCAGCATTGGATAGGATAAGTAACTCTCCTGGTGTCAGACAGCAAATTAGGTGCCTTAAATCCGAATTTGAATGAAGCACACATCCGTGGTAGATGGCTAGATCCTGAGTTTCCTCGCTGTCAGAGAACTTCATGGAGTGTACAGGTCAATTTATTTTCATGTATCTTGTCCATCTTGCAACTTTTAAGTGAGATGGAGATCACTTAAACACTATTTTTACAGGACCTTTATTTTTCATTATATTCAATGATTGTAAACTGCAGAAATTTCACCGTTAGAATCTTCAGATAGGGAGGCTGGGAGAGGTTTAAAAAAAAAGAAAGAAAGAAACTGGCTCATGGCTTTACAACTAGAGAGTGGCAGTGCTGGCTCAAGAGCCCACTTCTCTGATCACGACCCCACCTCTTCAGAAAAAAAGCTATAGTACAAATAATAATAATTTTTTAAAATAGTGGCATTAGTGGCAGCTAACACAGTGTGCCAAGCACTGTTCTAACCTTTTTGTATGTATTAACTCATTTAACCCGCAAAAAAAAAAAAAAAAAAAAAGATTTTAACTATTCCTTCACTAAAGCAGTCCAATGAGAAGCAGCACTTTTTTTTCCTCCCCTCAGCTGAATGACACGGCAACCCGAAATCACAACTCCGTTTTAGGTTCCTGGTGGTGCCTGCTTCCTCTTCTAGTTTGTTTAGTCACAGAATTCGATTCCTGTTGGCCGATTACGCGCCTACAAACAGGCTTAGCGCTCTATTGAAATGCGTGAGGCTCCTTAACTCTTGTATAAACAGGTAATGCGAAGGGGTGGGGCACAGATTGCGGATTTCTTGAGGATGGGGCTGGGATGGGGGTTGGAACCGGCTCCCTAGAGGATCGGGCCGAGGTTCAGGGAGGGCTTGGCTGCTGTTTTAAAATGCAGTGTTTTTTTGTACCCTTTCTAGAAACCAGCTGTAACTTTAGGTCAGAGCGTATTAAAATGAGCCACTTCTGAACCAGCAGCGCCCAGGCCCCAGGCCCTGCTGTGAAGGCCCCGGCAAAGGTCAGGGCTTGGTCCGCGTGACGCTCCTCCCCGTGCCCGTCCGAGCTGCTCTGCCTCAGGTAAGGACACCCTCGGGGGGACCCCCCTGCCTCCAGGCCCGCCGCCGAGCTCGCTGTGATCCTACCTGGTGACACGACTTCTTTACTGGGGGGGGGGGGGAGGGAAGGACGGGGGTGGGGTGTACCGACCGGCTCGTGATTCAACAGCTGGTTCCTTATTCCTCAAACGTGGTTCTGCTTGGTTTCCCTCAACCGCCCGAAGCGGGGGGCCAGACGTCTGATTTCGGGCAGATGTCCTCAGGTGGAGCAGGTGCCACTGCTGGGCTATTTCTTGGCTGTCTAAACTGGATGTGACTTTTTGAGCGGGGAGCGACAAGTCTGTGTGGTGAAGTCCCCACGTCTCTTCCCCATCAAGGCAGATCTGTTTTGTTTTGTTTTTTCCCTCAACCTTCAGCAAAGGTATCTGCGCTCCTAAAACAACAGGAATGTTGCACTGGCCTGCAGCCAGCGGAGGCTCAGCGAGCAGGATAAAATTTCAGAGCAGATTTACGGGAAGTTGCCGGTGTTGGGAGTAAAAATCTGGTTTGGTGAGTTTAAGGGAAGGGAGTAGACGAGAGACAACCTTGCTACTGTGAGGCGAACGGCCTCGGATGGGGGAGGGCAGAAGCGGGAGGAGGGAACAGGGAAGAGCCGGAGCGAGGCTCGAGCGCTCCCCGCGCGCAGCGCCGGACGCACGCAGGGCTCCCGGGGCCGCCGCTCTCCCCCGGGTGCGGGTCCGGCGCCGCTCTGCCAGGGGAACTCGCCGCGCTTTCGAATTCTCGCTCCCGCCAGGAATTTAGCCCCGAGAGATCTGCCTTCTGGTTATCGCGCCGGCTTCTCACTTTGGAATGTGCAGTTGGGACAGTGAGAAGTTGGGGCTCGGGAAGTTGTCCTCGGAGAGTTTCTCTCCCGCGGGTTTCCAAGGTTAAGAGATTCTGACAAACTGGAATTCCCAGAGCCTGGGAGTGAAGCCTGAAACGGTCTGTGGCTTTAAGCGGCGCGGTAGGGAGTCGCTGGACACTCCTTATTTTGGTTTTACATTAAAAAGAGGGAGGCCGAGATGTTGTAGGTTACTTCCTAGCTGTGTCAGTCGTTGCCGCGCTCTGAATGGTGTTAATTTCAGAAGTGGGCGACTGCAAATACATCACAAAGGTAAGGTCGTTTTTGGCAATCTTTCTAACTACTGTCCCTTAATCTTACCTGTGGGTCCAGATTTTGAAATTTTGTTTTCCTCTCTGTTTCGACCTTATCTCCCCTTGTTCTACCGTCCCACTTCCGACTCTGGCATGTTTAATGGGAAAGAAATAGTCTATAATAAGATTTTTAAAGCGTCAGCTTCTGGAAAAGCAGAAAATTATATACAGTCAGCCCCATCGTTTCCTCTGGTGATGAAACCTTTTCCATACAATAAACAATTTTCTCCCCCGCTTTTGGGCTGTCCAGAGGCACAGGTGACTTTTTAGACTCAGATTATTAAAGTGAGATTGAGAAAACTTTTATGACAGGCATCTCACAGTGAGTGGTAAGGAGGGGAGGGTTACTGGGGGATGTGTGTTGGGGGAGGATATGAGGGGAATATCTTCTTGGAGTCATTTACCTCCCAAGGTAACACTGAGCACCGGCTTAGTTGTTTAAAGTTAAAAATTCAATCTGTATAAAAGTCTAGGGCTGATGAACTATGACAGCTGACAAATCCACCACTGGATATTTAAGAAATCAGATAAATAAATGAAGTGGAATTTTTCAAATAATGATTCATTTTTTATTAAGGTAAAAGTTCATCTACTCTTGGGTACTGTCCCAAAGCATTTGGGGATGTGTCTTCTTTCTTGAGGCTTATCTAAGATTGTGTCCTCAAGGTACTTTACTCATAGGCCATGCTGATTTTTGCCATACTGATTTGTACTGTTACTGATGTAGCACATTCTAATGGCTCACCCAGTGTTCTTTAGTATGAATATAGATTAGAAATCTTGTTCTTTAAAACTTGTTGTACTAGAGTCACGATTTTTTCAGGCAGAGAAAAGCATAAATGTGAAGAGGTTGCCACAGATTTAAGCACAGTTGCAATTTAGATCAAGTGCATGTGAGAATTGTAGGTGCCTATTCTAAAAGGTAAAAGATTTTCAACAGTGTAAAACACAATCTCTAGACAAAGCCAAGTACCCAATCAAGGCGATGAGATAGCGTTTTGCAGGATTTTGTATTGCTCTTCGGCATGGCTCAGGTGGTAGAGGCTGTCTGCAATGCAGGAGACCCAGGTTCGATTCCTGGGTCAGAAAGATCCCCTAGAGAAGAGAATGGCTACCCACTCCAATATTCTTGCCCGGAGAATTCAGTGATCAGAGGAGTGTGGTGGACTATTAAACAATAATCCTTGTCAGATTGATGATCTGAAATCTTGGAGGGAAACAAAACTAACCCAGTCCAAAATGGAAACAGGAGGAAGGAAAGAAAGGAATTTGGGTTTTCATATCCTTTCTTGTCTACCTTACCCTTCACCTTGTTCTGATAAACCGTTTTGGCCTCTTTGACTTAACTACTGCACAGAGGGAGAATCAGAAGTCTGCCCAGTGTTATTATTTCAATATTGGTTAAAGGAAGAAATAAACTGACAAAAACCAAGCTTCTAGTCTGACTCTGTCATGCTTCTTTACCTGACAAGGCTACACTTAAATTCATCTGCTCAAGAGTGTTTTGTGAACAGATGCCAAAAATGAATCAAGTTTTGAAGATTCTTTATCTTTTTCTTGGGTTTTCAGTTTTCAGAAGCTTGTAAGATTGAAAATTTGGCGTCATCACTTTACTCCAATCTCTTTAGTCTTAATTGTCAGCGTATTTTTGATTCCTACCTGTGCTGCTGTAGACTAAATTTTGCCCAAAACAGCTGGTGACACTGAGGATGAAATCAAGATAGAAAGCAAGGAAACTATGTGCTTCGGGACATGTGTCCTCATACTTGATCTGACTAGTGTTTAGGATGACTCTTTTTTTTTCTCCTCACATGATAAGAGCATTCAGATTAGACTGTTCTCTGATTTACTAGTAACAGAACCTGTTCTCAGTAATTTAAACAAAGATTCGAAGATTGAAGCCGATAAAATAATTTTCTTACAAAATGAACTTGCTTTCCAAATTCTACTCTTGATCTGACGATTAAAAAATCTATCACGTCCTAATTGATTGAGCTTTGACTGCTAGAGGGAAGTATTTGCCTATTTCAGACAGGTTTCCACCTCTACATTTCAAGTCCCTTCTGGTTTTTCAGCACTGGATACAGGAGTGCAAGTGGGGGGAGGGAGATCTCCTCAAAGTTGGCCTGAGGTTCAAGTGAAACTCTGATTTGGTTTTCCCAGAGGATGCATAATCCTAGAAAAAAACTTGCTCTGAAGCGGGCTTAAGTGTGGGATTCATACGACTTAGCTAAAGGATAGATTTTGTAAGAACCTAGGGTTTATGTGCCAAACGTTTGTGAAGTGATGTTGAATACATAAATACCGTTTAAAAAAATGTTTGTCAGAATGATTCCAAGTTAAAGGTTATATTGGAACGTTTCAGCCATTGGCCCAATTAAAAGATGTATTTTTCCTCTTGGGAGCAGTCTCTGTGTCTTATGATGATGTTGCTTTTCTGATTTAATATTGTGAGACGTGTCTGTTAGTCCGGACAGCCACCTGCCCAGGGTCATTGCTTCAAAGAACAACTAGAAAAGGATTGTCAATAATGGCAATGCAGGGATGACTAGGGTTATGAGTTAGAAGGCTTTTAGAAACTCCCGAGAAGAATAGCATAGCGGTGATAATATGCGATTGTTCAACTGCCACCTCAAGTTGTTAGAAACCTCTCATACTGGGATTTAGGGGGAAATGGCACCCTGCCACTTGTTGTGTGTGGTCCTGAATCATCTTGTCAGTAAAAGACTCCTGAAACGGTCTGAGCTTGTGTTCTGATGGTTTCTGCCTCTTTATAGTTGCATCTCCTCTGCTCTGTCAGCATCTGTATGGGGAGAGGACTCAGAGGGAAAGGATGTATTTCCCTTCAAGTCAGTGTACCCCCCTCTTTCCAGAACCTCTCTTTTTGCCCCGAAAAGTGGGCGAGGAAGGAATTTTCCAGCGGAAGTAGAAGAGTACAGAGTGTCTGGAGGAATAAATGGCCAAGACACAAGTGAGCTCCAAACACCTAAAATAATGTGGGGTTTAATGCCCTCCAACTATTGCAGGTGAACTCAACTGGAGGAATCTGAGGCTCACCCCACCCCCACTTTTGTAATTCAAATGCCTCTAGTTCTCTGCAATAGATGGCTCATTTGAATGAGTTCAAGATGTTGTCTCTAGGTACAGCCCAAAGTAAACTGATTACAAAAGGCACAGGCCCTTCAACCACACTCCATTCTGGCTTTCGTCTACTTTCTGCAGTGGTTTAAAGGACACCTGAAAAGAAAAAACAAAAACCCACAGCTTAGTTTATGTAACTTAGGTATATAATATGAGCATTCTTTTTCACTGTGAATATGGAGATTTTGTCATCTTAGGCAGTTAGTTTATGCCGAAGTGATTTGTGGGAGTGTTTAGATATTAACAGTTTATACATCTGTAAAATACAAAACAACTGAGACTATAGTAGAAATGCTTGACTGTAGTTTATAGTTTCTCTTTCTGGTAAACCCTACCAGGTTTTAAAGAGTGGGATCATTTTAGAAATCAAAAGAACAATCTCTACCTTTCTGAAGGCCGCTGAAGAGAGAGGACACCAGAAGACAAAGCGCTGGTATAGCCCTGAAAATGCTTTGTGATTTTGAGGAGATATCAGTCCTTTGGTCTCAGCAGATTCTCGGCAGTGCAAAAATGTCATTTACATTAGTCAAGAAGACAGTCGCTGTCCTCAAATCATGATATTTGTCTTTGGGAATATTATATGTTTGTAGCTCTTGAGAACATAACGTCCCAGTGCCAAGACCATAGTTGGTGGGTGTATGTTGATGAAAGGGGATTTGCTGACAGTGTTTGCTTCCTGATTGTGCTTTGCTTTGGCTAATAGTCAATTTTGGTCATATTCCTTGAGTTTCCCTACTGGGGGAAAAAAAACAACCGGATTGTAGAAGCAATGGATAATCCACATGTGGATGAACAAGGGTTAATTATACATACCAATGGGCAATGGGTGGATGTACAATGAATGTGGGGCATTGTGTAGCTGAAACAGAAACAAGACACCTCTACCTGACCAAGGAAATGCCAACCTATAAAAATTATAATAAAAAGTATTCACCTTTCAGAGCACTGAGTCTTCAATCATTTTTGTAAAGCATTATATATCATGCCAAAAGAAAACAAAAGAAGTACTTAGTAAAGTGAGGAAGATTTTTTTCAGGTGTTAATTTCTTAGATCAGTTAGATTGCCATTCTGAAAATGTGTATTTGGGCCTTTTGAGGTCAGGTAAAATATTCACGTGTCCGAAAGTGGGGTTCCATGTCCATGATGATGATAGCACTGTGCCTTTTGAAAAGACGGCTTAAATAATATTTCTCTTTGTTTGCTGTCATTTATTTTCAAAAATAATAACATGGTTCTCGGTACACCAAGCCCTTGCCAAGATTAGGCCCATCTTCTTAGTAGCTGTCTCAAGACAAAGTTGCCTTTGTGTAACTACAACTGGGAGAATTTGGTGACATGGAAAACTCAGTGGGGCACTGCAGCTTATTATTAACAGAATATTCAATGGCCTGATCCATTTTTTGTTGTTATTGTTGTTGTTTTTATTCTTCCAGCTAATAATCGTGATATATTTCTATGTGCAAATGATCTTACTATTTTCCCAGGGAGGAATGCAGTGGTTGAGAATTTACCTTGGAATTTAGTTAGATTATAAAAGGCAAAAGCTGCAGCATGATGATGCAGAAGAGATCTCAGCCCGGTGGGCTAGTTTGTTCTCAGGGTGTGTGCCCAGTTGCTCAGTCGTGTCTGACTCTTTGTGACCCTATGGACCATAGCCCACCAGGATCCTTTGTCCATGGGATTCTCCAGGCAAGAATACTGGAGTGGGTTGCCATGCCCTCCTCCAGGGGATCCTCCCAACCCAGGGATCCAACTCGGATCTCCCTCATTGCAGGCAGATTCTTTACCATCTGAACCAAATTTGGTCACACGTGGAGAGAAAGAAGGAGTGGTTAGCCCGCATGAAAATGACAGTCTGTGGGGAAAGGATGACCGTTCACATTAAATTCAAACTCCATGGAGAAATGGCTAAAAATACAGTCTACCTTGGTTCAAATCCTAGCTTGGCCACTTATAAACTACCTGATTTCTCCATGACTCAGTTTCCTCAGCTGTAAAATGCCTATCTCACAGAGTTGTTACAAGGATTAAATAAATCAATCTATTTTGTAAAGAGGGCTCAGAACAGTACCTGGCATGCAGTCAGTCTGATATGGTACATTGTTCACTTGTTATATATCATTTTAGGATGCCTTTCTGTGTTTGAATTCTTCTCATCTCACTACTCTACTCCTTTTGTGATTTATTCTGGTGATGGTAATCTAGGAGTCTCTTCTTAAGATCACTCCTTTTGACCAAATGCCATTGCCATTATAGGCAGGCACTATTTTTTGCAAGTTTCTTTGGGTCTTTGTACCTTAGTTGTAGAAAGAAGCTAACTTAGAATCATTAACATGCCTTTTTCTTTCCTCTCTATATATGATCATCAACTGTATGATGTTTTATTAGAAGCAAAAAGAATGATGCTATCATATCTGTTAAGTGAGAGACTGCCAAATGTTCTGCTGAAAACAGTATAGATCTGGAAATATTCCGTGTAAAAGACCTTAATACAGCAAACTTAAGTAGTTCCTATTATGACTTCTGCCGGTTAGTGTTAACAGGTCATATTCACAATCAGAGTATGAGACCTTCTCAGAACTGCCAGTGTCTTATCTGTGCACTTCTCATGGCATTTTATATCATTTAATACTTTTTGTACATATACTGTTTGCCCCTGCCAAACAGACATTAAGTTCCTTGGAGGCAGGATTTGTGTCTAAATAACATTTGTGTCCCTCAATGTCCCTAGTTTATAGTTAAGTGCTCAATAAATAAGAATTTCTTTGCCCAAATTCATTACCATCTAAAATGACAGGGTTTTGTTTTTTTTTTTCATTTCATGGGCATGTATTATGAAACATATTTATTTGGATGACCTCTATTTTTCCACAGGCATTTTAGTAAAAATCGTTGGATAGAGAAAATATGATGGAGAAGTAGTGAACTCAGAAAGCAACCAGAATGGAAGCTTTTTCCACAGCCAAGCTTCTGAAAGCATGTCTGGATGGGGAATGGAGGGGCTGAATTGTTGCACTGCTTAGGTGCCCATCACATTGGCAAACACTTAAATGTTTATACCTCTTTTCTTCTGCTCTTTAACATTCTTTAGAAGGCCCAGACTTGTTACTAGGTAACAATGAGAAGGGGAAAATGTATTTTCTCAGATTACAAGGAATTTATTAGATAATTATCAGGGAAAAGTGCATTTTCTGAAAATTAGGGAGAGTGAACAGAGATCCACCGAGGAAGAACAATATCGAGGGAGTGCACAGCCTGTGAGCCCTGGTGGTTGGTGTTTCTGGTACGGCTGTTGGTGTACTCTCATAAAGCGGAAGGAGGGCAAGTGGGGAAGACTTGTGTTCAGAGAATTGCCTCCAGTGAAATCCTGTTTGCAGGGCAAAGGGAATCCAATAACAAGCTAGCTGGGGCAAACAATAGTTTGTCCCAGGCACCTCCTTTGCTCTTTGCCCTATATTGTGGGTTCCAGGATCCACCTCAGGTTATTTGCAGATGTGCCAGTGAGTAAGCAGAAACTACTACTTATTACTAAGGAGCCCTGGAATTTGTGCCTTGAATCTGCAGTGGCTCCATATTCACAGTCACTCCCAGTGGCTGAGACCAACCCCGGGAAGGCAGGAATCTTCGAATATTCGCCCAGCACTCTTCCCAGAGTGGGACCTAGGAGTCACTCCCCCAGTGGGAAGTGTATGAGCCACACAGACCCTGAGTCAAATGGTGACACCTGTGTTCTCACACATCCTACTAAGGTGTGAAGGGTCTTGTCTTTTCCCCATCGGCTAAAGTTAATCAATGAAATTGTCAGTGGAACGGCAGAATCTGCTTTTCTCTTCTCCCTGATTCCACCTTTGCCCTGATCCCATACGCTTGGTATTTGACACAGTATCCAGAGTGACTCATAAAACAGTCAGATCATGTTATTTCCCGGCTGAAAACTTTCCAGAGCTTCTCCATCTCCCTCAAAAGCCAACAAGGAACTGTATTTCTAGTCCCATTACCTCTTTTTCTTTTGGCCACACCGCAGAGCATGTGGGATCTTCTTTCCCTGACCAGGGACTGAACCCGTGCCCCTAGCATTGGAAGCATGGAGTCTTAACCACTGGAATGTCAGGAAAGTCCGCATTACCTCTTAAATCTCATCTCCTATCAGTCACCCCATTATCGCTTTGCTTTAGCCACAGCTTCATGCTTCCATGACCTTTGCACTCGCTACTCTCTCTCCCTGAACTGTCTTCCCCAACGACATCCAAGCTCCACTTTTCCACCTCCTCCACGTCTTTATTCTTCCTCCCTTTGTGGAAGGGCAGCAATTCCTCCTTGCTGTTGGCACTCTCTCTCCTTACCCTGCTCTATTTTTAACACTGTACTTATTAGCATATTTTATGATTGTGTGACTTATTGTTTTTCTGTTCCCTGCTAGAACATCTGCATCATTTATTGATGTTTGTCAAGCATCTTAGAGCAGAGTCTGCCACAGAGTGCGTGTTTGCTCAGTTGCACTCGACTCTTTGCAACCCCCTGGACTGTAGCCCGTCAGGTTCCTCTGGCCATGGAGTATCCAGGCAAGAATACTAGAGTGGGTTGCCATTTCCTCCTCCAGGAGATCTTCCTGACCCAGGGATTGAACCCTTGTCTCCTGCATCTCCTGCATTGGCAGGTGGATTCTTTGCCACTGAGCCACCTGGGAAGCCCCTGCCACAGAGTAGGTAATCCATAAATATTTGTCAAATAAAGTGAATAAAGCACAGACTCTTACACAGCACAGACTCTTACAAGTACAACTGAAAGTGTAGTACTTACTTGTGTGTTCTACTCAAAATATAACTACAAGCACGTCTTTCTGAATAAGCATGCTTTTTTTCCCCAGACCTCTCCTATTAAGCTACCATATCTTCTCTGGTTTCTCTGGTTTCATTATTTTCTGTGCCACCATGAGTCCTTGATGGAGGCCAGTGACTAAGTAACAAGCAAGGCAGAGCTAAGTGTGGGAATGGCGCAATCATTTCAGCACTTCTGTTTCCAAATCAAAGCCTAGTCTTTGGCAATCTTTTTGTGATTTCCATCTAAATCATACAGCTCTGTTTTGAACCAGTCTTGTGAATTGCGTGCCCTACAGATAATTACACTTAACTAACTCATGTTACTATATTGTTTATCACTTCTTCTGTTGTCATTTAATTATAATTAATGATTGCTTTGAAAGTAACTGTCATTTGAGATTTTGCCAAATGTCAACTGTGGCTCCAGGATTCCATCTCAGTTCTTTTCTCAATTGCAGGGCTCAGTTAAGTGTTTCCCCTTGACCTGGCATGAGATGAGTGCTAGTGTCATTGTCTCAGTTGTTAATATCTCTCCAGAACCTTTTACAAAATTCTGGTCTTGGTTTGCTGAGTGGCACAACACTCTCCGATCTGTCATACTGGTTTGCTAGTCCCTGCCTTATTCCCTCCCTCTGCACGATTTTCCTTGGTTAAATACAACTGCATTTCTTGGTGCTTGGAGGTGCAGCTTCCTCTGTGTGTCCTCCTGTTAGTTTTAGATTTGTAACTCTGTAAAGAACTTCCCCAATGGCTGGTGGGATCCTGTGGCTACTGGGTTTGGGGACCCTAGAAGGGTTTTTGTTGTTGTTGTTGTGCCACATGGCATGTGGGAGCTTAGTTTCTTGATCAGGGATTGAACCCATGTCCCCTGAATTGGAAGCTCAGAGTCTTATCTGCTGGATCACCAGGTTAAGTCCCTAGAAGTTGTCTTGAAGGTGAGTGTACACTCCAGGAAGGTTCTTTGCAGTTAAAAGACAGGAATTCCTTGGTGGTCTAGTGGTTAGGGTCCTGGTGCTTCCACTGCAGGGGGCCTGAATTCCATCCCTAATCAGGGAACTAAGATCCCACAAGCTGCATGGCACAACCAAAAACAAATAAACAACCAAATAGTATGTCAATTCTGCTGAAGGTACATGAAGATCGTGGATATAGTTATTTTTGACTGTTGTTGATCATGGCTTGTGGCTGATCTACAATTATCCAGATATTTTTCATTTCTAAGTTGATTTGGAAACTGTCATCATAACTGATAGTAAAATGGACCATTCAAGAAATTTTTAAAAACCCTGAATAATCAGCTAATATTTCTAGTACTTTCTGCAAATCATTGTATTACTTATCATATGTACTGAATGGAACATTACACGACTGAAGTGACTTAGCAGCAGCAGCATGTAAATGTTCAGTTAGATCTGTGTTTAAGAATATACTGGGCCTCCCTGGTGGCTCAGATGGTAAAGAATCTGCCTGCAATGCAGGAGACCTGGGTTTGATCCCTGGGTTGGGAAGATCCCCTGGAGAAGGGAATGGCTATCTTCTCCAGTATTCTTGCCTGGAGAAATCCATGGACAGAGGAGCCTAGAGGGTTACAGTCCATGGGGTCACAAAGAGTTGGACACGATTGAGCAACTTTTTTTTTTAAACAATATACTATGTAGGTGGAGCTAGTGGTAATTCTTTATGAATTAGAAAAATTTTTCAAAATATAGACCTAGTTAATAGGTATACTTGAAAAAAAAAGATGAATATGGAATATTTGGCAGGCAGATTCTTTACCATTGAGCCATCAGGAAAGCTGAATATGGATTAAACGGGTTTAAAGCAGACTTTGAAAAAATCTATTTTCCTTATGTAGACACAGACTCAGCTGTTATTTATTGAGTAGCTGCTTTGTGCCAGATGCCAGGTACTAGGTGTGCAGCGGAGAACAAAAGTTCTCTGTCCTCATGGGGCTTTCTTTAGGGGTGGAGATAGGATACAGTGCTCTGAAGGAACTGAGGGGTACTGGACAATAGAAGATGGGACTCTTAGCCGGAGTGGGCTGAGAAGGCTGCCCCTGGGATGGGATGTGGTGCTAAAGGTATAGCATTTATGCAGTTCCTAAGGCTGGAGGAAGCTGGGCATGCTGAAGGACTTAAATGAGGCCAATGTTGCCCCCGTGCTGGGAGCAAGGAGCAGGGAGGCACAGGTAAGGTGGGACTAACTGAGTCCTAGAGCATGTAGGTCCCTCAAGCTCAGAAGAGTTTGTTACCCCATTTCAATGGAAAGCCATGGGAAAAGGACTTACTTTTTAAATAAAAACTCTTAGGTAAAGACTGAATTGGAGGGAGGCTGTCATGGCAGACAGATACGATTCCTTCTTGGAAGGGGGCAGTGGAAGTGGAGTCATGCTGGTCAGCTGGGCACCATTTCTTCTGCGTGCTCTCCTGCCTTTTTTTACAGCCTCAGTTCAGCTGTGGTAGGGGTTTCGCCAGTGACTTGAAGAAATAGCAAGACTTACTGATGGCCTGGATGTAGGGGTGAGGGAAAGAATGAGGATTCTAGCTAAAGTTACTGGGTTTGATGTGAGGGACTGAAGGAGAACATGTTCAAGGGGAGCTGGGGAAACCAGGAGCTCAGTTTGGGGAATGTTTACTGAGATGCCTGTTAAACACCCCAAGGAGATGTTTCCCTTTTGTATCCAGCACTTGTAGCAAGAGTGAGAGGCATTTATTTTAGGCAACTATTTTGGATTTCATTATTTCTTTTTATCACTGTGTCCAAATTAACAAATATAGGTAAAGTGTGTAACCTTTATATCACACATAACTAAACAGTATTCTAACAATAAATGAGCCATCCAGTGTATAAGACACTGTAATGCGGGCATGGGTTAGGGTGGGTTAATGTTGAAAAATTTTAAGTATAGTTTCAGCCATTAAGAATTGTCTAATTCAAATTAATCCTATATATATTTAATATTTCAGTAATATATGTTTGATATTTGCATTATATATTTAACATATTGATATGCTGCTGCTGCTGCTACTGCTAAGTCACTTCAATTGTGTCTGACTCTGTGAGACCCTATGGACAGCAGCCCACCAGGCGCCTCTGTCCACGGGACAAGAATTCTCTAGACAAGAATACTGGAGTGGGTTGCCATTTCCTCCTCCAATTGATATGCTACTATATTATAAATATGAATATACTAAGAATTAAATGTTATATTTAATATATTTAGTGTAGAAGATGGTGGCTCAGAGGTTAAAGCGTCTGCCTCCAATGCGGGAGACCCGGGTTCGATCCCTGGGTTGGGAAGATCCCCTGGAGAAGGAAATGGCAATCCACTCCAGTATTCTTGCCTGGAGAATCCCATGGACAGAGAAGCCTAGTAGGTTACAGTCCACGGGGTCGCAAAGAGTCAGACACGACTGAGCGACTTCACCTTCACCTTCACCTTCAGAAGATATATTTAATATATATTGAATTTATATTAAATAGCACATTTAATATAGAAAAAGTATAGATCATACATGAACAAAGACTCATTCCGTATTATAAAAGATGAAAATATTACAACATGAAGTACAGTGGATTTCCTTGTGAGGTACAACCACTTTTAGAGGCATGCAAATTCATGCTGTAAATATTGGCACATACAAATGGATCCATTTAGGACATGCAAATGTATTTCTTGTCTCTTCTTTTACCTAACTTGATGAAGGGTCTGCAGCACTGCTGCCTAGCAAGCGGGTGGACACTGGAAGCCAGCACGGCCACAGTTTAAACTACATTGTGAAGGGCTGATTTGCATCTCTAGCAGATCCATTTCTTGAGCTTCTAGAGCAAGTGCTTGGGAATCCGATGACAAATAAGACATGAAGCTTTGGAGCTTGGAGGGCTGGGAGCTATATCTGTACCACCGCTGCAAGCAATCCTCCCCTACCAGTGGTTCTTCTAAAAAGAAGAAGATTGAGTTTATATTTCCAAGTTTGTAGAAATAAAACACTATATTGTCTGAAGCAATAGAAAATTCTAGTCCAAAAAAGAAATGTTGTAGAAAGTCATAAACCATTACATTTGGGTGGAGGTAGGAGAGGAGGTTACAATGGACAATGTTTTGCAATCATGGCTATAGAAACTGTCAACGGCTGCAGCTTTTCATTCTGGTTTGTCAACACCAGTGGTGCCCATGAGGTGTAATAAAATTTATTGTTGCTTAATTGGGCCAAATGGTGTGGTTTTTGGTTTTGCATCAGATGGATCACTGCTCTAAAGGATATGTAGTATCTGAAGATTTCACATTTATTTCAGTTTTGTTTTTAATAAGGAAAATACTTTGACAAATTATATATGTGTGTACCTACAGTAATCCATGATAGAAAAGGAGAGTCTTGTATTTGAGTAATTGCGTAACAGCTATCTGTAACTAAATATTTGAAGTTGAAAGTTAAAAACAGAAAATAATAATGGCTAACAATAATAGCTGACATTAAGGAGCCTACTGTAATGCCAGGCTTGACTTTTATTTAATCAGCAGAATCAACTGTAAGAATTAGGTCTTACTATTATCCTCATCTGGGCTTCCCTCGTGGCTCAGATGGTAAAGAATCTTCCTGCAGTGTGGGAGATCTGGGTTCAATCCCTGGGTTGGGAAGATTCCCTGGAGGAGGGCATGGCAACCCACTCCAATGTTCTTGCCTGGAGAATCCCATGGACAGAGGAGCCTGGTAAGCTACAGTCCCCGGGGTCACAAAGAGTTGGATATGACTGCATGACTCAGCACACATACATGATCCTCATCTAGCAGATATGGAAATGAAGGACTAACAGATCAAGCAGTGTGCTCAAGGTAAATAGTGGTCAGGATTTAGATTCTCGTAAGGCTTCCTGAAGGAGGTTGGGTTTGGGAAAGGTTGGATCAGGACCAGTCTTCTTACCAAGATCAGCCCTTGGTTAACAGACTAGGGACTTTGGACCATGGCATTTTATTTTATTGGCTTTCAACTTCCTTGCCTTTAAAATTGAATAGAAGGCGGGGGAGATTTGAGACATGTTTTGCATAGCCCCAAATTTCTCTTAAGTTTTTTTACTTTCATGGTTCAAATCTATTAAAGGTTGCTATTCATAGGATTTCTAAAGAGAAGATCAAGATGGTGGGAGTAAATGAGGATGGGGGGTAGGGATGGTTTAGAAGGGCAGTCACCCTGACATTAAGTCACAGAAAGAAAACAGCTAGGTTATATGGCCTGTACAACAAATCTTACAAAGTTCTTACAGGCTTGATTCTCCATTTCTGAATGCCATTTGAGGGATTAAATATTACCGATATAGTTCCCTGGTAGCTCAGCTGGTAAAGAATCCACTTGCAATGCAGGAGACTCTGGTTCGATTCCTGGGTCAAGAAGATCCTCTGGAGAAGGGATAGTAGGCTACCTACTCCAGTATTCTTGGGCTCCTGGTGGCTCAGACGGTAAATAATCCGCTTGTAATGTGGGAGACCTGGGTTCGATCCCTGGTTTGGGAAGATCCTCTGAAGGAGGGCATGGCAACCCACTCCAGTATTCTTGCCTGGAGAATCCCCATGGACAGAGGAGCCTGGCAGTCTACAGTTCATAGGGTCACAAAGAGTCGGACACAACTGAGCAATTAAGTGGGCAAGGTGGTTCTAGACCAGTGGTTCTCCACTGCAGGAGATTGTTGTCCAGGGGACATTTGGCAAATGTCTGGAGACATTATTGGTTGTCACAGTCTGGGAGGGGTGGAACACTCCTGGTATCTCTGGAAGAGGCCAAGGATGCGTCTAAACATCCTGATGCACACAGGAGAGCCCCTTACAGTAAAGAATTATCTGACCCAAAAGTCAGTAGTGCCAAGATTTGGAAACCCTGTTCTAGGTGAGTCTTTACTCTCTACAACCACTACAGTCTGTACAACAAACAGCGTTCTTGCCTTTATTATTTTTTTTTAATTTTTATTTATGTTTATGGCTATGCTGGGTCTATGTTGCTGTGCAAGGGCTTTCTCTAGTTATGGCTGGTGAGGGTTACTTGAGTTGCAGAGTGCTGGGTTCTCCAAGCAGTGGCTTCTCTTGTTGCAGAGCACGGGCTCTAGGCTCCCAGGCTTCAGTAGTTGCGGCTCTCAGGCTCTAGGGCTTGGTGCCAGTAGTTGTGGTGCATGAGTCGCCCCGGGGCATGTGGGATTCTCTCAGACCACGGATCAAACCTGTGTGCCCAGTATTGGCAGGCGGATTCTTTACCATTGGACCACCAGGGAAGTTCCTCATGTATTTTGCTGACATTTTCCTCTGAAGAAACTTTTTGGTCAGTATGTGATGTCCTGTAGATTTAGGGGAAAAGGATAAATGCATTTAGGTTTACAGTTGTTCCTGGCCCCTAAGGAAGCTTAGTTTTTAACTAGTTTCCATAAGAAATTAATTACAATCAAAGAACACCTTTCTGTGTTATGCTAGGTCAGGTCATTTAAGGTCCCAAAAGCTCTACAAATACCCTGTTAGATCAGGGCCTTTGTTCCTGCCTTTCGCAGACTTCGTAGGATATATTTTGTATGGTGTAATTCGTGAATTTCTAGTTGCACTCTTTGAATGTCAGATTCAAACCCTAGATACCATTATCCAACACTCCACATGTTATGGATTCATGATCAGTGAATGCTCTCAAATTCCAGGGGCTTTATCTCCATTTCCCTCCTTTTACCCTTAAGATCAACTGGCTCAACCATTCCCTTCTCCAGGGGATCTTCCTGACCCAGGGATCAAACCTAGGTCTCCTGTAAGGCAGGCAGATTCTTTACTCTCTGAGGCACCAGTGAAGCCTCTACAATTTACTATGTTGTGTTAAAGAAGTGCTTACTTTTTTTCCCTCTAAAGCTAACTTTCATGCTTCTCAAGGTAGCAGATTTACCTCCGTGTGGCTCTCTTGACCCTTCATGCTTTTGACATGAGTCTTTTCTTTCTCAGTCTTCATCTTTCTGCTCTGAAGAGGCTTGTGTCCTATCAGTTCAGTTCAGTCTCTCAGTCATATCTGACTCTTTGTGACCAATGGATTGCAGCACGTCAGGCGTCCCTGTCCATCACCAACTCCCAGAGTTTACTCAAACTCATTCCATTGAGTCGGTGATGCCATTCAGCCATCTCATCCTCGGTCATCGCCTTCTCCTCCCACCTTCAATCTTTCCCAGCATCAGGGTCCTTTCAAATGAGTCAGTTCTTCGCATCACGTGGCCAGAGTATTGGAGTTTCAGCATCAGTCCTTCCAATGAATATTCAGGACTGATTTCCTTTAGGATGGACTGGTTGTATCTCCTTGCAGTCCAAGGGACTCTCAAGAGTCTTCTCCAACACCACAGTTCAAAAGCATCAATTCTTTGGCGCTCAGCTTTCTTTATAGTCCGACTCTCACATCCATATATGACTACTGGGGAAACCATAGCTTTGACTAGACAGACCTTTGTTGGTAAAGTAATGCTTCTTAATATGCTGTCTAGGTTGGTCATAACTTTCTTCCAAGGAACAAGCATCTTTTAATTTCATGGCTGCAGTCATAATCTGTAGTGATTTTGGAGCCCCCCAAAATAAAGTATCTCACTGTTTCCATTGTTTCACCATCTATTTGCCATGAAGTGATGTGACCAGATGCCATGATCTTACTTTTCTGAATGCTTGATTATTTTCATTGTTCCTCTTGTGGCACTGGAAATGTATATATATACATCTATGATATTTTTGTTATGATGGAAAGTGGTCTCAGTTAACCTAAGATGATCTGTGGTTTTGCCCAAGAATCAACGCTTTCAAGTTTGCTTCCAAAATTCTTCTTCAAAATTCTATGTGATTTGCTGGCCTTTCTAGTAGTAATAACTTCAGCCATTTATTCATGGAGTAAAAGGTCCTATGTCAGGCATTAGCGATACAAAATGGATAAGAAATATCCACTCAGTACTCTCAGTTCTTTTATTATTATTCATTTGGTTGTGCTGGATCTTAGTTGTTGCATTTGGGATCTTTCAGTCTTCACTGTGGTGTGCAGGATCTTTTAGCTGCAGCATGTGGGATCTAGTTCCCTGACCAGGGATCAAATCTGGTTCCCCCACTTTTGTGATAGAGGTATTTATTTATTTGTCCATTGATTCACTGAAAACCATTTGTTTTGTGTACATTTGTTGTATCTATTACATTTGTGTCAAATACATTTATCTTCTAGAAATAAAAACAGGTATGATTTAAAGGAGCTTGTAGGCTAGTACAGACAGACTGACAACATTAAAAATGAGTGCCGTGAAATCTTCTAGATGCTGTTAGGGATCAGTAGCATCAGTTTAACCCGAGGAGGTGTATACGGGGAAGAGGGAACCTTAGGAAACTCCTCATAAAGATGAGACTTTTAATATACTTAATACTTACATGAAAGTGAAAGTGAAAGTGAAGTCGCTCAGTCGTGTCGGACTCTTTGCAACCCCATGGACTGTAGCCTATCAGGCTCCTCCGTCCATGGGATTTTCCAGGCAACAGTGCTGGAGTGGATTGCCATTTCCTTCTCCAGGGGATCTTCCCAACCCAGGAATAGAACCCGGGTCTCCCGCATTGCAGGCAGATGCTTTACCATCTGAGCCACAAGGGAATAGCATGTGTTAAATGCCTGGTCCTATCCTAAGCACTTTACAAAGATGAACTAATTTGATTCACATAAAAACACTATGAGGTACATACAATTATTATCTCCATTTTACAGACTGGAAGACTGAGCTTCAGAGAGATCCAGTAATGTGGCTAGGGTTACATTGCTTGGTAAGGGCAGAACCGGATTTCAAAGCCAGGCAGTTTGGCTCTGGAATTAGCTGTGATTCCTTTGTTTTGTTTTGTTTTAATTTATTTTTAATCGAAGAATAGTTGCTTTACAATATTGTGTTGGCATATGCCATACTTCAACATGAATCAGCCTCAGGTATACATATGTCCCCTCCCTCTTGAACCTTCTTCCCACTTCCCACCCTATCCCACCCCTCTAGGTAGATATGATTCTTGAGTCTTGAAAGAGACTCAGAGATACGAAAAACAGGTAGTTGCCAGTTAGAGGGGGAATCCCTAACCCCAGAAAGAGATGAGGTGGGAAGAAACTTTAGAAATAGAACTTTATCTCATAGATAAAACATTTAATTTATAGAAAGTAAATAAAAATGGAAGCTGAAAAAGAAAAATCACCTGGGTTCCTACTTGTTAAATTTTTTGTACCTTTGAATAATGTGCTTGTGCTTTTTCACATAGTTGTCCTTGAACCATAAATGGAAATCTGTATTACTTTCCTTCATGTTAGCTCACTTAATCCTTGCACTGTCCCTGAAATATTCGGGGTCTCCATTTTACAGAGGTGGACACTGAGGCTCACCTGGAACAGTTCACATGGAACCCGCAGTCTAACTCAGGACTTGTAAATTGATGCTCTGATTTTTTTTTTTTTTCCTATTTCACACCTACCTTCTGATGGGTATAAGAAGAGGTATGGAAATGTATCCAAACACTGCAGATAATTCACATGTTTCATGTCATCTTGTTTTTCCAGCTCAGCGATGACAGCAGGATTAGCAGACTAACTTTAAGGAAGGTTCATGTAAGACACTCTACTTCATTCACCACTGTCCTGCTTGCAGGATTTCTGCGACTTGTGTTTACTTCATAACATGCATTCACCCACAGTGTGGCTTCCTTGCCAGGATCTTAGAATTGTACCTGCCTTTACTAACAACGGCTTTGGCAGGTCATTGATTATCAGAGCAGAGATTGTCATTGTTCCAACAATCTCTAAGTTCAGGATTTGCATGTTTGCTGGTTAAACAAGCCTAGTTGACAGGAGAGAAAAAGAAATCCAAGTCTAAGCTTGTTTCAATCTCAAAAGAAAGGGCTTTTTATGCTGTTTTGTACACAATCTGAATACTCAACAGGGGTTGGGCCCCCGCATGAGGCATAAGATCTTTAGTCACTGGGTTGGTACTTTAGAGCCTGGACACTTGGGGACATTAAGTATTCTCCGAGTCTGCTCTTCCGCAAATGGTAGGGTTCTACTTACTCTATCAGCAGGCATGGACTGGAGTGGGTACTAGTGGGTACTGGTCATTCTGATAAATTCTGAGGAGTTGTAGATGAATCACCTACCCTCCCTGCCTTTCAGGCTGTTTACACTCCAGTGGGGACAGCTGATGTCTTCCAGCTCAGTTCAGTCGCTCAGCTGTGTCCGACTCTTTGCAACCCCATGGACTGCAGCATGCCAGGCCTCCCTGTCCATCACCAACTCCCAGAGCTTGCTCAGACTCATGTCCATTGAGTCAGTGATGCCATCCAACCATCTCATCTTCTGTGGTCCCCTTCTCCTCCTGCCTCAGTCTTTCCCAGTATCAGGGTCTTTTCCAAGACCTCTCCCAACTTACTGTGATATAACAGGGCACACGGTCTGGACAAGAGCTCCAGAGGAGGGGGTGCTCAGGAAGGAACAGGGTCTTTTACCTGGATTAAAAAATATATATTTTCTTTTTATTTATCTATTTGGCTGCACCGGGTCCTAGCTGCAGCAGGCGGGATCTTTAGTTGTGGCATGCAAACTCCCAGTTGTGGCATATGGGATCTAGTTCCCTATTTATGGATGGAACCCAGGCCCCATTGGGAATCTTAGCCCCTGGACCACCAGGCAGATACCTTAGCTGAATTTTGTAGTTGTTTTTGGAGATGTGATTCACATACCATAAATGTCATCTTTTTTTTTAAGATTTTTTTTTTTTTTACTGCAGACCATTTTAAAAGTCTATTGAATTTGTCATAACATTGCTTTTTAAATATATTTTGGTTTTTTGGCCATGAAACATGTAAAATCTTAGCTCCCTACCCAGGATCAAACCTATACCCCCGGTACTGGAAGGCAATGTCTCTACCACTGGAGCACCAGGGAAGTCCCTAAATGTCACCATTCTTAAAGTGTTAGATTCAGTGGTTTTTAGTGTGTTTCACAAAGTTGTGCAATCTAATCCCACCATCTAATTCCAGAACATTCTCATTATCCAAAAAAGAAGCCCTGTGCCTCTCGAGTAGTTACTCCTTGTTTCCCTTCCCCCACACACTGTCAACCACTAATCTACTTTCTGTCTCCATGTATTTACCTGTTCTGGACATTTCATATAAACAGAATCATATAATACGTGACCTTTGTGTCTGGCTTGTTTCACTTAGCCTGTATGTTTTCAAGGTTCATCTGTGTTGTAGCATATATCAATGTTTCATTCCTTTTTATAACTGAAAATATTCCATTGTATGGATATACCATATTTTGTTTATCCATTCATCAGTTGATGGACATTTGGTTTCAGCTGGAGTTTGAATAAATGGACAAGGGTTTGCAAGGCGTAGAAAGGAGGGTATATTTTATGGCAGATAAAACCTATCATATAAATTAACACCTATGTATGTGCTGTAGTACCTGTTGAATGCCAGGCACATTTCACATCCTCATTACAACCTAGTGAGGTGGCAAATAAAGCAGAAAGACAATTTGCCCAGGTTACCAGCCTGCTACCAGCCAGGTTACCAGGTAGAGAGCTGGGGACCAAATCCAGGCAGTCAGGCTTTGGAGTTCACTGCTCAGTCACCTAGATATGCTGTGAAGCCAGGGTCGTGGGACAAGACAAGCCTGTTATGGAGAACTGTCTATGGCAAGAGGGATGCAGGAGAGTGAGATAATGAGGCCAGAGACTGAGTACCCTGGACTCAACAATTGTCTTTGTGAAAGACACATCTGACTGCATCATTCCCCTATTTTAAAACTGCCTCCAGTTCTATGTTAGTTTCCCAATGCCAATCATTTCTTACTGCCTTTATAATTTTCCCCCTATGTTTTACCTATATAAGTGTTTACTTTTTTCTTTAAATCAGCTCACTTTTGTTTTGCTTAAGCACATTTATTTAAAGTGGAACTTTATCTCCCTACATTAACTGGAAAACTAGTATTTTTCTAATGTACGTTTAAATTTGCCAAACTATTAGATTGGAGTGCCTTCACTTATTATCACCTAAAAGCAGCTTGCACACCAGTAGGATGTGTCATATTTATTGAGAAATCGAGGCTTGCAGGGTAAGGTTTGGACACTGTATGGGCCCTTCAGAACCCTGCTCCAGTCCATGCTCCAGCCCCATGTGTGGCTTGTCACCACAGTACCCCATGGAGTTGTCACATCAAACGTGCTTCCCTTCTCCTTGGACTCATGCTTTTTCATTACAGTTTGTTGTTCTTTTCCTTTTCTCTCTCCTTTCTTTCTTATCACCAGCTCATAAAATTCCTCCCTTCTTAAGTCTTCCCATATCCTCTGGGTTCTCCAGAACTTGGCTCTAAGATGTCTTACTTTGCTGTTACTTTTTTAGTGTGTCCCTATCAGATTTGAGGTGCTTCAAGGCTGGGAACTTTACTTGTTAAATGAGTAAATGACTGATGAAGGCCAAAGAGAAAAGACCTTGATTGTGACAATGTTATGAATGACATTTCCAAATCACAGAATGTTTTGAAACAAACATGATCGATTCTGTTTTTAACAAAACTAAGCGATTCTGTTTTTAACAAAACTAAGTGCGGTTTGTTGCATGAGATCAAATGAAAGAGTAAGATCCTGGAAGCAGGGAGAGGAGATATAAAATAAGCACCGATTAAAATGCCAGGTGCCTAAAAGAGGACCCACTAAACCTGAAAGTATACATGCTTTATGAGCCAGCAGTTTCACTCCCAGGTATGTTCCCAACAGAAATCTGTTACATATGTTTACCAAAAGGTAAGTTTC
The DNA here is from genome assembly GCA_006410635.1 of Cephalophus harveyi. Lineage (NCBI taxonomy): Eukaryota > Metazoa > Chordata > Mammalia > Artiodactyla > Bovidae > Cephalophus > Cephalophus harveyi. Next base: position 600,830 of record SJYT01012782.1, read on the forward strand.
ACAATGCCCTTAGAAGCATCATTAAAAATATCCCCAAACTGGAAGCAACCGAGATATCCGTCAATAGTGGAATGAATTTTAAAACTATGGTATATTCATTCAATAGAATACTATATACAGTGAGAATGAACAATTATTGCTGCATGTAAAAATGGGTTCACAGTTCACAAACCTAATTTTTAGTGAAAGAACCCTGGCTTAATAAAATATATGAGTCCCTTTTACCTAACGTTCAAAAATAGACATATCTGTGGAATTTGAAGTCAGGATAGCTGTCAACCTTGGCTGAATGATGACTAGAAGGGGATGTAAGAGGGACCTCTAGGGTGCTGGTGAGACGTGTTCAGTTTGTGAAATTCATTGAGAAATACTCTTTTAATCTGTGCATTTTCTGTACATATGAAATGCTTCAATGAAGTTTATATTTTAAAACATATGAAGAAAATAAAAGCAGTTAACAAAAAGGGTTTTTAGTTTTTTAAATAATTTTGTTTATTTTCGGCTGTGCTGGGTTTTCGCTGATACATGGGCTTTTCTCTAGAGGTGAAGGGTGGGGACTACCCTTCGTTGCAGTGTGCGGGCTTATTGCAGTAGCTTCTCTTGTTGCAGAGCGCAGGCTCCACCATGCGGGTTTCGGTAGCTGTGGCTTGTGGGCTCAGTATTTGTGGCTCCTGGGCTCTAGAACACAGGCTCAGTGGTTGTGGCGCACAGGCTTAGTTGCTCTGAGGCATGTGGGATCTTCCCAGACCAGGGATCGAACTCGTGTCTCCTGCATTGGCAGGCTGATTCTTTATCACTGAACCACCAAGGAAGCCCCCAAAAAGAATTCTTTAAATTAAAACGTCTTGTTCCAGAAAGAAGTAAACAGCAAACTATGAAAACTAAGAAGAGAAACTAATGGTGAATCTAAGATCCTGAGCTGCTTCTCTCTGTTTTCATTTGGCTTCATTGTCTTGGAATTTATTATCTGCCATGATTTTGCTGTAAAAGTAATAACTACTAAGAAAAAGTCATTTTGTTTTACAACATATGAACCATATGGAGTCATTATTCTATTTCATCTTTAGAACATCTCTATCAGGGTTCATTAAAATCCCCATTCTCCAGATGAGAAAGCTGAGGCCCAGAGAGATTTCTTAATGTGCCCCAAGTCACAGGACTAGTAAGTGCCTGAACTGAAACTATTCCTCTAAGTCCTGTCTACGACTCAGGGCCATCCGGGAATGGCAGTTGTACTTGAACTTTGAGTCTTCAGGAACAGAGGAAGCTGGCACTAAGGGAGGGAGAATGGTGCGCCATCTACATGATAAACCCACAATGGAGCTTGGTAACTCTTTGTGTCAAGTCAACCAACAAGTAAAGCAAAACTTTTTTGACACGTGAGTTAAATTAATTGTTCTTTTCTGCCTAAATAATTAAGGGCTTATGTACAAATTAAGTGACCTCAAGTTAATAGAAAGAGAATGCCATTGACTTGATTGAGTTGTAATTGAAAATGTTTTTGGCTGCTTCCAGTTAGCTTTCAGCAAGCAAAATTGTCCATGGGTGGACATCTAGCATTTTTCAGCTGGACAGGACCACAGCGGCTTTCTGGTTCGACATTCCATCCAATGTAGGAATGCTTTTGCAGCATTAGTGATAATCATGCTCTGATAACATGTGCACTGAGAGCATACAAGGGACCAGGTGCTCATTACAGCTGCCAGAGTTGCTATTGTTAATATTCCTATTTTACCAGTGAGCAAGTAGACTTCGAGAGGTTAAGCAGTTTTCTCTAGATCACAAAGGTAATTATAGCCAAACAGATCCAGACACAGGTCTTTCTGACTCCAAACTTGCAGGGTTTTGTTGCTGTGCTTCCTGTTTCTGTCTTGGCCTTGAATTCTTACAGTGGTGGGTGCATCATCATGATACCTCATCCAGGAGACACTTCAGGCTAAGAATGGAGAGCCCTACTAGGAAGCCCTTATATTTAGCTAGAATCTTCCTTCTCTATGCAGGAATGGAAAACTGATAATGATGTAATAGGATAAGAGAATAAATTAGCCTATTTATAAAAACTTTCATCTATATAGGGCCTAGTTGTGCTCTCAAGAGTAATACTGCTTAAGATTCCTTGTTTTGGGTGAAAGTCACCTCTCCAGAATTTTTTTTTTTTTTTAAGTTAAGTAATTTTTACTACACTGTGCAGCTTGTGGAATCTTAGTTCCCTGACCAGTGATCAAACCTGAGCCCTAGGCAGTGAAAGTCCAGAGTCCTCACCACTGGACCACCAGAGAATTTGCTCTCCAGAAATTTTAAGTGAGGGGTTACATTAGTCTGTAGTTTTCAGAATGATGCAAGGGCTTCAATTATCTCTTTTTTTAAATTAAAAAAAAATTTATTGAAGGATAATTATAATATCATGTTGGTTTCTGCCATACATCAATGTGGATCAGCCATAGGTTCAATTATCTCTTGGTGTACATTAAACTACTCTGATTTCCTAGTAGGTCAAGCAACCACCAATGAATACTTGTCATCTCTCATGATTCGGGCATTGCTCAGCAGGGAGATTCTTCATGTGGTTATATACATCAAAAGGGACCTGTTGGTGACGATCAATTTGTGGCTTGTCTGGTCCAAGAATCCAAGATGGCTTCTCTCACATGTCTGGCACCTTGCCAGGGATAATCTCAAACCTCTTCATAAGGTTTCTCCTACAGGGTAGTTGAACTTCATGTCAGCCAGGCACTCCAAGGGTGAGTGTGCCCAGAGAGGACATTAGAGCTGCCAGTTTCTGCAGACCTGGGCCTGGAAGCTGGCACAGGGTCACTTTCAGGTCAAAGCAGGCACAGAGCCCACCCAAGTTCAAATGGAGGAAAACACACTCCACCATTCAGTGGGAGGAGTGTGACAAAGGCTCTGCGATAATTTTTAATCTTCTGTACTAAGGCTCAGCCTAACTTAATCCCCATTTTCCTGGATTGGAGGTGGTACTTCCTGTTTGGGTTCTGAAGTCCTCCTGCTGAATTTATTGCTTTCTCTTTTGGGGGGTATCTGAACTTTAGGAATATCTTTTTCTAATAATTATTTTAGTTATAGAGCACAGTCTTTGTCAGTTCTAATTATTTGCTGAAGTTAAAGATGAAGAACTCATTGGTATCAGAACCCTATAAGGATAGATTCTCCTTCTGACTGACAGAAGACATGCTGATATGATACATTTGCAGGTAAAGCACAGAACAGAAGGATGCTTGAGAGTGGGTAGAAAAAGAATATAGAAACCCTAAATCAAAAGGTTTTTATAAATAGTTTAATTTGTTGCCTTATATTACATCATTTTCAGCTTTTCATTCCTACAGAGCATTTGTGATGTTTTGATTCTTTAAAACAGCATTTTAAAAGTTCTGTAATTTTGGTCAATGATGCTTGTTTTCCAGTATAAATTGAGGCAAAATTCAATGGTTATTCTGCTACTTATATTAGTAGAAGGAGTTAATTGAAATTATTTCTAATCTTTTGATCCCTGTCACACTACTCTGCTGTGCAATAATACACAAAAGAATTTTCAGAAAGCAACTGTTGGGGCCTAGCATAGCTCCCTGCCTTAAAAATGTACCATTTTGTGAAGTTGTATTAGCAATTTGTATACTAAACTGACCACAAGGTGCTGTTTTAGAAAACAGAAAGTGCTTTAGGCAGAAGTAAAATCAAGCTGTTTTGGATAAGAGATGTGAATACATTGTTGCCAGGTACCTAGTTCTTTGTGCTTGAGATCCTGGGGGAAATCTCATATAGCAGTTCAAAAATTGAAAAAAGTTTTTCATGGGTAAATGTTTGTTTATTTGTTACTGATATAGTCATTAGTGAAAATAGAAATGAACTGGAGCACACTCATTTTATGTGCCTTCACTTTTACTTCTATTGAAATATTTTAGACCTACTGAAAAGTACAAGGAATGGTACTTTTCCAAATACCCCTGTGTCCACGGGCCAACATGAGGAATAAACTGAAGCCCCTTGCAAACTGCACCCAATCCCAATCGCTTTCCTCCCTTCACAGGAGGGGTCTCATCCAAAATGTAGGGATTATCACTCCCTGGCATGGCTTCTAGCCTTTACTATAATACATATGGTATAAACCTGTTGGCTTACTTAATGGTTAGGGAAAAAAATCAAAAGAAGAATAATCTTTTGTGACACCTGAAAATCATATGAAGCTCAAATTTCAGTTCCATAAATAAAGTTTTATTGGCATACAGTGTAAAAACACACTGTCCCTGCTTGCTTTTGTGTGGCTTGGCAGCTCTGAGTAGCTGGAATGGAAACTGTATGGCCTGCAATGCCTAAAATATTTACTGTTTAATCCTTGCAAAAAAATATTTGCCGACCCCTTGTCCAGCGTGCACACACACACACACACACACATAAACACAGAGTACATAATTTGGCTAGAGAAAGATTGATGTGGAGGTCTGTGTGCCTTGGCTGGGAGCAGGCTGAAATGGACAAAAAGCTTTTTTTAAAAAAAATATTTATTTGGCTGCACCGGGTTTTAGTTGCAGCTTGTGGAATCCAGGTCCCTGATTAGGGCACCCTCTTAGCCCCTAGATCACCAGGGAATTCCCTCTCTGGTTTCTTGACAAGAGCAGTGATTGACCATTCCCCTCCCATCCCCTCTCCCCTGGATGATTACATTTTGTTCCTCTGCTCTAAGCTTCTTTTCCTCTTATGCTTGCTTTCCCCACCCCCATGCCTACAAAACCAACAAATTCTGTTTGTCCTGTGATAGAAAGAACAGCTCCAAGGATAGTCACCTCCTCCCTCCAGAAAGTTCTCAGCATAGCAGTGTGCTAACTGTCTCTTCATTTGGCACATTGAGTCACATTGAGTTCCCCTGGACTTGCCTTGTCTTCTTTCTCCTAGAGTTCTGGCTTATTGTACCCTAAGAGATTATGTCCACACCAGCTGCAGAGACAGGCAGAGGTCAGCAAGAGTAATTGAACAAATGCCCTTTTAAACATAAATTTATAAAAAGTTGATGAGGAATTTCAGTTCCTTTTGCAAAAATAATGATACCTCTTCCTTGTTTTTTAACAATGGATCTTTTCCTTTCCTAAGCCAGAATTAAACAGATATTTGTTACATCTTGATGATTTCCTCTTCTAATAATAGATGAATAATGGATGGTGCTGTGCACTCCAGGGGTGGTGCCCCATGGCGAGCTTCATGGACTTTGAAGCCAGGTAGCCTGTCTGTTACTGGGGAGACTCTGTAGTTCCCTTAGGATAGAAGAGGGGAATAGCAATCTGGGGTGTTTGCCACAAAAGTTAGAATACAGAGAGCAATGATATAGTCTTCAGTCTGAAGGAGCTTTTAAGTGAGTGAAATAAAAACAATAGAAAATGATAAATACTACAGGGTAAATACAAAGTAGAATGTGATAAAGACTGTAAGAGAGGTACAGAAAAGCTACTGGATTGGAAGGGATGGAGAGATGATTTCCTTCTGCGGACAATCGTAAGGACTTCCTGAAGGAGGTGGCAGGGGAAAACAGCAAGGGTTTGCATCAATGGAATTTAGAGCAAGAATTTTCTCAGCCATGGGGACAGCATGAAGAAAGACACTGAGGCAGAGATATTGGGTGGCAAATAGATAACAGATCAGTCTGACCTTCTATGAAGGGAAATAGAGAGGCGAGCAGGGGAATGAAGGAGACTGTCTGGTGAGGCGAGGCCTTGAATGCCAGGCCGAGGAGTTTGGTAGCCATGACCGTTTATCTCCTCCTGTTTGAAATCGGAGTGCCTGTAGAATGAGCAGAGTCTGAGCTCTGGCTTCTGCTGCACCACAAGGCCTTGACTCTTCCTGTCTGGGTCTGTTGTCACTCCATGCAGATTTGCTGTCTCAGTACAGAAGATGTTAAAGACACCGGAACATGCTGTTTCACAGAATGCCTCTAAAAGAGCCGATCTGAGCAGATTGCGTAAGGGCCCCCATCGTTCCATTATCATTTCAAATCAGGAGAAATATCCCTGACTATAGCGGAATTTCTGTCCTTTGTGTTCCTCACTTTTCCACAGTTCTGGTCAGAAAAGAGGCCAGAGTGGAAATTTTCGTGTTTAAAGTGGGTGGAAGAGGGGAGGAGAGAAAAAGAAGAGATTTTTCTAAACTGTTTGTTTCCTTGGGTCGGTAGGGACATACGTTTATGACGGTTTCAGATCCCCCTGGAAGTGGTCTTCCAGGGGTCTCTTTCTTTTAGTATAGTAGTCAGGTATAATTCAAGGTTTCCATCTATGAAGGTGGTTTATTGAATACAAAAATTAAATAGTGTTTTTATAATAATGTGTATCCTAAATAGCTTTCATTGATACTAAATGGGATGGGGAGGTTAGTAAACTGAATTAAGGTTCAAAATGTCATTTCAGTGAGGAGAGGAAGGGCAACGATTCTCAGGTGTTGTACAGCTTGAGACCTGGGTCAGACTCACTCAGGCTCCAAAGCCTGAGAATCTGCATTTTGATATATACCGGAAATGAAAGAGTTTTTAAAATGTTTTTATTATGGTAAAATATAACAATATAAAATTTATTATTTTAACCATCCACTCTGGAAATTTTTCATCTCCCCAAACTGAAACTTATTAAACAATAATTTCCCATTTTCCCTTCCCCAGCCCCTAGCAACCACAATTTCACTTCACTATGAATTTGACTAGTCAGATAACTCAAAAGTAGAATCACATGGTATTTGTCTTTTTGTGACTGGCGTATTTCACCTAGTGTAGTGTCCTCAAGGTTCATTTGTCACGTGTCAGAATTTCATTCCTTTTTAAGACTGAATAATATTTAATCTATGTGTGTTGCTGCTACTGCTGCTAAGTCGCTTCAGTCGTGTCCAACTCTGTGCGACCGCATAGACGGCAGCCCACCAGGCTCCCCCGTCCCTGGGATTCTCCAGGCAAGAACACTGGAGTGGGTTGCCATTGCCTTCTCCAATGCATGAAAGTGAAAAGTGAAAGTGAAGTCGCTCAGTCGTGTCCGACTCTTAGCGATCCCATGTGTAGTCCTACATTTTGTTTATCCACTCATCTTGATGAATCTTTTTATCACTCTTTTGGCTGTTGTGAATAATGCTGCTATGAATACTGATGTGCAAGTACCTCTCTGAGTCCCTTTTAATTCCTTTGAGACTATACCTAGGAGTAAAATTGATGGCTCATGTAATAATTCTGTTTGATTTTCTGAGGAATCACCATGCTATTTTTAACAGTGATAATGTAACGTAACCATCATTTCTATCTACTTCCAAAACACATTTTCATCACCTCCAAAGGAGACACTATATCCATTTAAGAAATCACTGTTCACCTCACTTTCCCCTACCCTCTGTGTGTGTGTTAGTCGCTCATTCAGGGGGGTCTTCGCTAACAAGGGATTGAACCTGGGTCTCCTGCACTGCAGGCAGATGCTTTACCATTCTGAGCTACTAGGGAAGCCCCTACTCCTTCAGTTCAGTTCAGTTCAGTCGCTCAGTCGTGTCCGACTCTTTGAGACCCCATGAATTGCAGCACGCCAGGCCTCCCTGTCCATCACCAACTCCCGGAGTTGTCCTCACCTTTGGGTGAGTTTGTCCTCACCCAAACTCACGTCCATTGAGTCAGTGATGCCATCCAGCCATCTCATCCTATGTCATCCCCTTCTCCTCCTGCCCCCAATCCCTCCCAGCATCAGAGTCTTTTCCAATGAGTCAAGTCTTCGCATGAGGTGGCCAAAGTACTGGAGTTTCAGCTTCAGCATCAGTCCTTCCAATGAACACCCAGGACTGATCTCCTACCCCTTAGTGACCACTTATCTACCTTCTGTCTCTATGGATTTATTTATTTTCGATATTTCATATTAATGGAATCATACAATATGTGGCCTTTTGTGTCTGGCTTTTTTCACTTAACATCATGTATTTGAGGTCCATCTATGTTCTAAAATATATCAAGACTTCCTTCCTTTTCAGGTTTGGATAGTATTTTATTGTGTGGCTAGACCACAGTTTGTTTGTGCATCTGTCGATGGACATCTGAGTCGTTCCCACCCTTGGGTGTTGCTTTTTAAGATGGTGTGCATCAAGTGAGAGGCAGTGTGTCCTCAGCTTGGACACAGGGGCCCTTGCTCCAGGAGGAGGGACCTCTACCAGGACCGAATAGCCACCTGCATAAGAGGTGGCAGATGGCAGTTCACGGGAAAGTGAAGCTCCCAAGGCGTGTTGTGTTTGTTCTTCCATGCACTGTTGTCCTGCCCAGTCTTTAAACGTTGAATCAGTTGCACACATTTAAACTTGGAGAGAATTTTTTCTCTCTGTCTCTATCCCTTCCTCCCCACTCAGTGCACCTGGGTTTCTGTCTTGTTACAAAAACGATACAAAACAAAGCTTCATCAGTACCTGGCCTAGCAGCTACCACCTAGTACCACCTAGCAACTACCAGCTAGAGTTGGGTGTGGACTTCCACCTTCTGCCCACTACCCTTTCCAGGTAGTCACAGCCCTCACCCCTCCTTAGTAAGGCCAAAGATTAGACCATTTGAGTGGCTGTTATTTCGAATTAACGGAATTAGAGGAAAGTGAAAGATGGGCTCATGTCTCTATCAAAAGTAGAAAAAAGAAATGAAACTAGCTGCTTTTCCTCGAGGCCTTGCATGCCCCCATGGGCACTGAGGAGTCTGTCCTCTGTTTTAGTGTTCATCACTTTCCTAAATACCAGAAATAAGGGGGGAAAAAAGTTTTATTGAGATATGATTTATACTTTGTGCAGTTCAGCTATTTAAAGTGTACAATTCAGTGGATATTAATATACTCACTGATTGTAGCCATCACCACAATCAGTTTAGAACATTTACATCATCTTGAAGAGAAACCTTTAGTTATCACCTCTATCCCCCTTACTCTCTCTCAGACCTAAGCAATCTCCCATCAAATATCAGAATTTTTTTTTTTTTTTGGTGTGAGGTGGGGGTGGGGCTGCACCTCCAAGCTTATGGGATCACAAACCCATGCCCTCAACAATGAAAGTGTGGAGTCCTAACCACTGGACCGCTAGGGAATTCGTAAATATCAGAATTTTTAATGGCACTGCAGAAGGGGTTGAAAGGGAAGCAATGGTAGGGACTTTCCTGTGGTCCATGGGGTTGCAAAGAGTCGGTTACTGCTGAGGAACTAACACTTGCACTTTCAAGCAGTTCATCACTATAGTACTTTGGCCTCACTCAGAAGGGGTGAGGATGGAGATAATGGAAGCTAAAATAAATCTCCTTGATCAAAGTATAGCTACCACCACACCTGGGAAACTTGTAGGTTCTCGTCCCAGCCAGTGAATTTCTATGTGAATTTCAGAAACAAAACCATTTGTTTCAGGAAGAGTTATAGATTTGTTCCTTCCTTTGTGCACTGTGGGGTGCTTTCTTTGTATGCTTTGTCCTGTCCAACTTCTGTGACCCCACAGACGGTAACCCCCCAGGCTCCTCTGTCAATGGGATTCTCCAGGCAAGACTACTGGAGTGGGTTGCCATTCTCTTCTCCAGTGGATCTTCTTGACCCAGGGATTGAACCCAGGTCTCCCCTATCGCAGGCAGATTCTTTACCATCTGAGCCACCAGGGAAGCCCCAATGTAACACTACTCAGCCATAAAAAAGAATGAAATTTTGCCATTTGTAATAGCAGGGATGGTTTTATGATAAATGAAAGAAGTCAGACAGAGAAAGACAAATACTTAGATGTGGAATCTAAAAAATACAACAGCTAGTGAATATAACAAAAAAAGACTTATTGATGTAGAGAACAAACTAAAGGTTACCAGAGGGGAGAGAGAAAAGGGTAGGGGAAATACAGGGATAGGGATTAAGAGGTACGAACTGAGGTATAAAATAAGCTACCAGGATATATTGGAATATTGTACAATACGGGGAATATAGCCAATTGTTTTATAATAACTATGTGAATCACTATATCGAATGCCTGTAACTGATAATATTGTACATTAACTATACTTCAATTAAGAAAACAAAAAGACATGGTTGGTCATCTGGTGAGGAAAAGGTCAGCTGGAAGTGGACATATATAAAGACCTTCCATGTGTTGTCATTACTCTCACTGAGGGTTCAATTGTGGCGTTTTGAATCCTGAAAGAGAAACCACCATGGAAATAATTACCTTATGGGAGAACCATTGAATTTTAAATGAGGAAGCCTCAGGGATCCTGGAATGTTCCCCCTCAAAACCTGCCAGACTCACCTTGCAGGCTGTCTTATGTTCCTGTTGGCTTCAGGTTGCCTTGTTTAGCAAGTGAAGATTATTGGTTGTTTATCTGAAATTCAAATATCACTGGATGTTCCATTTTATCTGGCTGCCTTCTTTGTCCACAGCCCGATATGTCTCATGGCTCCACGTCTGCTCTGTATCACTGGTCCTTTGAGTTGCAGGGTCTGGGAGGGCCCTGGATACTTCTCAAAGAAGTGCAAATTCAGTGGGGCAGGCACTAGGCTGGGGTCCCCTTATCCAGTTGACATGGCCAGACCCCTTGAACTGGCCAAGCAAAAGAGTGATTAAAAAAAAAATAGATGCCAGTCATGGTGCTGTCTGGCAGCAGCCCAAATTTTGGGCCTGGCTTCATCACTTTGACCAGAGGCAAGTCACTATAATTCCTTGGAACTGCATTTTCATCTTTTTACTTCCTTGAAATGAAACTAGTAGAAATGCCAGTAACCAGCAATTTGTTTAGGGCACTACCATTTACTTGTCTAGTGTAATTAGCAACCCTAATTAGTGTGGCATTCATTCCCCTCCCTGCCCTGGGCAACTCATTTAATTCTTACAATTAATTTTCTTTGAAGAGTGTCATTATACCCCTTATGTAGACAAACCTCTGAAGGGTTAAGGAAAGAAAGCCTCTCAACTCTCTCCAAGATTTTATTTAGTGAAATCAAATGAAATTAAACCCCAAAACATGCCCGAAAGGGGAAAGAATTCATAAAAGTGGAAGGAAAAAGCAGTCCACTTACTGTTTTCATTCTTAGTGTCCATGTTCTCTATGCCTCCAGCATCTGGTGCCTGGCACACAGTTTTAATATGTTTACTGAATGGGTAAATGTTTGGAGGGCCTCTCAGGTAGCTCAGTGGTAAAGAATCCTTATGTGATGCAGGAGGCACAGGTTGGATCCCTGGGTCAGGAAGATTCTCTGCAGAAGGAAATGGCAACCCACGCCAATATTCTTGCCTGGGAAATCCCATGGACAGAGGAGCCTGGCGGGCTACAGTCGATGGGGTTCCAAAAGAGTCAGACACGATTTAGCGACTAAACTCACTCAAATGTTTGAAACCACAGGGAAGTTTGAGGAGTAGGGGCCTCTGGTCTCTTCCTTAGCCTAACTCCCCACTTCACCCGCCAGCTCCTCATTCAGCCCTGCTTAAGGTCCCTGCATCTGGTCCCAATCCGTTAGTACTCCCATCCTCAAGGATTCCCCAGTCTAAGGCTCTGAACTGTTATTTGAACTGTTCTTCCATTTGTCTCTTTCCCTCTGCTAGTCTCCCTAGATAGCTAAATCCTCTTTATGCTCCATCCCATTGCAAGTCCTGCCTCCTCCACCAGGGCCTTTACAACTATCCCAGCACACTAGAATTCTCCATTCTTGACTCTTCGAGCAGTTAGTGTGTATCACGCATTTTAGCTCACAGCAGAGCAGGAAGTTCCCTTTGGTGATATTTGGACCAAATCCCTCATTTTATGGATGAGGACACCGAAGACCTAGGAAGTCATGTGATATGCCCAAGGCCACACTGCTATCTAAAATTTGTTTCATTGCTTGTGCACAGCTGTTCTAAATCTCTCCTCAACCCCCATTCACCCCATCGTGGTGCCATCTTGCATTTACCTGCTGTGTGTATATATGCACTGTCTACGGCAAGGAAAACCCAGAAAACACCCTTAAAAAGGAACCCAGGTGTTCCAGATTGACAATGGAAAGGGTCACCCTTGCGGAGGGGTGCCTGGTCCTTCTAGCTAAGACTTGCTTCGCACGACCACTTTCTCCTTGGACAGCTGTCACCAGTTACCACTACCACCCCCTTCCCTACCCAGCTGTTCTCAGGAGCCCTTCTCCCCATATCTTGAGTCCAAGCTAGATATAGGATACTTGAGGGAGTGGAATAGCACAGAAAGTTACGTCCAACTAGATACTCTAACAACATAAGGCTTTTCCTCATCTAGTTGGACCTTTATTTTTAGTCTCCTTCCTTCACATTTACGTGAAACAGAGGTTGCCATTAACACCCTCTAGAAGTGTGACTCCACATCCAAGAGAAAACCCAAACCTTAGGAGTTTCTGTTCCTGGTGGTCAAAGGCTAATCTTCCAGGTTCTTTCTGATGTGAGGTGCCGCTTTTCAGTGCGTCTAACATTAGGGAACACAGTCTTTAGGGAAGCTGCTCAGCACCACCACTGCTCAACAAGAGTTTTTTTTTTAACTGCAGACTTCAACAGGGTGAACCAATCAGATCACAACACAATTATCTTCACATTCGACATGTTCTGCAGAGAAGTGGGAGATGGGGAGCTGGCCTTTATGGCATCTCCCTAACACGTTAATTCTCTGATGAGTACCCTCTGTTCTCTTTTGGATTCCTGTCCTAAGTCTTTTAGCCACAGGTGCTGAGCATTTAATGAATCTTAGTTGAACTGAGTGGATCTGACTCATCAAGTGTACTTTAGGGAGGAAGCTTAGGGTTGGGGAAAGAGGGAGGGTGGTGTGGGAAGAGAAGAATACCACTCTGCTCACCACCTTCCAGACTGCCAAAGAATGCCTACTCCACTTTTGTTCCTGAATACATTCATTCATTCAACAAATATTTCTAGAGTGCCTGCCACCTGCCAAGAATTATATTTGGTGCTGGGCATCAAAATGAATAAAAAATAGCCTCTGTGCCTGCCCTAAAGAGCTATGTTCTCTGTATGGCGCTTGATGGATGACCCGTTGTGACCTCATTAGTAGCCGAAGGAGCCTGGTTAATAAGCCATGCTCCCTCATGTGCTGAGACACCTTCATCTTCTGGAGATGCCTGGGTTTACTTTGATTTGTTGTGAAGCATGAATGCTAAGATGAGTTTTGCCCTGAGAAGCCCCAGCAATGTGGTTACTCCGGTTAACCAGCACGGCCAGTGTGAGGCGAGAAAATAATAGATGGTTATGTAATGGATGTGCTTTTCTTTACACGAGACCTTTAAAGGTCAGTTTATTAGAGCCTAATGAAACAGTTAGGGATATATATGGGGTGATTTAGTTGCTTCCTTACTTCTACAATAAATGTCACAGTTTTGGATGACTATAAAGTAGTTCTGGTACTCTGAAATGAAAAAGATACTAAGAATGAGGCTCAAAGGAAATTGATTTATTTTCCCCTTTTCATTTTTTATTTGGCACATGTGTTCCATTTCATACCAGTTTTTTCCTCTGTGCATAGTAAAGTTTTAAAATAAACAGCAGCAACTCTGTTTTAACTAACATGGAAACATCTAATCCTCTTAGTTTTTTTGATTTTGCAAATAAGGATTTGTTGGGATAAAATCTTTAAGCAGTCCAGTCACATGAACCTAGGTATTCATTTAATGGCCCCAAAAACAACCTGTTGGAAAAGCAAAGTAATGAATTAATAATATTTCTCACAGTCATTTTCTCTGCCTTATTTTTCATTCACAGGATGTGCAACGTTAATGGAGGTAGTGAACGCAAAGTTAATTCACCCTGTAAATTGAGAATAGTTGCTTCACATTATTAGCCAGCATTACTTTCAGCTTTTTGACCTTTCCATTCTGAGCATGTGGGAAAAAAAAACCATAATCTACAGCTGTGCTTTCCAGTATAATGACCACCAGCTACTTGTGGCCACTGAAATGTGTGTGGCTAGTGTGACTGAGCTGAATTTAAAAATTTTAATTAAATGTAAAAATGGAAGCAGTGTTTTTTGTTTGTTAAACACAACTTTATTGGGAAGCTTATGTTTGGAGCAACCTGGATATGTGAGTCTACATTTTCAACTGTAAATTTTATACAGTACTGATTATTTCCAATGAGAATGTAACATCCAAGTTGCAATGTGCTATCAGTGTAAAATGCACACTAGATTTTGAAGATTTCATTAAAAAAAGTAAAATATTTCATTTAGTATTTACTAATTTTTATATTGATTACATGTTGATGTTTTCGATATATTGGGTTAAAGAAAATATATTAAAATGAACGTCACCTGGTTTTGTACTTTTAAAAAGTGACCACCTTAAAACTTAAAATCACACAAATGTCTCGCATGAATTAATATAGAACAGCACTCCTCTGCTGGATTGGAACGAAAGGTTCCATGTCATGGTCCACAGGGTTTTCACCAGTTTACTTGATGAGAATATCACAATGAGCTCAGTTAAAACACAGAACAGGGAATTCTGTGTCATAGCAAATCATAATATATATTTAATAATTCTGTTTTTTTTTATTTTTTAAGCTTGTCAAACTCAGGTGATCTTGGGATATCTTTGATTCCAAGACTGCATCACATATTTAATCCCATTTATTTTAGGAGAATCTCAATCTAAACTTTGGAACTTTAAATAACTTTTAATTGGTTAAAAGAGCCAATTAACAGTATGGTTTAATGAATCTAATTATAGATAACTTTATAAAGCACTTAAATAATATTTTATCCTGTAATCACCAAAAAAATTGTGATTAGAACTTCCCTGGTGGTCCAGTGGTTAAGACTCTGCACTTCCACTGCAGGACACACAGGTGCCATCCCTGGTCGGGAAAGTTTCACAGGCCTCGCAGTGTGGCCAAAAAGAAAAGAAAAAAATACCACACACACACAAATGAAATTGTGGTTAAAAACTCAAATTTTGGAGTCAGGCAGACCTGGGCTTAAATTACTGATCTGCCATTTTCTAGTTGTGTGACCTCAGACTAGTATTTTAAACTTGTTAAGCCTTGATTTCCTCATCCATAAAATGGGACAATAATAGTCCCTACCTGAGAGCATTCTTATAAAGATTAAAACATGTAACCCATATAAAGTGCCTGGCATATGAGAAGCATTCAGTTCATAATTATTGAATTATGAGGTTATTATTGTTGTTGTTATTATTAAGGGCTTTATAAAGTATCCAACATTGTCTTTGGGGACCCAGTCTGCCATGTTGCTGTAGTTATCTGCAAGGCTTGGTCAGAGCTTCATTCTTTGCCAGTTGTGTTTAATGTTATAATTGCTTGTCCTCTTTGTGTCTTATTCTTGACTTTTCTTTCTTCTCCTTTTCTCCCTCCTTGTTCTTTGCCCCATTCTGCAATTAGCCTTTGATCCTGAAGTTTCTGAAGAGAATGAGACATGAACCGTGTGAGGTATTGAGAGGATTACAAAGTAAATCCTCATACATAGCTCGTGAAGGATACACGGTCCGAGAGCCTATCCACGAGTCTTATGCTTCCACTTATAATATTGTTCCGGGGACGGAAGCTCCACGAGTGATTGGTCAATCAGGTCCCCCTCTCAATACAGACTAATACAGGGAGTTATGGTTAATCATCGTTTCGTATGGTCCAGGAGACGTTACCCAAGGCCAGGGGAGAGACAGACTACAGAGGAGGGTTCCGGTGGAAAGACATGATACTGGGTTAATGAGAAATGTTTGATAACTGTAAAGGACTTGTGTAACAAGACCGAGGTCCGACATAGTACACAGATGTGGTCTGGGTGATTCACAATTCAGGATGAGAGTTATGGACAAGTAAATAGTTTTGTTAAGGTGACAGTAAAGGAGACTCTTCAACCAGATTAGTGGTGGGACCATCTTAGGTAAAAGAGTAATGACGGGGACGGGTGTGACTTGAGAGGAGGTTGAATCCCTGTAAATTAACAGAAAAATTCGAGAGGGTGGTAGTGGTAGTGGTGGTGGTGGTGGAGGTAGGTGCAGGTGGTGGTAGTGGTGGTGGTGGTGTTGGTGGTTGGGAGAAGTTGGTCAGTGTATGAAACTTACGAGAGATCCAATAGAAAGTTTCGCAAAAGACAGTCACCCAATACTCGAAAGAAGAAGACTTCACGATTAAGTTGGGGTGAGGGGTGGGGTGGGGAAGAGTAGGAAAGTCATTGCCTAACATGGTCCTTATTCAGAAGGCGATCCTTTCGTTTGTTTGGTAGAGACACCCTACGAAAGTCTAAGAGACAGAAGGGTTTACCACGGGACGTGTCGAGTCGTGAGAAGTCACTGCAGAGGAACATAAATCTTATTTTGAGTTTGAGGAGTGGCCCCGAAGAAGTAGTGGCCTGGAGACCGGTGAAGGGGTTGGAGTCGAGAAAGTGGAGACGGAGGTAGTGGTCTAAAGACAAGGACTTAATTTTCGTTGTGCTCGTTTGCTTGTGTGAAGAAGGACCGTCTGTAAACGTGTCCTGTGAACAGACACGGATCTAACAGGAAAGGAGTCTAGAGATGAGCACGGGGAGGTGAAAGGTCAAGAGTCGTACTCGAAGAGTCTCGGAAGAGACTAGGGGCACGCAGAGGTAGGGTAAGGGGTCGAAAATGACGACCCGTCTCGAATGACAACGGACTTACGAAAGTAAAACATATGGACCAGGAGGAACGATCGCCCATTCGTCAAGGTGAGGTGAGGTGAGGTGAAGTCGCTCAGTCGTGTCCGACTCTTTGCGACCCCGTGGACTGTAACCTACTAGGCTTCTCCGTCCATGGGATTCTCCAGGCAAGAATACTGGAGTGGATTGCCATGTCCTTCTCCAGGGGATCTTCCCGACCCAGGGATCGAACCCGGGTCTCCTGCATTGGAGGCAGACGCTTTAACCTCTGAGCCACCAGGGAAGCCCTCAAGGTTCCCCCCATTTCCGGCACCTAGCACAGTGCTGACATCATAGCAGGCAGTCGTTAGACTTTGGTTCTAGGAGCTTGAAATCTTGGTGAAGCATCCTCAAGTTAAGGTGTGGCCCCCGCCCCCCAGCCACTTCTGCTAAGTTGTTTTGACACTATCTTTTGGAGTGGGTTGGGTGCAGCTACATCAGTCAGATTCCGCCCCCGCTCTCCCCCGCCATAGGAAACAGATATACACTCACCAGGGTAATTGAGGAGAGATTCATAAAGGGATTATCAGGGTTTAGGGAAGCCAGCAAGGATTGCCAAGAACCCAGAGAAAACAGAGACCCTGCCAGGAGCCTTTGGTAAAGGGCCGCAGCCACCCTTCTGTCACCCAGAAGGGAGGTAACCTCGAGAATAAATGCCCTGACCTTTCTCTGCTGCCAGCCTCTCAGTGTAACCCTCCATAATAGCATTTCAACAGTGCCCCAGTGCCTGACACACAAGGATGATATATGGTTATTTTTTGTGTTGTCAGGTTGCTTGTTTTAGTGTATCACTTATAGCCACAGTCAGAAAACTCCCATTTGCTTCCTAAGTTAGAAAATATTCTCTGTAGGGAAGTGAACACTTGATGAATCTTCCAGGGCACTTTCTGTATCTGGGCTGACTCCAGTCTGAGGTTGATAATATTATTAGAGGGTTAGTGATGCAGCATTGTCCTGTCAAGTAATATATTTTAGGAGAAGAAAAAAGTGATTAATTTGATGGTAAAATAAAACTGTTCTAACATAATCTATTTTTTACTGTTTGTTGAAAGTTCTTGAGGTAGACCATGAGTCCCAGTGTAACAAAAATAATAGCTGACTCTTTTATACCGCTACTGTATACCAGGCCCTGGAGTCCTTGACATGACATCTAACAAGCTCATGGAGTTGTTATTATTGTCACAGTTTTAAATATGAGATGGTCTTAAAGTTACCAGCAAAAAAGGGTGATTCAGGATTCAAAATCACATCTGTCTGAAAGTGAGGGCCAGGTTCTTGCCACATGCATAGACGCCCTTAAACAGGACTACTGGAGTCCATGTTGGAAACCTGCAGTGGGCTAAGGGTGGGACTGTGAGCTGGTCAACTAGGAGGACAGGACCGAGGACGTGTGTGACTCACTCTGGCTCTGCCATGCCATGGGAGGTCAGCACTGCAGAGAAAAATGAGGTGCAGCCGGGACCAGGGGACAGGTGACTGACGCCATTGGTGAATGCCTGTGAACCAGCCCCCAACTGCTTGACTGACTGGCAGATGCTGTCACCCGTAATCTCCAGCCTGTTCTGCCTTTAACGTGTAGATCAGCTGTCACTGTGCTCTGGTCACAGAGCCTCTGCCACATGTGGGAGGTTCCTCGTCACTTGTCCACAAGGCCCTCCTGTAATGTTCTGAGGAATTCTTGGAGCCCTGAAACCAGGAAGAGGATCTAGAGCTTTAGGTTTCAAATGAGGAACCCAAACTCATTTGTTGTGCAGTTTGATTATCTTTCACAACTGAGAGAAGGCACTATAAAGTTGGAGGAGGAGAATGAGGAAGAGGAAAGGAATTAAGCAGACAGGTAAGTAAGTCACTTGGATTCTAGTTGTGGTTTTTTTTTTTTTTAAGTAGACGTAAATAAATTTAGAAAATGTCCATGAGGTGGAATTATTTGACTTTGCTAACTAAGCAAAGTTTACTTGGAAAAAGATTTCCTAGTGGAGAGAAGCCCATGGTCTTTGGCATGCTGGAGTTTAGACAGAACTAGAATTTAGGAGCACTCTAAAAAGCATTTTTGGGCTCAAAAAATTATTAGATATTGTTTAAAATTTTCTCTATCATAATGATTAGTTTGGGAGAAAATGCTTTTTATTTCTGCTGATCAGTAACTACCCTAACATCCATTTTCTCAACATAGTAACTCCAAAATCTTTGGAGAGAAAGAACCACAGAGGAAAATGCTTCAGAAAATTTCCGCAGAGCTTCTTGTTTATGTGGATTTACCCATGCATGTGTCATAGTTGATCTGATTTGAATGACCTCCATAAAGTGGGTCCAATGAATTATCTAATTCTTCCTGAAGTCAGATCTTATTTTTTGTAATTACTCTAAAATGTTATCAATGGCATTTTACCTACATAGACAGTCAGAACTAGTAGATTCTGTTTAATTTTGGGCTTTTGTTCATTGACTGTAGCTATTATGTTTTGAGCACCTACTACGCACCAGGCATTGTGCCAGGCATTTTATGAGCATTATCCTTGTCAGTCCTAAGGCTTTTTAGACATTGTCCTCTCCATAGCCTAAGTAATATAGTCGCTGGAGAGTTTAAGGTGAAAGAAAAAAAAAATATATATGTATTTATATGTATGTATATATAAAGTTTCCACTATTTCCCCATCTATTTCCCATGAAGTGATGGGACTGGATGCCATGATCTTCGTTTTCTGAATGTTAAGCTTTAAGCCAACTTTTTCACTCTCCACTTTCACGTTCATCAAAGGCTTTTTAGTTCCTCTTCACTTTCTGCCATAAGGGTGGTGTCATCTGCATATCTGAGGTTATTGATATTTCTTCCGGCAATCTTGATTCCAGATGGGGAAACAGTGGAAACAGTGTCAGACTTAATTTTGGGGGGCTCCAAAATCACTACAGATGGTGATTGCAGCCATGAAATTAAAAGACGCTTACTCCTTGGAAGAAAAGTTATGACCAACCTAGATAGCATATTCAAAAGCAGAGACATTACTTTGCCGACCCTGGTGGCTCAGAGGTTAAAGCATCTGCCTGGAATGCTGGAGACCTGGGTTCGATCCCTGGGTCGCGAAGATCCCCTGGAGAAGGAAATGGCAACCCACTCCAGTACTCTTGCCTGGAGAATCCCATGGAGGGAGGAGCCTGGTAGGCTCCAGTCCATGGGGTCGCAAAGAGTCGGACACGACTGAGCGACTTCACTTCACTTCACTTCAAGGTCTGTCTAGTCAAGGCTATGGTTTTTCCTGTGGTCATGTATGGATGTGAGAGTTGGACTGTGAAGAAGGCTGAGCGCCGAAGAAGACTCTTGAGAGTCCCTTGGACTGCAGGAAGATCCAACCAGTCCATTCTGAAGGAGATCAGCCCTGGGATTTCTTTGGAAGGAATGATGCTAAAGCTGAAACTCCAGTACTTTGGTCACCTCATGTGAAGAGTTGACTCATTGGAAAAGACTCTGAGGCTGGGAGGGATTGGGGGCAAGAGGAGAAGGGGACGACAGAGGATGAGATGGCTGGATGGCATCACTGACTCGATGGATGTGAGTCTGAGTGAACTCTGGGAGTTGGTGATGGACAGGGAGGCCTGGCGTGCTGCGATTCATGGGGTCACAAAGAGTCGGACACGACTGAGCGACTGAACTGATCTGAACTGATATATAAAGTTAAGAAAACTAAAAATGAATGAAAGTAGAAAATGGAGTCAGAGAGAGACCATTTAATCAACAAGTAAGTGCTAGGGAGGGAAAAAGATGATACTTGTGCATTTGTTGGTTTCTTGACCAGGGAATAACACAATGTACTATATCTATCTAATCTCAAGATTTGTGCTGAAGTAGGAGAAAACCCCAGAGTTTGAAAGTGCTTGTTGATAAGGCAGAGATCTGGGGCTTTTGGTTTCTGATTTGGCTGCGTTCCTGTTTCTCTGTAACTATAGAGTTATTCTGGACATTTTTTTTAAAAGCATGAAACACCCAAAGAGAGGATCAGGGAAGGGAACACAGGATTTTTTAAGCATTGGGACAGAGGAGGTGAGAATAAATGGCAGAGAGGAACATCTTTCTTTTTTTCATAAAATCTGAGAGGTACCTATTATACTGTCTGCACTTGTCTGGATTGTCAGACATGTGAACTGTTTCCAGAACTGTCTTCATGTAACTGTTAACTCCCTGGTCTTTCTGAGGCTGCCTGCAAGGTGTCCAGTCTGGTAATAGGGTGTTAGTCAAGGACCCTCATGAGTAGGCATTTCCACATTTGAAGAAGTTCCCGTGCCCTCTGTTGGACTGGGGTCACCAGCTCAGAGAGTGGGAGTGTGGAGGCAGTTATTGGCTAGATGGATTTTAGCCTCTTCCCAGAACTGAAACTGGTCCCCATCCATTTGTTGGCTCAGCACTCGAAAAAGGCTGTTTCAGGAAGCAAACCCACAAGGAACTAAGAGCACAGTCATGTGTTTATGAGTGACGCACTCAGGGTGTCTGCTCCAGCATGTGCCCTCAGGCAACCAACTGCATGGTGTGGGCTCAAAGTTTATGCTGCATTAGGGTGGGAGGGCATTTTCTCTAAGCCACTTTTCTTTCTCCTGAAATGGCTTGAGTGATAGGTAGTTGTGTGTTAGTTGCTTAGTCGTGTCTGACTCTGCAACCCCATGGACTGTAACTTGCCAGGTTCCTCTGTCCTTGGAATTTTCCAGGCAAGACTACTGGAGTGGGTTGCCATTCCCTTTTCTAGGGGATCTTCCCAACCCAGGGATCAAACCCAGGTTTTCCACATTGCAGGTAGATTCTTTATCATCTGAGCCACCAGGGAAGCCCCATAACAATGCCTACAATATGCTAATTGTAAATGTTTAGCAAGAAAGAGAAATAACTGTCCATTGCTAACCTCAGACAAATGATTTCTCATTGAGAGATTAGTATGCTACATTTATTTTCTATTTTCCGATTTGTGAATTGCTTTCCTATGACATTTCATGATGTCCTTTGATTAGAGGACAGACAGTAGTTAGAATGTTTAACATTTTTAAGAAATAGGAGAGAGTATAATGTTAGGACTTCCCTGGTGGCTTAGAGGGTAAAGCATCTGCCTGCAGTGCAGGAGACCTTGGTTCGATCCTTGGGTTGGGAAGATCCCCTGGAGAAGGAAATGGCAACCCACTCCAGTACTCTTGCCTGGAAAATCCCGTGGATGGAGGAGCCTGGTAGGCTACAATCCATGGGGCCACAAAAAGCTGGACATGACTGAGCGACTTCACTTTCACTATAATGTAGGAAAGATAAGGGGAAAGGTTTCTACTCTCAAGAAATGCATTCCATTGCCTGGAGTGCTTCCCCAGGGGGAGTTTAAGACAGGTAAACCAGGAGGGTCATGGTGGAGAGGGCTGACAGAACTTGGTCCACTGGAGAAGGGAATGGCAAGCCACTTCAGTATTCTTGCCTTGAGAACCCCATGAACAGTATGAACAGGCAAAATGATAGGATATCAAAAGAGGAACTCCCCAGGTCATTAGGTGCCCAATATGCTACTGGAGATCAGTGGAGCAATAAGTCCAGAAAGAATGAAGGGATGGAGCCAAAGCGAAAACAATACCCAGTTGTGCATGTGACTGATGATAGAAGCAAGATCCGATGCTGTAAAGAGCAATACTGCATAGGAACCTGGAATGTCAGGTCCATGAATCAAGGCAAATTGGAAGTGGTCAAACAAGAGATGACAAGGGTGAACGTCGACATTCTAGGAATCAGCGAACTAAAATGGACTGGAATGGGTGAATTTAACTCAGATGACCATTATATCTACTACTG
>SJYT01012782.1:626654-685174 GCA_006410635.1 Cephalophus harveyi
TCCAGTACTTTGGCCACCTCATGCGAAGAGTTGACTCATTGGAAAAGACTCTGATGCTGGGAGGGATTGGGGGCAGGAGGAGAAGGGGACGACCGAGGATGAGATGGCTGGATGGCATCACTGACTCGATGGATGTGAGTCTGAGTGAACTCCGAGAGATGGTGATGAACAGGGAGGCCTGGCGTGCTGCCATTCATGGGGTCGCAAAGAGTCGGACACGACTGAGCGACTGAACTGAAACCAGGAGGGTATGCAATCAGCAAGGTATGTGGTCCTCCAGGGCAGCAGTGTTTCCAGGGCTCCTATCCAAAGAAGATTCTGGACCCCTGGCCTGGGTGGGAGTAGAACAATGAACTGTTGACAAGCCAGAGACCCAAGAGGCTCCATCCTTCCCACTAAGACTAATGCCAAGATAGTCTTCAGATACAGAGAGCATCTGAAGGATCAAACCCTGTCTTTCCCTCTGCAGAGTCAGACACGACTAAGCAACTAACACACACACACAGAGGCATTGTTATAAGCACTGTGTGTGTGTTATCTCATATAATAGTAACAAAAATCCTATCAAGTATTACTATGATGAAGCCCATTTTGCAGATGAAAACACTGAGGTAGAATAATATTAAATAACTTTGCCAGGGTCACAGAGCTGACAAGAGATTAGATTCAGAGCTGGGAGATTAGATTCAGGCCGGCTGGCTCTGAAGTTCATGCTGGATGCTACTACCTATCACTCCCTGTCTTTCCCTCTTAGGAGCTTGTTACATATGAGAAAAGGATCAGAGAAATCCATGAAGGAACCAGATTTTTTCTCTTGTGACCAAACGACACTGTGCTCTGGGTCAACAGAGTGGCTTTACTTCTCCTCTCAGTACTAAAACCAGGACTGCTGCTGCTGTGCTGGGCTCAGTTGTATCTGACTCTTTGCAACCCTGTGGACTGTACCCTGCCAGTCTCCTGTCCATGGGGCTGTAGCCACCCAGGTCGAACCCTTGTCTCCTGCGTCTCCTGCATTGCAGGAGAGTTCTTAATGGCTGAGCCACTGGGGAAAATACTGGGCAAATCCACGGGAGTTGGTTACCCTGGCACACAGCAGGCCCTGATCAAAGTGGCCTAAAGGGAAGCTGAAGACAAAGCTGTTACTCAAATTTCAGGGCCAGACACCTTGATGATGTTTTTTTTAGATAGCTACTTCCTTATAGATAGCTATGGTAATAAAACTCCATTTGTGAATTGTAATATTGGTTGAGTATTTCTGTGTGGCCAGTTCACACCCCGCCCCTGACTCGCTTACCCCCTCCACTGAGGCCAGGATGTCTTAAGCCTGCCTGGCAAAATTGATGTTTGGGGTTGTTGTGGGATGTTGACCGGTGCATTGTAGAATGCTTAACGGTATCAGTAGCCCCCACCCACTAGATGCTGCCTGCACCCACCACCAAAAATGTCTTACGTGCTGTGCTGTGCTTAGTCGCTCAGTCGTGTCTGACTCTTTGCAACCCTACGGGCTGTAGCGCGCCAGGCTCTTCTGTCCCTGTGGATTCTCCAGGCAAGAATACTGGAGTGGGTTGTCATGCCTCCTCCAGACGACCTTGGGAACTCAGGGATCGAACCCAGGTCTCCTGCATTGCGGGCAGATTCTTTCCTGTCTGAGCCACCAGGTCTTTGACCATTGCCTAGTAACGTCTGGGTTGAGGGGCAAAAGCCACAGTTGAGGGCCATTGCTCTGAGGTCGATAACAGTCCCTACATTTTAGAAAACTGACCTCCTGATCATCTTTGTAATCTATACGAGTCTCTCTTAATTTTTTTGTTCATTCTCTACAATTTTGCTCTTCTTCTCTCCTCCTCCTATCATCTATGATCACATGTTTACTTACAAAATTCTAAAACATCCCTACAGAGTACAAGTTAGCCTAACAGACTAAAAGGGTCATTGAGTTTTCTCAAATCTGTGGAAATTCTTTCTTGTCTTAACTTCTTTTGTTTCAGTAGGGTGCCTCTGAGGTTTACTGGAATTGAGTATATAAAAATCTTTTAAGTTTTTTTAGAAAAACCGTAATTAATTTTGATCTTACTAGGAAGCTTGTTTCTTCTCATGGTGCTAGTTTTGTTTGGGCCACTTCTGAAACAATAAAACTGTATTCTCTGAAAAAAATTTTGGAGGAACTTAGATTCTTAGAGAAGATTTGAAATAATCTATAATGCCTACAGAGAGGCTTCAGAACTGAAAACTATTTGTGCAATCTAGATTTTTCTCCCTATTCAGTCAGCCTCATTCTAATTATTTAACTGAAAAAGTATCCTAAACACTATTCTTCAGTTACTGTGACAACTTTGTGACAAAAGATCATCTGATCCACCTTTTAGCATTTAACAAACGAATATTTAAATCAAAGATGTCTAATACTATTTTTATAAATTTTTGCAGACATGGAAATTCCAATTATCTTTATTAAACTGTTCCAGTTTTTAATTACCCTCTAAATCAACATTTCTTCCTTTTCTTAAATGCTGAAGACAGTGTTTAAAATATTTACTTTATTAGAATAAATTTTAATCCAATTATAAAAATAATGCAAGCCAATAAAGAAGCTGAGAACACAGAGGAGAAAATAAAAATCATCTTAAGCCCACACCCAGAGATAATGCAGATAATGTTTTTGAAGTTACACATCTTTGAAAGATGCATAAGATATATGCTTATCAGATTAAGTCTTCTATTCCATTTTCACTTTCACAGTTTTGTGGCAAATTTTAATATATTGTACCTTTTGTTGTTCAGTGACTAAGTCGTCTGATTCTTTTCGACCCCATGGATAGCCGCAAGCCTGGCTACCCTGTCCTCTGCTTTTAAATGAATAAATTAAAGTGTTTCACAGGAAAATTAAATTGACAGAATGCGTAATGATGAAGACGTAGTATTTTTTTCATCATTAAGTTGATTGTTTTGTTCAAATAAACTAGATGTGGATATCAGTTGTCTTAGTTTCTTATCGGGCTTCCTTGGTGGTGCAGTGGTTAAAGCGTCTGCCTGCAATGTGGGAGACCTGGGTTCGATCCCTGGGTCAGGAAGATCCCCTGGAGAAGGAAATGGCAACCCACTCCAGTATTCTTGCCTGGAGAATCCCATGGGCGGAGGAGCTTGGTGGGCTACAGTCCACGGGTCGCAAAGAGTCGGACACGACTGAGTGACTTCACTTCACTTCACTTCACTTAGTTTCTTATCTATCCTTTGGGAATTTCTTTATATATATATACATATAGCATCTACTCCCCTGTCCCCTCTCAAAAGGCAGACTATTAGGTGAATTTTTTGTAACTTGTTTTTCTTCACTTAGCAATACATTTTGGAGTTCTCAATTTCAGTACATTGAGATTTTTCACATTGACTATTATATTTATTTTTATTATTTTGGTTTCACCAGCTCTTAGTTGAGGCATCTTCCATCTTGTGGGATCTAGTTCCCTGACCAGGGATCAAACCCAGGCCCCCTGCATTGAGAGCCCAAGTCTTAGCCACTGGACCACCAGAGAAGTCCCTCATATTGACATATTTTTGGGGTTTTGCCAATCTGATACATGAGCAATGATATCTCAGTGTATTTTCAATTTGCATATTTTTATAAAGGTTAAAGTCATCTGCACTTGGTCATTGCTGTCTGTCTCCTGTGCCCATTTTTCTATTGGTTTATTGATCGTTTTCTCATTGCTTTGTATAAGCATTTTAAGTATTATAGAAATGAGCTCTTGGTGATACGAACTGTGAATATTTTTCTGTTGGTTATTCATCTTTTGTTTTTGTTTTGTGGTTTAAATAAATTTTGTATCTAGTTGAGTTGAATTTATCAGTCTTTTATTATAGCTTTTGGCTTATGAGTCACAGTAGAAAGGTCTTTCTCATTTCAAAGTTTTAAAAGAATTCTCCCATGTTTTCTTGCAGAACTTATAGTTGATCCATTTGGAATTTATCCTGATAGGAGATATAAGGTATAAATCCAACTTTTCTAGATGAAATTCTAGATGTCCCAACACCTAGACTATTTGTTGAATAGTCCCTCTCTTCGTTGGTGTGAGATGCGCCTTTCATTGTCTAATAAATTTCCACATAGACTTTGATATATT
Organism: Cephalophus harveyi; assembly: GCA_006410635.1. Lineage (NCBI taxonomy): Eukaryota > Metazoa > Chordata > Mammalia > Artiodactyla > Bovidae > Cephalophus > Cephalophus harveyi. The sequence continues at coordinate 630,776 of SJYT01012782.1, forward strand.
TTGGATTTTCTGTTCTGTTTCAGTCATTGCTGTGACTGCCTATGTGCCAGAATTTGATTTTTGTGTATAGGTGTGTATATTTTATCATTCCATTTTCCCCTCTATTAGTTTGGAATTCTGTTTATATATATATATATGTATTTAGTGTTCACTTTGTGTGTTACTAGACAGTTTTCATCTACTTTTTTACGGCTGTGCTGAGTCTTGGTGGCTTCACGGGCTTCTTTCTAGCTGTGGCGAGCTGGAACGACTAGCGGTGGAGTGTGGTTTCTAGGGCACGTGGGCTGCAGGAGCTGTGGAGCACAGGCTCGGTAGCTGTGGCGCCGGGGCTCAGTTGCTCTGTGGCATGTGGGATCTTCCCTGCCCAGGGACTGAACCCATGCCTCCTACATTGGCAGGCAAATTCCTTACTCCTGAGACACCAAGGAAACCGCTAGACAGCTTTTAAATTCATTTACCCACCTACTGACTTATGTCATGCGTTTTAATTCTCTTTATAGTATTTTTAATTTACGAAATATTTGTTTATTTGTAAAACTTAATAAGACACTATCATGATTGTTTTATGTGGTCAGTGTTTATTTAAATTTAACATTTTTGTTGTTCCTCATTATATCCTGTATTCTCTGACTTTCCATCTTGGACCATTTTCCTTCTGCTTCTAGAGCATTCTTTAGTGGCAGTCTACTTGTGACAACCTCACTATTCATTTTACAGAGTATGTCATTATTTTGAGCTTCATTTTTGAAAGGTATTTTCTTTTTTTTTTTTTTAAGTTTTATTAAAGTATAAAGGAGATAGAGAAAGCTTTTGACATAGGCATCAGAAGTGGGCAGAAAGAATACCCCCTGAAAGGTATTTTCAATAAGAATAGCATCATAAGGTTGATTTGCAGCACACTGAAGATATTATCCCACTGTTTTCTGGCTTCCATTGTTGATGCTGAGAAGGCAGTTGTCTAACTATTAAGCCTTTTGATGATAATACTGCATTTTGCATGATAATCATAATTGTTTATAGTCTATCTCATAATTTCAAAATTATGAATTCTGGAGTCAAATTTCAAAATAATTATTTCTAGAATTGTGTGAGTTTCATTTTACTTCCTGTATTTCTGCTGATGCTCACACATGTTATGTTGCACCTGGTTCACTTTGCCTGGATGCTGGATCCTGTATTTGAAAAAGTTTTTGTAGAAATTATTTGAGGTTTAGCACTAACTTATATTCTTCCTGGGTCAAACTGTTTCTTTATTAAAACTTTCTACCGTGTTTCGGTGTTTGATAGTGGCCCTTCTATCAGGATTCTCCTGGTTATGAATTTTAGGATTCACTTAACTAGTTCAAAACTGCCTCTCCCTTAAAAAAAAAATTCTATTATTTTTTTGGAGGTGGACATGTTAAATTTATACATTAATGCAAAATGGCATCTGATGTTGAGTTTTTCCATTCAAAAATATGGTAGAGACAATATTTTTTAAAAAGGAATGTTGTTGGGATTCTCAGGTGTTTTATTCATTTTGGGACTTTAGAAATATCTACTGAGGTCATAATAGATGTCAGGGTATGGTTTAGTATATAAATAGTCATTTTAGATTGTCTTATTCGTAAAGCATGATGACTTTATCAAGGCTCTTATGATATTAGACTCATGGCCTCTTGATTCTCCAGCATTGGCTTTTATTTGTATACCTCTCTCTCTGCTGCGTCCTGCCCCACCCTGAGTCATGTCAGACAACGGAAAGCTCTTTTGTCTTGATTCTATTAGACTAGCCCTAATAGAATATAGGGACACTGGATTGCAGTCCTTTCTTCAGACGCATTTGCTGCGCTGTGGCATTGTTCGTGATACCGCGCAAGCATGGTTGCACTGCTTTCACAGAGTCTCAGGGTCAGAGACAACAGAGCACAGTGCTTCAGAGAGCAGGATCTGGTGTCTCACCAGACTCGCTTTGAAGTGGTGGCTGGACTTCTTCCAGCTTTGTGACTTTGGTTAGATAGTTCACCTTTTGAAGATCAGGTTTTCTCCCCTGGAAAATGGATGTAATAAGGGAATCTTCATTAAAGTATTGTGAACATTAAATGAGAGAACCACATATTAAGTGGTCGATAAATGTTAGCTATAATGTGCTTCCCTCATTTTATAGATACCTGCGCTCAGGTTCTTTCATTTACATAACTTTCCTAAAATCCCTGGGATTTGAGGAAGTGGCAGAGCTTTTCGTCTCTGAGTCCAGTGCTCTTTTTTTTTCCCACAGTGCTACCAATGAATAGTATGAATAAAGAATAGCTATCAGGTAGGCTATCAAAATAGCTATCAGGTAGGGCTTCCCTGCTGGCTCAAACGGTAAAGAATCTGCAATGCAGGAGACCTGGGTTCAATCCCTCTGTCGGGAAGATCCCCTGGAGAAGGAATTGGCAACCTACTCCAGTATTCTTGCCTGGAGAATTCCATGGACAGAGGAGCCTGGCTGGCTACAGTACATGGGATCACAGAGTCAGACACGACTGAGCAACTAACTTTTTCTTTTAGGCTATCTGGTCAGCACCGTTCTTAGCACTTAAACTGTAGCTCAGTTTATGCTTATTAACCAGAAGGTAGATGCTAAAATTATCTCCATTGTGCAAACGGAGAAACTGAGATATGGAAACATTAAATCAGGTACACACCTCTAATAATGATAGAGTAGGATTTGAATCAAGACAACCGAACTCTAACACAAAGGTCTAATTGGTCTGGGAGTCCCTACCACTCACTGGCAGCAGTTCTTCTCAACAACGGGTACCAACCCCCTCCAGGTTCCTCTTTGCTGCCTTTTTTTCACACCTCCCATCTCTCCCTCTGTCCGCTTATCCTTTTCATTATTTATCCTTATTATTTATCCTCTATCATTTATCCTTGTGCCTTGAGCTTGCTCTGAAGATGGTATAACTTAAGGAGGAGGTTTTAAGGAAACTAGCTTTTACTAAGTACCTACTAAAATCACACACTATATTAGTTGCTTTCATATCTATGTTTTCATCTTTCTTTTGCATTTGAGCAAACTAAGGCTCAGAGAATATAAGTAATAAGTTACCCACATTCACTCAGTTGGATGGTAACAAAACTGAGATTGGAGCCTAGGTATATTTGCAAAGCTTGTGCTTTTCGCCAGGGCTGGTAAACAGCTGTATGCACTTGATCCAGTCATGCTGGTTGTTAAAATAGTGCAATCTCTCTGAACCTCCTGATGGATAGCTGCCATTCCAAGTCTCCTTTGTGTCTCTACCACCACCCGCCTGGCCTGTCCAGCCCCCTCCCCAGGACATCTAGACCTTCCCATAAGCCAAGTGAAAGTTGGCATCCAGTCTAGCAGGGGCATCAAAGGCCTGCTCCAGTGCCCAGGCGGCTGGCAGATGTGTGTCTGTCTTTGCAGTCCTCTATCACAAGGCTGCGTAGTATTGAGTATCATGCTGAGCACTGCTTAACATCACTAGGATAGCTCAGGATGAATGGGAAAATAACTTCACAGCTCATTACTGAAACTGCCATTTGGGGTCAAATCAGAAACACTGTGGAAGCTTAGTTGAATTCATTGCTTCCCTTGATGAAGTACAAGATGAGGAATGTCGCATCTGAACAAGTGGATTTTGTACTCTCACCAAGACTAAGGTTGCTAAAGAGCAAGTGTTTCTCAGCCCCTACCCAGTCTTCACTCCCACTATCCAGCCTGGCCAAGCCACCTATGCCAGAGCCCTCCTTCTATACCTCAGCCTTTGCTTAGAAGCTCTTCTGCCCCTTTCCACGCTTCTGAGGATTTTCAGGCCTCAGAGGCCCACAAGACAGGTATTACCTTTAGAAACATTTCTATTGCACTTGGGCGAAAAAAGATTTTTGTAGGGCCTGGGGCTCTGAACATCATTTCTAACATTCTTTCTTTGAAAAAGCCATTTTGTGCTTCAAAAAGCTACTTACAGAGGAACGTTTCTAAAATCGAGATAGGGTTTTTTCAAGACTTCCCTGGTGGTCCAGTGGCTGAGACTTTACGTTCCCAATGCAGGGCGCCCAGGTTTGATCCCTGAGCTGGAACTAGATCCCATATCTACAGCTAAAGATCCCACATGCTGCAATGAAGATCAGAGATCCCACGTGTGCAACTAAGACCCAGAGCAGCCAAATAGATAAATAAAAAATTTTTGAAAGAAGATAGGGATTTTTCTTGTATTCTGGAAAGAAACTAAGTTAGTCTGATATGTTTTACTCTTCCCTAAATCTCATTGATTCCTTCCTGTTGTTTTGTGGTTGATGATAAACCGACAGATCTGTTACCTGGGCTGTTTATTTTTCCTACTTTAAAGCTGTGCTTTCCCCAGTCTTTAGAGATTCCTTGTGTATTTGTCAGGATAAGCTAAGTAGCAGTAACGTAGAGACCCCAAGATGTCAGTGGGTTGCCTGATAGAAATATAGTTCTTGAAGTCCTGGTGTGTGTGCAGGCTTGCAGAGTATCACCTCCATGAACTCATTAGGAGATTTGGACTGAAAATGCGCTGTGCTTAGTTGCTCAGTTGTGTCTGACTCTTTGCCACCCTATGGACTGTCGCCCACCAGGCTCCTCTGGCCATGGGAATTCTCCAGGCAAGAATACAGGTTGCCATGGCTTCCTCCAGGGGAATCTTCCCAACCCAGGGACTGAACCCAGGTTTCCTGCATTGCAGGTGGATTCTTTGCCATCTGAGCCACCAGGGAAGCTTAAGAATACTGGAGTGGGTAGCCTATCCGTTCTCTAGCTGATCTTCCCAACTCAGGAATTGAACTAGGGTCTCCTGCATTGTAGGCAGATTCTTTAGCAACTGAGCTATCAAGGAAGTCCTTGAATAGGACTGAGGAGAATAGCTTTGCCTTTTCCAGCACGTGATATCCAGAGTTGCTTTAGGCATTGCTACCCCAGTCATCCAGATAAGGAAAAAACCCAAGGGAATCGATTTTTAGGGCCAGGTCCACATCATGTCATCACGGCACACATCATTTTCTTTCTGTCCATTGGCCAGAGCTAAGTCAAATTGTCACACCCCACTGTGATGTGGGAACTGTGTTCTTACTCTAGTCTATAAAAAGGAATGACCTCTATACCTTGTATTTTTTGTAACTTTCAAATATACCAGGAAGAGTCCACCCAGGTCCTGCCTACTGGACATTACCATCTCTGAGGACCAGTCTGCATGCCCTGGGAGAGTCCCCAGTTCTGGGTGGCCATGTAACCTCAGGCAAATTACCTGTCTGAATCTCAGTTTTCTTATCTAAATCAACCAGTAAATATCTAAGGTATTTCAATGTTTTAAGATGGCACGGTTCAGAAGAATTTGACCTCTGGGGATCCCGTAGGGTAATCACGACACAGCCACAAAGTTCAGAGAACATTTTACAGCTTTTAAAGCCATTTAATCATGAGAGAGAAAAAAAGAAAAATTAAAAAAAAAAACAACACAGATCATCAAAGAGTTCATTGTTTAAATGCTGTTTATGAAGCAAAAAGGATTTATTTGGAGCCAGGATTTATTTGGTGAGTGGTAACAGTTTAGAGGTCCGAGATCATACTAAAATGTACTTTAGAATGCCAATATAATATAGCACATGGATTCATTCACTTTGATTTTAAACTGCCAGTTTATCACTGGATTTGACCCTCTTTGGGATATTTCATTTGGAACTTCACACCCACCAACATGACTCTCAACCCTTGGAGTGAATTCCTCATTGATGTCTCTTCTAAGAATAATATTACTTCTGAGCATCCTTGTGTATTGAACCAACACTGCTTAGTATGGAAAAAATATATTATCAGTGAAACAAGTTTTTCTTTCTAGGGAGTATCATAGATAGAAAGGAAGCATCTTGTGGACAAATTATATTGCCCATTGCAAGGAGCAGTGCACTGTGCACATGAATTCTTCCATAGACTTTGGCCGGCTGTTGACAAAGTATTGAGTGCTCACTTGCTCAAAGCATTGGGTAAGGGCTGTGTTAATTCACAATATCAATATCAGTGGGGGCTACCTAACATTTGCTGGTCTTCTGAATATTACGTCATCTAAGATCTCAATGAGATAGGATCTAAGTTTCTGAGACTTTGTTTGGTAGAATTTGGGGCAAAGGAATGAGGAGAAAAGAGCCTTGGTTTGATCATATATCTGAAAGAAATGAAAGTTGCTCAGTCATGTCTATTTGCAACCCCATGTACTATATAGTCCATGGAATTCTCCAGGCCAGAATACTGGAGTGGGTAGCCTTTCCCTTCTCCAGGGGATCTTCCCAACCCAGGGATCAAACCCAGGTCTCCCACATTACAGGTGGATTCTTTACCAGCTGAGCCACAAAGGAAGCCCAAGAATACTGGAGTGGGTAGCCTATCCCTTCTGCAGCAGATCTTCCCAACCCAGGAATTGAACCGGATTTCCTGAATTGTAGGTGGATTCCTTAATAACTGAGCTATCAGGAAAGCTCATATTTCTCAAAGCAGTTTTTAAATACTCTGATTCCTCAGTCTTTTTTTTTTTTTTTTTAAATGTGGACTATTTTTAAAAGTCTTTATTGAATATTGCTTCTGTCTTTTGTTTTGGTTTTTTGGCCGAGAGACATGTGGGATCTTAGCTCTCCAACCACGAATGGAGCCTGAACCCCCAGGATTGGAAGGCGAAGCCTTAACCATTGGACTGTAGGGAAGTCCATCCCCAGTGTATCACATTGCATTAAATATACTGCCTCTGAGCCCACATCCACAATAGGTTAAGTGAATCGCCAAAGGACTGTAGTTGAAAAAGTTCCTTAATGAATAGAATTACTGGGACAGTAATTCTGGGACTGTTTAAGATGAGAAATTTCCAGACCTTTGCTTTGGTGTTGCTGATGCATAAAGTCCAAGGCAAAATCAGGAGTCTGATTTTTAACAAGCTCTCCAGGTAACTGGATCAGCTTGAGAAACTGCTCCAGGGCAGTGGTCCTCCACCTTTCAGAAGAGGGTTGGTGGCTCTGAGGGGCGCCATGGGATGAGAATGCTCCTGCTCCAAGGCAGGGCAGAAGATCTAGAAGGGACACCTAGCACGGTGATGGCTTGCAGCGTGCCCCCCATAAATATTTGTTGACTATTGGAAATAAGGTTACTTTGAGGAAATGAGCACATTCTGTCTCAACCTTGAGTGGATAGGGAGAAGCAAATTATTTTGGAAGACTACTGGATGAGCATGCAACTGGAGCTGAGGAGAAGAGGGACCTAGAAGCTCACTGCACCCTCTTCCTTGGCCCAGTGCAACCCCAGCCTGTTTCACAGTAGGGTGAGCTTGCTGTCTTGGCAGCTGAAAACCTTCTGAAGTCCAGTGACTTCGGAAGTTCCAGTGGGCACCATCGATTTTTTTCTGTCCAGCTTTTCCTGGGCTTCCCAGTGGGGCCCACCTCTTCTTTTGATAGTTATTGGTACATTTGTTTTCTTTATTCATTTTTATCTTATAGTCTTGGAGCCCAGTAGACCAATAGTCTGTTTCTGTTGTTTTTGCATATCTTTAACTCTAGTGGATCTGGAAGATTTTCTCTTAAGGGGCTTGTTCCCTGATTTGTAATCTGACTGTACAGATTGTAAAACATGTTATTGATTTAAGTGATAGCTTAAAGGTACAGATTGGTTATTTGGGAGATGTTAAAATGTAAAACTTGGTGTATTGTTTCTAGTTGCTGAGCAGACCATGCACTGTGGACCTCTGATGACTGTTACTGACAGAGATTTCTGATCTCCTAGCAGAAGAATCTATTATTTTAGGATAAGGAATAATATTAATACCAGAAAGACCAAAGTTTAAGCTTCAGCCTACTTCTTTTTTTTTTTTTTTCCCAGTCTACTTCATAGAAGCCTTTTCTTTTTTTTAAACGAGACACTTTCCAAGCCTCAGTTTCCTTCACTGAAAGCAGGCTTACCGATTCCCACCTGGCTTGGTTGTTGGAGAATTAAAACCAGACAAATGGTTTGTTTTAATGCAGTTTCTGGCACATAGGGAGTGTTAAAAACATGCCGCCCCCCCCGCCCCCCGCCAAAAAAAAGAATGAAAGAAAAGAGAAAAGCATCAACTTTAAAAAATAAGTAATTAATTTGGCTGCACTGGGACTGCACTGGATCCTGAGCTGTGGCACTCAGGATCTTCGATCTTTGTTGCAGCACGCGAGATCCTTAGCTGTGGTGTATGAACGCTTAGGTGGGGCATGTTGGATCTAGTTCCATGACCAGGGATCAAACCCAGGCGCACTGCACTGGGAGCTCGGAGTCTCAGCCACAGGATTACCAGGGAAGTCCCAACAGCGTCAACTTTTGACTTGTTATGGTGGTTAGCTGTCAAAAAGAACATAGATCAACACAATGCAGAGAATATGTTGAAAATTGAAATGCAGGAAGATGCAGGGAAGAGGCAGGCAGGGCCACCTTCTGGCTGCTCAGCCTTTAAGTGACACATGGGCCGCACTGGGAGGAACAGGGCGAGCCAGGTCATCTGTCATCCCCCTCAGGGAACTGGTTATATTGTGAGCTCTGATTAGATTTTTAAAAATGGAACCTGGCAAAAATGCTTTGAGTTCTGTGGGTCAACTGAGGGTGGGAAGGAAATGCTGGGCCATGCAGGATCTCAGTTCTAAAGCACCTGCGCCTCGGGAAAATAGAGAGAAGCATAACTCAGAAATGTATGCCCTTAAATTTTAAAGGCTGACTTTGGTGAGTACTTAAAGCATTTGGGGGATTTTCTGCAATTTTCACGAAGTGGATTCAGATTCCGCAGGTGATGTTGGTGAAAGCATTAACTGTCAGTGACCCTAGCCATGTTAGGAAACGCCCCCAATTTGTGAACTTTCTGAGTGGTTTGATTGTGTTTTGACAACCGCATTTTAGCTGATGAGTTTGGTTTTTCACTGTTTTGCTTCTGGGAGGGTCAGAGCAGAAAATGAGAACAGGGTAATGCTCAAGATTGAGTGCTTGGCTAGAGATGAGTATTCACAGGCCTGTTTGTTAATCCATCTATCATCTATCATAAGTAATTAAACTAAAAAATAACCATTTAAAACTGCTTGAAATATAGATTTGAAGGCGCACAGAGTTATCTATTTCATTTGTGGTTTGTTGTGCTTGAGAGTCAGGGCTAGGACATATTTTGTGTTGCCAGCAGAAATGAGGAATTGAGAAATAAGGAACAAGTGTTCTTTCTACCCTATAAAAAAGGGCCTGACTTAGCAAAATAACAAAAAATCCTGCTTTTGCACGACAGAGTTTTCCTGAGCTGGGTGGGACCTGAAGGATGGTGGAAGGGATATTTCATGAAACTAAAAAGAATTCTGCTGAATTAAGATGTTCTCTCTCCTTGTGCGAGTCCCTCACATAAGCAAAGTTAGAACCATGTTTTGTATTTAAACAACACTCAAGTCTTCCTGGGCTCTCCTGATTTATTTAAAAACATTTTTTAAGACACTCTTCTGACCTTGGGGGCTTCAATATTCAGTAGTATTACCTGCAAAAATACCTGTTTTGAGCACCAAATAAAGCAACCGTTTAGAAAGAGTGCCAGTGAGGAAGCTTTGAGGACTTCAAGGCAGTATAGCTTACACTTGATGTGCTTCTAAATCTAGTTGTGAAGATAAGATCTAAGCAGGCTAAAAGTTAAATAAGAATAATAAAGTGAAGAGATAACCTAAAACTGTAGCGATAACACGTCATTGGGCGATGAATTGCCAAATAGAATTGCACAGGCGGTAAGGCTTTCACAATTCAGAGACGGGAGCAGACCTTGTGTGTGTCTGCTGGTGAAGTGCTGGCCACCTCCTGCATGTCTGTCGTGATATTCAGGACTCCTTCATTCCTTCAGCAAGTATGTATTTGTGTCAGGTGTTGTACTGCACGCTGGGCATACAGACATAAGCCGAAAAGGGTCCTGCTCTCATGGAGATTACAGTTTGGGGTGGACAGCCAGACAGTGAGCAGATAGTAGTTCATCACACATCATGATGAGTGCTACAAGGGAAAGCTCACACCGAGATGCGAAACGGGGGAAACAATCTGGGCTGCTGAAGGGGAGAGCTACCCCAAAGAAGTAACATTTGAACTGAGAGCTGATCAGTTTACCTCAAGTATTTCGTGAAGTAAGAACACTGCTGGACCCAATTAAGTAGCTTCTTTTATTTCCACAAAGAATTGGTTTAGAGGATAGTGCTTTCCTTAGTCCCTCAGTCATGTCTGACTCTTTGCGACGCCATGGACAATAACCCACCAGGCTCCTCTGCCCATGGAATTTTCCAGGCAAGAATACTGGAGTGGGGTGCCATTCCCTACTCCAGGGGCCAAACCCACGTCTCTTGGGTCTCCTGCATTGGTGGGCAGATTCTGTACCACTAACAAAAAGGCGAAACACAATTTATAATTGTTGACATTTTTGCAATAAGCATATGCTTCCATGCATGTACACACACACTCAGGCCCTTTCTTCTTACACATTGTCTTGCTCACACCCCACTGACAGCTCTCCTACCCAGCTTGGTAGAGTAATTTTGCAAACGAATGTGGAAAAGACCATTGCAGATTCTTAGCAGATCTGTCTCAATGTTTCCCCAAAGCTCTTGTGGATGCCTTCAGGCAGGTGAAATTTTGATTGCCAAAAGCTTTGTGTGCCGTCTTCCCAGATGGCGCTAGTGGTAAAGAATCCTCTGCCAGTGCAGGAGACGTAAGAGACAGACAATAGGTTCGATCTCTGGATCGGGAAGATCCTCTGGAGGAGGACATGACAATCCACTCCAGTGTTCTTGTCTGGAGAATCCCCATGGACAGAAGAGCCTGGTGGGCTGGAGTCCAGGGGGTCGCAAAGAGTCAGACGTTACTGAGCACCCACATACACAGACTGAAAGTAAGCTGAATCAGCAGTGTTATTTCCTTGTCTTCTTCCTTGCAACAATAGCTTTTGATTATGTGTCAGGCACACTGCTAGGAGCTAAAGAAAACAAATATGGACCATACAGGGCTCCTACCTTGCATTACTGCCACAGCGCCCATGGTTGGAGACACCGCTAGCTTTTTGATCGCCCCCTGCCCACGGACCTCCTTTTTTTTTTTTCTTTGCCTATTCCACTTTTCCTAGGTATTTTCCATGCTAGACAATTTTAATTCTGTTAGATTAGCCCCCAAACAGACAATTGTGGTGTCTGGTATGTTGTCATACATATATACAGAGGACAGGAAAGGATGACACAAGTGACTGGGAACGGTTCTCAGATAGGAAGCTATCGGTGGGACACTGATGAGAGGAAGGAAGTCAGTTCGGTTGAATGAGCACTTAAGAGTAGAAGTGGGGACACTTGTTCCTTGGGCACACTTCTTTGCAGGCATCGTATTGGCTGTTGGGACTATAGGAATGAATAAGGTGAGCACTCTACGCCCTAGACGTGATGTGGTGTTTGCTGATATTCACTGTTTCTGTGTGAGCCTAGAGAAACCAGTCAACCTCTCTGAGCTGTGTCCTTATCTTCAAAACTGGAGTCAGTTATAACTAAAGGCTCCATTTCACCTTCAAAAGTCTGTGGTCCTAAAGAATTATTTAACAGCTTGCTGGTCAACCCCTGTCCATCACTCTAGGATTCATATATATGTAGTGAATTTATTTATTTGACTTTCTTAGTTGCAGCGCTTGAGGTCTTCGATCTTTGTTGTGTGGCATGTGGGATATTTTCCTTGCAGCAAGTGGGATCTAGTTCCCTGACCAGGGGTCAGACCCTGGGTCCCTGCACTGGGAGTGTAGAGTCTTAACCACTGGACCACCAGGAAAGTCCAGAATATTTGCTTTTGTTGCAATAAGAGAGACTTGAGATAGGTCTGAGGAAGAACTTGTTGGTGATAGAGTGTTGAAACAGCACATTAGGGTTTATTATCTCGAACTGACAAGTGTCAGGCTCTGTTTCAGGAGAGAAAGCCCCTTCTCTCAGGGAGCTCACATTTCATTGGGGCAGCGAGATAACAAAAAGTGATAAAAATGAATACACGATGTAATTCCAGATAATAAAAAGTGTATCAAAGAAAAATAAAGAACTTCCTAGAGAGATGGAAATTCCTGTATCTTGGAAAGAAGAGAGAGAGTACAGGGCTGGTGATTGGAGGGCTATCTTCAGAGTGATCTGGGAAGACTGCTTGGAGGAGGTGAGTCCAGCTGCGGAGAGAGCCAGACAAGGAAGGCTGGGAAAGGAAATTCCAGGTGGGGTCTGAGGCAGGGAACTGAGAAAGCTAGCACATTGGAGTGAGGAAGTGGTAGAGAGGCCGGGAAGGAAGTAGAGAGTCAAGAAGGCTCAAGAAAGCTTGCTGTACTAGAAGATGGATTTAGCAGTCATTCTTCAGGAGTGACTGTAACCCTTGGTGTAGGTTAACTTAGTCCAGCCTGATATTAGTGAATCTGGACTAGGTGCGTTTTTAACATCTCAACAGTTGAAATACTGCATCTATTTCCATCTACATCTTTGTCTTTTCTTTATGTATTTCTTTGACAAAAGGTCTTGTATTAAGATGTGTTGCTTTCTAAAAAGAAAATATTATCTTTTGAGTTAATGCTTATGCCATCTTTTCTTTTTTTAGTGTAACTTTTGAAAAATGATGTGCTACTTGCTCCTCCCTCTCTTCCTTATTTTTTTAAACAAACGTTTAATGTTTCATAAGACACTTAGATTCCCTGCCTGCCTGCCTGCTAAGTTGCTTCAGTCTCGTCCAACTCTTTGTGACCCTATCGACTAGCCTGCCAGGCTCCTCTGTCCTGGGATTCTCCAGGCAAGAATATTGGAGTGGGTTGCCATGCCCTCCCCGAGGGGAATCTTACCGACCCAGGAATCGTACCACGTCTCTTATGTCTGTTGCATTGGCAGGCAGGTTCTTTACCACTAGCGCCACCTGGGATGCAAACCAGTGTTAGTAAAGACCAGTGTTTGGGTGGTATTTGCTGGCTTGTTGTTATTTTCTTTCTTCGTGCAAACATTATCTTGGGAATATTGAAAAGTATTCACAGATGGTGGAAATGAAACTTTCAGTTCTGTTTTTTTGCACTCACCTTGAGACAGATGTTTGCTTCTGATATGCTGATAATTGTATTACGAAATGAAATTTAAATTCAGTTAAAATGTCTCTTGAATTTGTTAGCCTCAAAAATGTGTACTTTGTGGCAACCCTATTTTCTTAGTTATTTAAAAGTCAGCTGTGACACAAGCCCAGGATGGCCTGTGTAACTCTTGTATGCAAGCAGTCAGCATACCCACTCCCAGTCATTGAGGAGTATTTATTTACAGACAGGCTGGGCTTGCTACCCGAATAACTTAGTAACTGCCCACTTTTGTGCTTGGGAAATATTTATCAGAGCCACAAGAGGGCAGCTTGTCCAGTGAATCTAGGGGTAAAAAGTTCTGTTCTTTAGGCAGAGGATAAAGTGCTGAATTTCTCAGAATGTTTCTTGAATAGCTTTTACATTCTTAGCCAGCTTCATCCATTCTAAGAGACAGTGTTTTTGGAAATTAAATGTTTTAAGGCAAGTTCTTTCTCTCATATTTATTTCCCCTTTTCTTTGAAATATGAGTATCCATTTCCCCTTGAGTCCCCAGTTCCCCAATCTTCCAGCCCTTTTATCCTTATGCAGTCTTTATTGAACTGTAATTTGCATATAATAACATTCACACAGGTTTTAGTGCCATGTGGAATGCATGCAGGTGTGGAACCACTGCCCCAATCAAGATATAGGAACTTTCATCTCTCTAGAAAGTTCTCTAGTGCTTCTTTGCAGTGGGTCTCCCTTTGCAGGTCCCACATCCCCTTGGATCATTAATCTTTTTTTTTTTCATTAATCATATATATATATATTTATACCTGAGACAAAGCATTTTATAAATTGAAGTTAATGATCGTGCACTTTAGGGTCCTTTCTGAAAGGCTGTGTGAGAGCTCTGGAGAGATTAAGGAAATTGGAGGCAGCTCCTTTTCAAAGCAATTATATAAGTTTTTACTTTTTGTGGTTGTAGGGGTGGTTTTAATCTGCCTCGTATTCACTGAGTGGGAGGATTATCCTTAACTGCACAGTCAATAATTATCCATTTGTCCTTTAAAGTTTATTTCTGCTCTCATAATAGTTGATTTAATAATAATGCATTTCTGGAACTTTGCTTACTTATATTAATGAGCTCAAGGAATCTGAAGGAGGTACCATTATTATCCATATTTAGATGAGGACACTGAGGTACAGTCACATGTGACCTAGACAGATAAAAAGGAGTAAGTCAGTTTCTTGGTGTGAAATGTAAGATAAATGAAATTAAAAGCTTCCTAGGAAATGTGTGTCCTCATCTATCAAGTAGTACCCTTAAAGAATTAGTGCTTCTCTTGATGCACGTAATGTTCTTGGACAGTGTCACCTGTGGCCATGGTTGAACGCCATGACAGTTTCAGTTCCGCATCTCTGACCTTGACGGCCTAGATTCCCTATGTCTGTTTCCCTGGTTCCTTCCTTCATCTTCTCCTTTTGGGTCACCCTGCCTTTAGTCCCCTGCATTGTGGTCAGGGTGATCTTTCCAACAAGCAGTCCTGGTCATGCCACCTTCCTGATTAAAGTTCTCCGGTGATTCACCGTGCAATAAAATGTGAGCTCCTCGCCTTGTTCAGCCATGAATCCTGCTGCTCCATCCACTGCCCACCCTCAGTCCAGCTAGTCCTCAATCTCCAAAGAGCCTGTGCTTTCTCATGTCCCACACACAGGAGCTGACTGTTCCTTCTGTCTGGAAAATGTGCTCTCTTTATCTGCCATCCTGTCTGACAGTTCAGTTCAGTTCAGTCGCTCAGTCGTGTCCGACTCTTTGCAACCCCATGAATTGCAGCATGCCAGGCCTCCCTGTCCATCACCAACTCCCAGAGTTTACTCAGACTCATGTCCATTGAGTCGGTGATGCCATGTCGGTGATGGCATCTTATCCTCTGTCATCCCCTTCTCCTCCCACCTTCAATCTTTCCCAGCATCAGGGTCTTTTCCAATGAGCCACTTCTTCGCATCAGGTTGCCAAAGTATTGGAGTTTCAGCTTCAACATCAGTTCAGTTCAGTCGCTCAGTCCTTCCAATGAATATTCAGGACTGATTCCTTTAGGATGGACTGGTTGGATCTCCTTGCAGTCCAAGAGACTCTCAAGAGTCTTCTCCAACACCACAGTTAGAAGTACTCTGCATATAAGTTAAATAAGCAGGGTGACAATATACAGCCTTGACGTACTCCTTTTCTTGTTTGGAACCAGTCTGTTGTTCCATGTCCAGTTCTAACTGTTGCTTCCTGACCTGCATACAGATTTCTGAAGAGGCAGGTCAGGTGGTCTGGTATTCCCATCTTTCTCAGAATTTTCCACAGTTTATTGTGATCCACACAGTCAGAGGCACTGGCGTTGTCAATAAAGCAGAAATGGATGTTTTTCTGGAACTCTCTTGCTTCTTCAGTAATCCAGCAGATGTTGGCAATTTGATCTCTGGTTCCTCTGCCTTTTCTAAATCCAACTTGAACATCTGGAAATTCATGGTTCACGAACTATTGAAGCGTGGCTTGGAGAATTTTGAGCATTATTTTACTAGCATGTGAGATGAGTGCAATTGTGCAGTAGTTTGAGCATTCTTTGGCATTGCCTTTCTNGGCAATTTGATCTCTGGTTCCTCTGCCTTTTCTAAATCCAACTTGAACATCTGGAAATTCATGGTTCACGAACTATTGAAGCGTGGCTTGGAGAATTTTGAGCATTATTTTACTAGCATGTGAGATGAGTGCAATTGTGCAGTAGTTTGAGCATTCTTTGGCATTGCCTTTCTTTGGGATTGGAATGAAAACTGACCTTTTCCAGTCCTGTGGCCACTGCTGAGTTTTTCAAATTTGCTGGCATAGTAAGTGTAGCACTTCCACAGCATCATCTTTTAGGGTTTGAGATAACTCAACTGGAATTCCATCACCTCCACTAGCTTTGTTCGTCGTCATGCTTTCTAAGGCCCACTTGACTTCACATTCCAGGATGTCTGGCTCTAGGTGTGTTATCACAGCATCATGATTATCTGGGTTGTGAAGATCTTTTTTGTGTAGTTCTTCTGTGTATTCTTGCCACCTCTTCTTAAGATCTTCTGCTTCTGTTTGGTCCATACCATTTCTGTCCTTTATTGAGTCCATCTTTGCATGAAATGTTCTCTTGGTATCTCTCATTTTCTTGAAGAGATCTCTAGTCTTTTTCATTCTATAGTTTTCTTCTATTTCTTTGCACTGATCACTGAGGTAGGTTTTCTTATCTCTCCTTGCTATTCTTTGGAACTCTTCTTTTCTCCTTTGCCTTTAGCTTCTCTTCTTTTCACAGCTCTTTGTAAGGCCTCCTCAGACAGCCATTTTGCTTTGTCAGACAGCCTGTCTGACAAGCAGACTGTTATTCATCCTCCAGAACTTGGCTCCTGTCTTCCTGGGTCAACTTTGACAGACGTTGGCGGTCGTCTTTTGGCAGTCATCTTTTCACTTTCCATTGCCCCTTGTGTCGTGCAGCCAGTGTCCCATTATTTCATGACTGTCTTGTTCCGTGTCTGTGGTTTATTAATCTGCAGCACCCTGGAAGGCAGTAACTTTGTCTTGTCAACTTGGCATTTCTTGCCTACCTCAGTACCTGGGCTCCCTATCCCAGACCACCACATACCACGCAGACAAAGAAGACAGCTTATATTAGTTACCACTGATATGCCTAGTGTCTGGTATAAGATCTGTCTTGTAGTAGGTGTTCAGTTAATATTTGTTGCAAGATGAATAGTGGGCGCTTTTAAGTATCTGATTGCATGACATAACCCAGGGGTTGCCACTGAAAGGCCCGTGACGTAATCAATCCGTGGACATATTTTGTGTGGCCACCCAGTATTTTTTAAAGTTTTAAAATTTGACACCTCTCCTGTTATTTTGCTCTGGGTCAACTTCCTCATTTGTTATCTGCCTGGTCCTGGGACATATAGTTGGGGGTACAGAGAGGTGGGTAGTGGTTTAGATCACTAGGGCTACAATAAAAAAAATACCATAGACTGGGCTTAAACGAGAGGAATTTATTTTCTCACAGTTCTGGAAGCTGGAAGTCCAGGATCAAGTTGGCAGGTTTGGTTTCTGTTGAGGCTTGTGTCCTTGGCTGGCAGATGACCACCTTCTCGTTGTGTGCTCACATGGTCTTCCCTTGGTCTGAATGTGAATGTGTCCTAATCTCTTGGAAGGACACCAGTCATACTGGGTTGTGTGTGTGTTAGTGGCTCAGTCATGTCTGACTCTGTGTGACCCCACGGACTGTAGCCCACCAGGCTTCTCTGTCCACGGGATTCTCCAGGCAAAAATACTGGAGTAGGTTGCCATGCCCTCCTCTAGGAGGTCTTTCCGACCCAGGGATCAAACCCTATGTCTCTTGTGTCTCCTGCATTGGCATGCAGGTTCTTTACCACTAGCACCACCTCAGAAGCCCTAAATAGAAGCTAAAAATGATTCTAGGCACTATACTATAACTATAATACTATAGCAGGGCTCAGCCTGCTCTTTGTGACAGCATAAACTGTAGCCTGCTGGGCTCCTCTGTCCATGGGATTTTTCAGGCAAGAATACTGGAGTGGGTTGCCACTTCCTACTCCAGGGTATCTTCCTGACTCAGGGATCAAACCCACATCTGCTTTGTCTCTTGCACTGACGGCAGATTCTTTAGCCGCTGAGCCATTGAGCAACTTTAGGGCCCACCCATATGATCTCTTTTAACCTTAATTACCTTTTCAAAAGGCATCTCCAAATACTGTCACATTCTGAGGTGCTGAGGCAGGGATGATGTCAGCACTTCAACATATGAATTTGGGAAGGACACTATTCATCTTAAAATAGGCAAGAACGTGAACATTCAGGTGCTGTGGTCTCTGCTTTGTGGCTGATGAATGTTGTAGAACTCCGGAGCCTTCGGAGAGAACAGTTTGCTCACTGAGGCAGAATCTGTAGACAGAGCATGCACCTGCCCTAACACCTAATCTCTGCTCTGATCACTGTCATCTGGGGATCATATTCATGTTTCTTAAACAACTGACATTTAGGTAATGTGCCAGGTAGAACTTAGGTGCTTTTCAGTTTGGTAATACACACCTTTTCATTCTGTTCACTCCAAAAGCCGACGTGCAGGCTGCAAACTGTCTTTGCCAAGGGTTGGGTGGACAGTTGGGAAAAGCTCTGTAATGACATGGCACCACCTCCGTTTGCTGTAAGCAAACACCCAGGTCCTTTATTACCCTTGAAACCTGCACTCGTGACACAAGTTGGGCTCAGAAGCGAGTCAGATGCCAGCTTTCTGGGTCAAAGTTCCTTCAAGCCCTGTATGTTAATCAAAAGCTCAACCTTGGTTAATGAGGCCATTGAGTTGGGAAGAACTTTGGAACAAATGATTACCTATTTCAACTAGAGGAGTTAGCAGAACTCAGTGTTTTGTTTCCCAGAGGTAGGTTGCAGACTTACGGTCTTTCTTGGAAAGGGAGGGAGTGAGAGTCCTGTGCGGTTTTATTAATTCTTGGTGGACTAGTAGCATGATGAAGTCTGCTGTACAGAGCCTAGTTAATCAAATGTGTTTACATAAAGATGAAGCTGAATACTTAAGGAATATTGTTCATATATGGGCAGAAAAGCCAGCTGCAAAGGGCTTCCAAAGGTAAAGAAATATTTTAAAACGCTAACAGCTCACAGACTTCAAACCATTTTGAGTGTTTGGTGATTTACCCTAAAAGACCACAACTTAATGTGCCCCTGCAGGAAGAAACTTAAAGGAATATAGTAATCATAGCTGCCCTCCTTTGAGTGGTCTCTCTCACAGGGCCCGAAGGGCTTCATAGCCCTTCATAGCCCTGTTGTCTCGTTTGTTGTCACAGTGTCCCTAACAGGGGGATTGCAGGCTCATATTGGATGAGAAAAAGAAGGATCAGAGAGGTTGAGTAAAATGTCCAAAGTCACTGAGGTAGCAAGCAGTAGAGCAGAGTTTGAACACCTAGGGAAATCCATGAGCTCCCCCTCTCAGTTACACCACCTCTTTATATGTTTTCCTTTTCTCTCCTTGTCAGAGTTGAGATTTTTTTCACTTGAGTATCCTTTGTGCAGGCATGTGTGTCCCTTCAGTCATGTCCGCCTCTTTGCAACCCCATGGACAGTAACCTGCCAGGCTCCTCTGTCCTTGGGATTCTCCAGGCAAGAATGCTGGAGTGGGTTGCCCTGCCCTCCTCCAGGGGATCTTCCCAACCCAGGGGTCGAACCTACATCTCTTGCATCTCCTGTATTGGCAGGCAGGTTCCTTACCACTGCGGCACCTGGGAAGCCCTGAATATACTTTAATTAATATCAACCCGAATAGCCTTGTGGAATTGGCAAAAGGACATGACCTATTTTCTCCATGTATGTGAGCCAGTGCAGATCTCTTGTACTGACTGGTTATGTAGCTTTCCCTGTAATCAATGCACACACAAAGGTGTGCCATAATCAAAGCACCGTATTTCTTCTTTTTCCCACTTCCCCTCCGTCCACTTAGTTGTCGTTAACCTCACACTCCTCGTTAGCCATCTCTGGGTTAATACTGTTATCTTTTCCATTTCAGAGTTCGGGTAACAGAGGCATCAGGACACCTTGTGTCAGACACCCTAGCAGTGAGCAGCCACTCCTGGGCTCACTGAGGAGGTTTGGTAAGTCATCTGACTCTGTCTTCCCTTCAAACAAATATTATCGAGGGTTGGAGAAAAGTAGGTGAATATTACGTAGTGACACCAAATGTTAATCCTCTCTCTCTATCATTATTTATTTATTTAAAAAGTTATTTAATTCATTTTTGGCTGCACTGGGTCTTCATTGCTGTGTGGGCTTTCTCTAGTTGTTGTGAGCCAGGGCTGCGCTCTAGTTGGGGTGTGTGTTTCTCATTGCAGTCACTTCTCTTGTTGCAGATCGTGAGCTCTAGAGCGAGCGGGTTCAGTAGTTGCGGCACCTGGGCACTAGGGCACAGGCTCGGGAGTTGTGGTGCCCGGGCTTAGTTGCCCTGTGGCATGTGGGATCTTCCTGGATCAGGGATTGAACCCATATCTCCCACACTGACAGGCGGATTCTTTACCACTGAGCCACCAGGGAAGCCCTTCTCTCTCATTTTTTAACCAATGCATATTGGTTTTGCTTCTGGACATTTGCTTAATTTACTAGGCCAGAGTGTCCTATATGTTTATAAGTACCGTTGGCCCCAGAGGACTCCCACAGTAAAAAAAAAATGACCGAGGCTATATGTGAATGACTTTGCTTGAAGTCTTTTAATACTGAGTTTTTCTTGTAGTTCACTGCATTTCATAACTCTAAAAATACATTTCCCCTCATAATTTAATGTGTCTAAAGTGGGGATGCATGTTATGAAGATTCTGATTTGGTGAAAAACAGCATTCTTCTAATAACCCTCAGGGCTTCCCTGGTGGCTCAGAGGTTAAAGCGTCTGCCTCCAATGCGGGAGACCCGGGTTCGATCCCTGGGTCGGGAAGATCCCCTGGAGAAGGACATGGCAGTCCACTCCAGTATTCTTGCCTGGAGAATCCCATGGACGGAGAAGCCTAGTAGGTTACAGTCCATGGGGTCGCAAAGAGTCGGACACGACTGAGCGATTTCACCTTCACTTCTAATAACCCTCAAATGACTAGCATTAAGTGTTCTCTGTGTCCTATTTTTCATAAAGCACAAATGCCTTTAGAAACTAGTATCTTTGTTACTCCATGTGATGAGACAGGTAGCCCATGGACCTCCTTAGCAGTGGTGCTGGTATTCAGAACAGCCCATGTGACCTTATGGAGCAGTCAATTAGATAGCAGATCCTAAAACCAGATACTGTCTTATCCAACACCTGCTTCCTCTCCAGTGATTGGCATGGTGGAGTTTACAAGTAAGATGCTCTATTTTAGAATATTTCACCCCAGAATGATTTTTCAGGATGATTTATGTATGCATGAGTGCTTGTGCTATGTCACTTCAGTTGTGTCCAACTCTTTGCAACCCTATGGACTGTAGCCTGCCAGGCTCCTCTGTCCATAGGGATTCTCCAGGCAAGGATACTGGAGTGGGTTGCCATTTCCTTCTCCAGATTTATGTGTGAATGAGTCCAAATTCACATTCATGTTAAATGCATGGGTAAATAGCATCTTTGTAGAGTATAATGCCACAGTATGGACTGGATTCTCCAAGTCACATGGATCTGATTGATATAGGCTTTAATATTTTCAGAACTTCTATATTATAGGGAACCACACATGATAGTACATTAACCCTAAAGTCAGCAGGTGAATCAGTTAACAAAGGCTTTCCCTAGCACAGTGCCAGGCTCTGTGCTAGATGCTGGGTAAGTAAGACAGAAAAGATTGGTTTTCTGCCCCCAGGAACCTGGTCTAGTAGTCAAAAAGAAAGTGAAAGTGAAAGTCGCGTCTGATTCTCCAGGCCAGAATACTGGAGTGGGTAGCCTTTCCCTTCTCCAGGGGATCTTTCCCACCTAGGGATCGAACCCAGGTCTCCCACATTGCAGGCAGATTCTTTACCATCTGAGCCACCAGGGGTAGTCAAAGCAGACATTAAATAATGAAAGAGTTGTGAGTGGGCCGAAGAAGAATTATAAGGAATTAAGAAAGGACCTACTTTGAACGTTAGTGAAAGGAGTGACCATCAGGGAAGGTTTCTTGGAATTTCAGTGCTGTTTTAACTGAAACCCAAAGAAGAAGGAATGGTTTACTAGGCATGGGAGACTGAGGGCAGTCAGTAGCGACTTGTCAAATGAGGATATCTGGAGGGTTTCAAAATGGGCCAGTGAGCATCAGGTTCAAGGAATAAGCATGAACCTAATGGGGAAAGAGGTAAAAGAAAGTGTCTTCAGATGAACAGATGTCAAATTCTGGAAGAATCTTTTGACTTAGTCAAATGTCTGTAAGAATGTCTTTAAAAGACCTTTAAAGAGACTTTTTTGGTTTTGTGGTTCAACATATATTCTTCCTTTCGTATTAGCATCATTTCCTAGAGCTGGATTCCAGGTTCTATTTTCCTACCAATCTTTTGAATTCTCAAATCCATGTTCTTAATTTCCCTCATCTACCCCTCACAGAGGGTGATCAGCTTCTAGTGAGGAATTGTTTTCATGAAGAAATGTGTCCGCTTTTCTTTTTCTCTGTTTAATGGCATCAGGGAGGGGTGATTACTGGTAATGGAATATATAATTCCTCCGTCCAAAAGCCAGATTTAAGGAAAAAAAAAAAAAAAGATGGAGGACTTTCCTGGTGATCCAATGGTTAAGACTCTATGCTCCCACTGCACCAGGGGGACAGGTTTGATCCTGGGTTGGAATCCCACATGTCATGTGACATGGCCTCTCTCTCTCTCTCTCTCTCTATATATATATATATATATATATATATAGATATATATATATATATATATATATATATATATGGTTTAACTAGAATGGACAGAGGTCAGCTACTGATCCTACTTCCATTTTGGACCATTATGAGATTCTCAGATATCAAATCTTTATGCTCTATATTGACATTTTCTATCCAGAGTACTGTTGAGCAACTGAGTAACTTAACTGACAGATTCAGAAATTCACACCTGTGCATTTAGACGTGTGCACATACCACACACAACATGGAACCCCAGTTCCATTGAATTGACCAAACTTGCTGGTTTCTTAGTCATGAATGAACTTGATGTCATTTTTGAGAGATCTATTGAGTGTAGGGGCCGACCAGGGCTAGATATATCTTTTTAACAGAACTTCTAATTTTATTTTTCAAGATTTTTCTACCTCAGTTTGAGATAAGATTGATCTGTTTTCCACATTCAAAAGAAAAGGGAATCACTGGCCATGATGATATATAGAAATTTGAACTTTTAGTGTGAACTTTTGGAGACATCTTTGGCCAGTCCTCTTAAAAAGTTAACATCTAGGTCATTGTCTGATTTTTCTCAAGTCACAGGAAGTCTGTGCACCTCCATCAAGACAGGACATCAGGTGGTGGACATTCGTAGGAAGGGCAAGGGGGGAAATCACAGAATTTCTGGTGGCCTTTGAGTAAAATAGTGAAACATTTTGAGTGCTGACCTTTCCTGGTCATCATAGCCTAGATTTCCATTCCAAGTAAGTTAATAAATTCTGGAGTGGATATTGTTTAACCTGTAAGCTGAAGATGCAAGTTACTTTTGAAAAGGAGGAAAAGGTGAACAACTTAATATACTGTTTTCTTTGCTAAAATGACTCTTCATGTTCCTTTACTGTCGATTTCATTTGATGAGATCACAAATTTCTTAGAAGCAATTTTCCTCAAATCCCTAAAAATTACCAGAAGGGCTACCTTCTGGAAAATGATCTTGACATCATTTTGTTTTAAGAAGGCATGCTATAACTCAAGTAGGACTTAGGCTCCTTACAGTCACCTCATTCATGTGGTCCATATGAAGGAAACTTGCTAAAGAACAGGTACAGAAAAGATCAAGCAAGTAAGTTGAAACAAATTCTCCTTCATTTGCTCAACTACAAGGCTGCTGAAGTCAATCTCTAAAGGCAGGTTCTAATTGTGGCTTTTATGCTTCTTCTGAAAATAGATGTTTTTTCCCATCACATGTTACTACTTAGTATTTACTTTGTACCATATAACTTATTACTGCAGAGAGGGGGATAAAGGCCCATAATTTAATTTGATTCAGGTTAATAAACTTAAAAGTACTCCATAATGAAAGATGCTGGGGCAGGAGTGTGAGGAATACAGAGATGGGTCAGACGTGATCCTTGCCCCAGAAGAGTTTCAGGATGAAAGCTAAGCCATTTAGTTGTGCTGTGCTGTGCTGCCCTGTGCTGTGCTTAGTTGCGCAGTCTAGGGACTGTAGCCCGCTTAGTTGCAACTCCAGGGACTGTAGCCCGCCAGGCTCCTCAGTCAGTAGGGATTTTCCAGGCAGGAATAGTGGAGTGGGTTGCCATGCCCTCCTCCAGGGGATCTTCCCAACCCAGGGATTGAACCCAGGTCTCACACATTGCAGGCAGATTCTTTACCATCTTAGCCGCCAGGGAAGCCCAAGAATATTGGAGTGGGTAGCCTATCCCTTCTTTAAGAGATCTTCCCAACCAAGTAATCAAACCAGGGTCTCCTGCATTGCAGGCAGATTCTTTACCAGCTGAGCTCCCAGGGAAGACCATTTAGTTATGAGAAAATGTTAATAAAGCAGGAATGAATCAAGCAACAAACAACAATATATGAATAACAAGTAAACTCATATATTTAATGTATTTTTGAAAATGCAGTAGAAGTTAATGAGTCTCTTGTCTCATCTATATCCAGATTTACCAGAGAACAAATTTACCACCTTCTTGTCTAGACCTCTTGTCTCCTTTTGTTTTGTCTGATATCTGATCCAGTTTAATAAAAGTGCTAATTCAGGTATGGAGCTGACTGGTGTTGAGAACTTATGCAAAAGTAACTTATTGTGTAGCCAAAGTCCTTTGCTATTTATAAAGACCAGTGGTGATATATGCCAAAGAAATTTCTAAGACTTGGTATCAAAGTAGTTACACCCAACTCACACTTAGCTTGTTGTGGATATAATCAACCAGTGACTTCATGACATGTCATTCCTGTAACTAAGATGATCCTGAGGTGTGTTTTCTGGACCCAAATCAACATACTTTAGGAAAAACTGGTTTTCTTAAGGAAAAACTGGGTTTCACAGGGAGTTTGTGGCTAATCCCAAACTGATAATTTCTCTTATTAAAATTATTTCATCACTTGGACAAAAGTTTCACAGAGCCAGTAGTTCCTTTGGCAACCTGCTTGATGACTTGCTATTTGGAAAACAAGGTAATCCGTTTTCAAAAATGAAAAGGTGACAAGGTGGATGTAGGCCATGACTCAACCAGTAACATCATGGCGGATGTTTGCCTACAAAAGGAGGACTGTCTTCCTAAAAGGAAGAGGTTTATTCCCATCATGGACAAAGGAAAAGAAAGCTATGGGCATCAACAGGATGTGTGTCTTTTGGCAGAATGACGATTGATGATGGCATTATGCTCTGTAGGAGGGTATTGGTATGGTGGAAAGCAAAGAGAACACTTCACGGTTATGAGGCTGACATCTGTGGCTAACGTCAGCATTGGGCCTTTAGGCAAATTTCATGGGCAACACTCAAATGTCAACCCTGAAGTTTCCAAGAACAACGTCTTCATTCCAGTCATTAGACAAGCATCAGAATTATGCTGAGTGGGGGGGCCGACGTTCAGGCAGTTTGCCCCCGAGTGTTAGCAGTTGATGCAGCAGGGACAGATGGAGGCCGAGATCTCACATTCACTTCAGCCAGGTTCACAGGTGTCTGTGCTGCCCAGAAATATCAGTAACAGGAGAACTACATTGCTTTCATCAAGAATGACCCACGTTCTGTGCCTGCAAAATAAGTGACATCATTTTGAAACTAAAACCAGCATCTGCAACATATAAGGGACAGCTTAAGCAAAGAATGAAGTACTTATTGAAGAGTTAGGCTGGGATGAAGGGAGCCGAATCCAGTCTGGGCCTTTATTTAAATCTTAACTTGTTAGTACCTGCTAATTTTTGGCAATCTCCTTCTGTGCAGTCAGTCACCAGCGATTCTTAAAACCAGAAAATATTGGCATCAGAAGGAACCCAGAGGTGATGATGAAAATAAATGATAAATAATGGCAATAATGATAATATTTATCGAGTAATTACTCTGTGCCAGGCACCAAAGAAGTCTTTTCATGGTATTATCTCTTTTTCCTGTATGAAAATGTTAGTCACTCAGTTGTCTGTGACTCTTTGTGACCCCATGGACTATATCCTGCTAGGCTCCTCTGTCCGTGGAATTTTCCAGGCAAGAATACTGGGGTGGGCTGCCATTCCCTTCTTCAGGGGATCTTCCTGACCCAGGGACTGAACCTGGGTTCCCTGCATTACAGGCAGATTCTTTACCATCTGAGCTACTAGGGAAGCCTTTTACCTGTATGGCCTCATTTAATTTCTACAATAATCCCATAAAGGCATTAAGATTCCTATTTGGCAGCTCAGGAAATAGGTATGAAACAGAATGTGTAACTTGTACACAGTCACAGAGTTTTAGTGAGTGCACAGCAAAGCTGGCACGCTCACTGAGGTCCATCTGAAGCTAGCGTCTACACTGTTTAACTAATAGCCCCTCAGAAGGCAAGGGATCCTCAGAAAAAGGCATGTTTCTTTGGCCAGAGTTCATTGAGTAGCCACAGTCCCCAGGAGTTCAATCACACTTGGTTCAGTGAAAATGATGAAAGATGTATTGAAAATGACAGATCGTATACTATGAAAATAGAAGCTATGTATAGTTTATATGCAAATTAAAAAGTTTCGTGGTGGGTTCTCTTTTGGCCTCTATTTCCCCTTCACTAAAGAACTGGCTGCAGCTTTTCACCAGCGTGGCTAAGAACACAGTCTATTCAGTCCTGGATCACTCACTGCCCCTAGACTCTTTGAACTATTCTAGCCCTGGGATATCTGCCGATGTTTCAGGCATCAGTCATCTTGAGAACTTAAAAAACAAACAAACAATGCATAGGCCCTGCTTACTGAGACCCTGATATCATTGGTCTGAGAAGGAACCCAACCATCAATATTTTTTGAAAACTCCCAAGATTGAGTCTCGTGTAGGTCCCATGTGGAGAACCACTGGTTTACACTTGTGGAAAGCATAATTTGTGTTCTCTAGCAGCTGTTTTTTTTTTTTTCTCCTGTGCTCTGTGAAGATGGTTTGGGCCTTAAAAACCTTTGAGTCTTAGGAAGACGCTGTCTCTGCTTGGTGGCGTACTGTCTGAGACTGGATCCCCTGTTTACACCACCCCATGATATGTCCTAGGAACCATATCTACACATCCTCCTTACAACACTGCTGAGAATATACACTTTAGTTACTTTTCACCTAAAATCTTATAGATTACAGTGAAAGTGAAGTCGCTCAGTTGTGTCCGACTCTTTGAGACCCCGTGGACTGTAGCCCACCATGCTCCTCTGTCCATGGGATTTTCCAGGCAAGAATACTGGAGTGGGTTGCCATTTCCTTCTCCAGAGGATCTTCCCGACCCAGGGATCGAACCCAGGTCTCCTGCATTGTAAGCAAGATGCTTTACCTTGTGAGCCTCAGGGAAGTCAATGGACTCTATATTATTGACAGCGTAATGATCAAGGAAACTTTACTGTCTTGACAACTCCCACTATCTATATATGTGTTCACTAAAATGCACAGAGCTGCTGCTGTTGCTAAGTTGCTTCAGTTGTGTCCGACTCTGTGTGACCCCTTAGACGGCAGCCCACCAGGCTCCCCCGTCCCTGGGATTTTCCAGGCAAGAACACTGGAGTGGGTTGCCATTTCCTTCTCCAGTGCATGAAAGTGAAAAGTGAAAGTGAAGTTGCTCAGTCATGTCTGACTCTTAGCAACCCCATCGACTGCAGCCTACCAGGCTCCTCCGCCCATGGGATTTTCCAGGCAAGAGTGCCGGAGTGGGTTGCCATTGCCTTCTCTGAAATGCACAGAGACATGCATGTAAACAGTTTAGTTCCATTTTAGGTCTAGGAAGGTCTCTAAAATGTCATCTGTCCTTTAATTAGACACCAATAAGAAGAGATTATTTTTACCCATCACTCTGCTGTCTCACTTAAAAATTCCTTTTGTAAGCTTTCCCTCTTTATTCATACTACCACCTTCCTAGTTCTAGTCCTAACTTTATTCCTGATTTATTCCAATCGCCATGGAAGGGAGGGAAAAAAAAAACAGCTTAGAAGAAGCTACATCAAAATGCCAGCTATGGTTGAGTATGAAAGGTAGAGGTCTTGTTTTAATTTTTATAAATGCTATTCAGTGATTTACTCATTCTCCTTAATAAGCAAGTGTTACTTTCCTAAAGGAAAACCAAGAACCTTTAGCAGAATAGCCCTCTTTGTTGTTGTTCAGTTGCTAATTCATGTCGGACTTTTTGTGACCCCATGGACTGCAACACAGCACGTTTCCCTGCCCTTCACTGTCTCTCGGAGTTTGCTGAAACTCATGTACATTGATTCAGTAATGCCATCCAACGAGCTCATTCTCTGTCATCCGCTTCTTCTTCTGCCCTCAATCTTCCCAGTGTCTTTCCAGTGTTTTCCAGTGAGTCGTCTCTCTGCATCAGGTGGCCAAAGTATTGGAGCTTCAGCTTCAGCATGAGTCCTTCCAATGAATATTCAGGGTTGATTTCCTTTAGGTTGACTGGTTTGATCTCCTTACTGTCCAAGGGACTCTCGAGAGTCTTCTCTAGCACCATATCAATTGTTATCTTACTGGTCTCTGAATGTATGTGTCCATTATACAATCCTATCTGTGGTTCACTATCAGATCAAATTCTCAAAGCATGTTTTTCTCCTGTCATTATCCTGCTTAAACCTTCAGGGGCTCCCATTGCTCTTGAGAAAAAGTCTAACCTTCTGGAATCCAAAGGTCTCCTTCATCTAGTCCCACCCTCTGCATGACCCCCTATCTCCACCATACCCCCCCTTTCTGGCCAGCCCAGCATCCCCCTTGTCCTGGAACCAGGAGAACTCTATCAGGTGCTTTGCTCATGCTCTTCCCCCCGTGGAGAGCCCCACACAATCTGCCCCTTTCTCTGTATCTGTCTAAACGCTGCCTTTCTAAGCTTGGCCCGAGTACTTCCTTCCTGCTGCATTTGTCACCTTCTATTTGTCTCAAGGACGGCAAATAGGTTTCGTTATATATGCCACATCCTAGCAATTGAAAATATGGAGAATCCTGAGAGCTCATCCCTGCTTAGAGGGAACGGGTTCTGTGAGCCACAGTGGTTTCTGCCAAAGGTGCAAGGGGGAGAAGTGACAGGATATCTGTTACATATCTTCCATCCATATCTTTAACTGCTTTTTTAGACCTGTGATACAGTAACCACTAGCCACATGTGGTTATTTAAACTAATTAAAATTCTGATGGAGGGTTAGTCGCTAAGTCCTGTCTGACTCTTGGGATTCCATGGACTGTAGCCCACCAGGCTCCCCTGTCCATGGGGATTTTCCAGGCAAGAATACTGGAGTGGTTTGCCATTTCCTTCTCCAGGGGATCATCCTGACTCAGGGATCGAACTCCGGTCTCCTGAACTGCAGGCAGACTTTACCCACTGAGCTACCAGTGGGAATTAAAAGTAAATACCATTAAAAGTTCACTTCCTTAGTCATGAGACAGTCTGGGTCTTGGGTCCTGGGACCTTTTACTGCAGTGCTTGGTCCTGGACAAATGTCTCCTCGAGCAACAAAACACAAAGAAACTGTGAGGAACTAAAGATAACTGTGCACATACTGAGTTGAGGCAAATTATGAACAAAACACGAAAAGGCCAAAACCAAAAGGGCCAACTGCTGCTTCTGAGGTGCTGGGAGCCAGAGCAGGGTACTGCACATGACCCCTGCATGCAGCACCACCAAGAGGGCCCATCCCACTGCTCCGTGCCTACCCTCTCACCATTTAAGACACGAGCTCATCCCACCTCACTCTCTTATGCTACAGCAGGAGTCTTAATAAAACCTTGCCTGAATTCCTCTTCTCGCCTCTTATTAATTTTTATTGATTAAAGAGTCCAAGAACTACCCACATTAAAAAAAAATTAATTTTCTTTTTGGCTGTGCTGGGTCTTCATTGCTGCGCGGGCTTTTCTCTAGCTTTGGTGAGCAGGGGCTCCTCTGCAGTTTTGGTGTGCCGGCTTCTCACTGCGGTGGCTTCGGTAGTTGGGGCACATGGGCTCAATGGTTGTGGCGCACAGGCTTAGTTGCTCTGCAGCATGTGGGATCTTCCCAGATCAGGGATTGAACCCGTGTCTCCCTGCATCGACCAGCAGAGCCACCAGGGAAGCCCCACTACCCACATTTTAAGTACTCAGCAGCCACACATGGCTACTGGCCACTATGTTGAACAGCAAAAACAGAGAAATGTTCCATCATCATAGGAAGCGTTATCAGTTCTGCTTTAGCCCTGCAATTATATAATAATGTAAGGCGATATATTTGTTTCATGTGTGTGTGTGCCTTGTTTTCTCTGTGAGCTCAAAAGTTTTTCTTGGGCAGGACTCTTCTCTTACACTTCTTTTGTATCCCAGAGCACAAGCCAGTGCTGGGCATATATGGAAATACTGTATTTGTTGAATTGAATTTTTAGTACCAACTTGGCAATGTGCAATGAAGTAGAGTAGTAGAAAGAGAACTAATCTGGAAATTAGGAAACCAGGTTTCTGGCCCCAGCTCTTCTGCCAGTCATTGTGTCACTTGGACTATCTCATTTAACTGATGTAGGTTATAGTTTCCCCAAATGTAAACAGTTATAGGCTAGGCCCTGTCGGAGGATTTTTCCATGTTTGGAATTTTGTGGTATATATGCATGCTTCCCAAGTGGTGCAACTGGGAAAAAATCAGCCTGCCAATGTAAGAAATGCAAGTGATGCAGATTCGATCCCTGGGTTGGGAAGATCCCCTGCAGTAGGAAATGGCAACCCAGTAAGAATATTCCAGTATTTTTGCCTGGAAAATCCCATGGACAGAGGAACCCCAGTGGGCTAAAGTCCATGGGGTCACAATAAGTCAGACACAATTGAGCACACACACAAGTGTGAGGACTACCAAAGTATGGCGTGTTCACTTTTAAGCAGAAATGCAGTCATGTACAACACACACACACACACACACACATACACCTGGGGAAAAAAAAAAAGAAAACTAGCCTGTTAAAAATATTCTAACTTATTTAAAATTCCATCCCATTTATCTGATTTTCTGACTGTATAAGACTATCATTTTAAGGATTGATTTCACCAGATCTATAGCTAAATTCTTCTTTGAAGAGGATCATAGCCGAGGGAAGATGACTCCACAAGCAGAGAATGTTAGACCAGGCAAGTGCGACGGAGAATTAGTGATCTTTGTCAGCAACAAGGCAATGTCACAGCTGCTTCATGGTTAGTTTTGTTTTAATAAGTTAATTTATTTATTTTGGCTATGCTGAGTCTTCCTTGCTGTGCGGGCTTTTCTCTAATTGCGGCAGGCAAGAGCTCCTCTCTAGTTGTGTACACGGGCTTCTCATTGCAGTAGCTTCTCACAGGCTCTACGGGCTCTGGCTGCAGTAGCTGCAACTCCCTGCCTCATGATTTTAACAACCAAACTGAAAACCCCTAGTTTATGCTGCCCACCCTTAGCTGTTGCTCTAAGTAAGGGACCAGCAAACTAAGGCCCACTCTGCTGCCAGTTTTTGTATATAGCTCAGAATGGTTTTTACATTTTTAAGGCTTTCTCAAAAAAAAAGAAAAAGAAACATATATAACCATTTGGCCCACAGAGCTGAAAATATTTACTGTGTGGCTCTACACAAACAGCCAGTGAGTGACCTTCCTGTACAGATCCAACCACTTTTCAAGGCAGATCGCTTTCTGAAATGTCCTGATGGCCTGTGGCTCAAGCACAGTGGATAAAACTCCCTGTTCTCCATGTGCCAAGTCAGAGAAGGGCAGCTGCTGGGGGCGAAGGCTGGGCCACGGCTCCACCCCCTTTCTATTGGAAGCAGGCAGGGGCCTTGACTCTGAGTGCAAAGCCAGTCCTTGGATCCAGCCTGTGCTCTCTGGTCGTGACGTTGGAAATTTGATGAGTCACAGTTTCTGGCTGTGTCTTCCTTGACATTCAGCATTCGGGAGAATAAATTCTGAAGGCCCCTTGAAGGGAAAAGCTGCACACTCCATGGTCATCCAAGCTTATCTGAGGCAGGAGCCGGGCTTGCATCTCAGTTTGTTATTCTTTTCCTTTTCCCCTCTCCTCGAAGACACTCCTTTCAGTGCTTGAGGGATCTAGATTGCATATGCAGATAGAGAGACTGCCTGGAAGACACAGGGGCCACCACGTAGGGCTGGGCTAGTATCTGAGCTCAGACAGCAGCCCTGCCATGTGGGCCTGAGACACAGGGTGAAGTTGACTGTTTAAAGCATTTTTTAAATTACTCTTTTACGTTCCCTTCAGACACCCCATGGAAAAGGCCCTTGGATTTCTCCAAACCCTCTCTCTACCTAGGCCTGCTCTCTAGGTTCTCACCAAGATTTGGTTCCTAAAATGTACTTCTTAATTATCAAACTTCCCTGGTCGCTTCAGTTCAGTTTAGTCACTCAGTTCTGTCTGACTCTTTGTGATCCTATGGACTGCAGCACGCCAGGCCTCCTTGTCCATCACCAACTCCTGGAATTTACTCAAACTCATGTCCATTGAATCGGTGATGCCATCCAACCATCTCATCCTCTGTTGTCCCCTTCTCCTCCCCGCTTCAGTCTTTCCCAGTATCAGGGTCTTTTCAGATGAGTCAGTTCTTCGCATCAGGTGGCCAAAATATTGGAATTTCAGCTTCAGCATCAGTCCTTCCAATGAATATTCAGGACTGATTTCCTTTAGGATGGACTGGTTGGATCTCCTTGCAGTCCAAGGGATTCTCAAGAGTCTTCTCCAACACCACAGTTCAAAAGCATCAGTTCTTCGGCGCTGAGCTTTCTTTATAATCCAACTCTCACATCCATACGTGACTACTGGAAAAACCATAGCTTTGACTAGACGGACCTTTGTTGGCAAAGTAATGTCTCTGCTTTTTAATGTGCTGTCTAGATTGGTCATAACTTTCCTTCCAAGAATTAAGCATCTTTTAATTTCATGGCTGCAATCACTATCTGCAGTGATTTTGGAGCCCCCGAAAATAAAGTCTGTCACTGTTTCCACTGTTTCCCCATCTATTTGCCATGAAATGATGGGACCAGATACCATGATCTTAGTTTTCTGAATGTTGAACTTTAAGTCAACTTTTTCACTCTCCTCTTTCACTTTCCTCAAAAGGCTCTTTAGTTCTTCACTTCCTGCTATAGGGTCCTGTCATCTGCATATCTGAGGTTATTGATACTTCCCCTGGCAATCTTGATTCCAGCTTGTGCTTCATCCAGCCCAGCATTTCTCACGATGTACTCTGCATATAAGTTAAATAAGCAGGGTGACAATATACAGTCTTGACAATATACAGTACTGTATACCGTACTCCTTTTCCTATTTGGAACCAGTCTGTTGTTCCATGTCCAGTTCTAACTGCTGCTTCCTGACCTGCATACAGATTTCTCAAGAGGCAGGTCAGGTGGACTGGTATTCCTATCTCTTTCAGAATTTTCCACAGTTTATTGTGATCTACACAGGCAAAGGCTTTGGCATAGTCAATAAAGCAGAAATAGATGTTTTTCTGGAACTCTCTTGCTTTTTCCATGATCCAGCAGATGTTAGCAATTTGATCTCTGGTTCCTCTGCCTTTTCTAAAACGAGCTTGAACATCTGGAAGTTCATGGTTCACGTATTGCTGAAGCCTGGCTTGGAGAATTTTGAGCATTACTTTACTAGTGTGTGAGATCAGTCCAATAGTGTGGTAGTTTGAGCATTCTTTGGCATTGCCTTTCTTTGGGATTGGAATGAAAACTGGCCTTTTCCAGTCCTGTGGCCAACTTCCCTAGTTGCTCAGTCAGTAAAGAGTTTGCCTGTAGTGTAAGAGACCCTGGGAGGGGAAGATCCCCTGGAGAAGGAAATGGCAACCCACTCCAGTACTCTTGCCTGGAGAATCCCATGGAGGGAGGAGCCTGGTAGGCTACAGTCCGTGGGTTCACAAAGAGTTGGACAGGACTGAGGGACTTCACTTTCACTTTCACTTTCCAGTATTCTTGCCTGGAAAATCTTTTTTTTTTTTTTTCTTTTCCTTTTGTCCCATTCTCTCCTCCAGGCTAATTTTCAAAGTTCTATCACCCTTCTGTATACACAACCGCCTTTAATATAATCTGGTGTGCCTCACATCTAATAAAAAATCCAAATTTACAAAACAAAAGATCTGAAAGGTGAATCTTCCCTTTGTTAAAGAAGTTTTCCTGTCTGAAAGACGAGTATCTCTCTCTGTCTCTCTCTACCTCCCTTGCTTGTTTCTTGCTTTCTATACTTCATTATGCATAGCAGTAGTAGTAGCTAGTTACTCAGTGGTGTCTGACTCTTTGCGACGCTACGGACTGTAGCTTGCCAGGTGAATATTGCTGTCCTCATCGTACAGGCAGGCTGCTGCTGCTGCTGCTAAGTCACTTCAGTCGTGTCCGACTCTGTGTGACCCCATAGACAGCAGCCCACCAGGCTCCCCTGTCCCTGGGATTCTCCAGGCAAGAACACTGGAGTGGGTTGCCATTTCCCTCTCCAATGCAAGGAAGGGAAAAGTGAAAAGGAAGTCGCTCAGTCGTGTCCGACTCTTAGCGACCCCATGGACTGCAGCCCACCAGGCTCCTCTGTCCATGGGATTTTCCAGGCAAGAGTACTGGAGTGGGGTGCCATTGCCTTCTCCCAACAGGCAGGCTGGATAAAGTAAATACAAACACAGGGATCAAGCCTGGTTCTTTTCGGTGCCTTGGAGGCCTTCCCCTTTCTGTGCAGTCTAGGCTTGTGTAGCCCCTCCTCCGTGTCTAGCTGACAGGGGACATACTCTTGAAACTGGAGGAGAAGAAAGGTGACTAGGGCACCCAGGCTAAGTCACTGCGTCATGTCTGACTCTTTTTTGACCCCATGGACTGCAGCCTTCCAGGCTCCTCTGCCCATGGGAATTCTCCAGGCAAGAATACTGGAATGCATTGCCATGCTCTACTCCAGGGGTTCTTCCCCACCCAGGGATTGAACCCACATCTCTTACATAGGCAGGTGGTTCTTTACCATGGCGCCACCTGGGTGATTGGGGGCAGGCGGGGGGAGGTCTGAGTTGCCTGCAAGCAAATTCATTTTTGTATTTGCAGATCTTGAGGTGCAGTGAGTATACACCCGTGCTGCCATTCTATATCATAAAAAAAATTCACTTTCCCTAGTTTGTTTACTGTCAAACCTTGGCTCATTAAATATATTCAGTAGCCTGGGTCATGATCATATGAAAAATGGGACCTTGGCTCACTTAAAACAATAGTTACATTTGCTTAAGTTGGTACAGATTCATTTAGAGAAATTACCAATTCTCAAGTATGATTCTAGTCCAGCACCAAGCTCCCAGCAGCTTCCAATTAATAGTAACGA
Source organism: Cephalophus harveyi (assembly GCA_006410635.1). Classification (NCBI taxonomy): domain Eukaryota; kingdom Metazoa; phylum Chordata; class Mammalia; order Artiodactyla; family Bovidae; genus Cephalophus; species Cephalophus harveyi. Next base: position 665,979 of record SJYT01012782.1, read on the forward strand.
GCTGTGCCCGTGTATCACTGCTCCATTCTAGAATTCCCAGCCTGGAAAAAGGCAGTTGTCATGCCCAGGGAAGCATCCATTAGGAAAGTTTGCTCTGAGTCAAATACTCACAGCCAGTTCTGGATAGAATTTCCTGATACATAGCCTTGGCTTCCATCATTACTGAGAGAAGAACATATACACAGCTGTGAGACAGAGAAAAAAAGACATCAATTTGCTAAAATTTGGAGATGCAAATATGCAGAAAAACCCATCATCTTTGGGATTCTCCATTAGATTTCAGTGTAACCCTAATGGTTACAAGTTGAAATTTTGGTGTCTGAGTGAGTGGGTTCCAGTCTTGCCCACCAATTACTAGTTTTACTTAACTAGGGATCTCAATAATACTTGCCACATACGGTTTTGGAGATGATTGAAGAGGTAGTATTTGTCAAGAATTTGGTGCTGGGTATGATACACAGTGGGTGTTAAATGCATGTTAGTGTGTTAGCACATGTGTGCAGGGCATGGTCTACTGCAGCTTTTCTCAAAGTTTCTGGGCTCAGAACATCTTAACAGGCAAATAAAATAAAGGACACTCAGATAAAAACTTCAGAAAAATAATAAAGTAATTATTTTTAGTATAAATATGTCCCAAAAGTTGCATGGATACTTAAACTAAAATATTATTTGTTGTTTATCTGAAATTCAAATTTAACTAACACAGCAGTGTTAATCAACTATTCTTCAATATAAAATAAAAATTAATAGAAATTAACTCTGATTTGCATTTTTATTTGCTGAATCTGGCAACCCTGTCTTTACATTATTAAGGAACCTAAAGTGCTCTTGTTTATGTGGGTTGTATCTGTAACTATTTATCACATTAGAAATTCAAACAAAGAAATTAAAAATATTTATTAAGTACTTCAAAAATAATTGGAATTTCTTATGTTAACATAAATAACATTTTATGAAAAACTATATTTCCAAAAAAATAGATGATAGCTGTCTCTTATACACATCTAGATGTGTATAAGAGACAGAGGTTATAGTTTCCCAGTCTGTCTCTTATACACATCTCAAAAATAATTGGAATTTCTTATGTTAACATAAATAACATTTTATGAAAAACTATATTTCCAAAAAAATAGATGATAGAAAGCACATTATATTTTTGCAAATAATTACTGGCTTGATAGAAGTCAACTATATTCTTATATCTGCTTCTGCCTTCCATCTGGTTAAATACATTATTTTTATTGAAGTAAATAAAGAATACTCGGCTTCACAAAGATATGTAGTTGGAAAAGAGAGGGGTATTTTGATATACTTTTCAGATAGTTGAAAACATTCTTCTTTGCTATTAAAACCAAACTCTATAAGAGATAGTTTCTTAAAGATTAATTGTAGTATGGAATCTGAAACCATATCAGTGAAGTTTTTATACTCATGTTAAAATCCACTGGTTTACTTGTGCTATGAATGGGTCTTTTACTATGTGTGATTCTGTAACATTGTGAATTGGTCATTTGGAAAATACTAGTTTACTGAGCTGTGAAGATCATTGAAATATTGACACATTTCATTATATAATATTTTTAAAAATCACATTTACTAATATCACAACTAATTTCATCAGAAAAGCATTTAATTATGACAAACTATTAAGCTCGTGGTGAATGTAAGTTCTTCAAAAGTTTAACTTTTGCTTGAAAGCTCTGATTTTATCATTGGAGACAAATACCACTAGTTGTGTTCTTTAAAGAGACAGGCACATTTCATTTGTTTCTCTAGAAAGTATCTACCAAATACCCAGAATCTGGATAACCATAGTTTAGCTTCAGTTATTCTTTCAAGTAAAAATAGTGTTCTGTGACAGAAGCAGCTGTAGTTCACCCTGTAACTGTCACACACGTGACTTTTCTCAAGTCTATGGTCATGATTAAGTATGCAGCAAGAGTGTTTTGTGCATGCTTCCCATTTCATCACACAGAATATTTAAAAAGATGTATACTCAAGAGTCAAGATGTGTTAAATGATGGAATTAATCTTTTCCTGCTTCAAGTACATTCAAAAAAATAAAGACAACTTCTAGCGCCTGCTAATAGAAGAATGCTATGATTGCTAGTGCAAATTGGTGCCACTGTCTTCTTTTGTGCTGAGGTACCAGCAGTGTAACCCACTGCTGCCTTTTCATCATTGGTGCAAAGGTCAACACAGTGGAAAAATACAGAAATGTCAGTATTATTATGAAAATTGTTTTGACTTTGCAGACCTCTGAAAGGGTCTCCCAGGGAATCCAGGGACTTCACTTTGAAAACCTTCTGGTCCCAGTGAAACTGTTACTGTCCCAGTGAAAGACAGTTGATTCATTATGTGTTCCCCTCATCTGTCCCAACATCTCCTTCCTTAAGCAGTTTGGAAAAACACTAGAGACTGTTGGGGCCTTTCTTAGGGTTTGATTTACGCTGGGCTGGGTGACCAGAAGTTTCTGAGGCTGCCTTCAGGATGCTCTCAGATGCCCTCTCCAGAAAACCGAAGGGGCTTGAATGAGTCAGGGGAGTAAATTGCGAGACTTACTCGCCTCGCTCCAAATAAAACACTTTCCTCTTGCTGCTTCCTCCTTATCACTGGTGTCTGAGAGAACTCAAAACCCCTTTCAGAATCTGGAACCATCTTGCAGACCAAATACATGCTAGATTCAGATATATCTAAGCTAGAGGTGGGCCTCTGGAATGACAGACACTCTGGTGAAAGAGCAGAGAGAGGTTGATTTTTCTGCCCTAATAGAACTGGGCAGTTAGAAGTACCAGGGGGACTTCTAACTGCCCAGTACCTGTATGCTGGCATACCAATACAGTACCTGCATGCTGGCATACCCAAAACAATAGCACAAAACCCAACTTAGAATTGCATGGCTGCAAGTGGGAAAATGCTATTATCAAACATTTATATTGCCTGGAAGGCACAGTTCTTTCTCAGGGACAAAGAATTTATCCTCTGAGCAGCAGAGATGAAATATTTGAATACAATAGAACACCAAGGGCTATATATTTGACACAGGGAATTTTAACACAGCCCACAGTATTTAAAGTCAAATATCAAATTTGTGGCCATAGGAAAAAAATGAACATAAAGGCTTACTTGAAGTGGGGAAATCCATACTATCCATATCTCAGTTTTTGTGGTTAACTGAGATCCTCAGTAGTAGAATCTGTCAATAGATTTCAAAGTGAGCAGAACAGATTGGCTTGGGGTGAAAAGGTGAAAAGAAGGATTGGGGAACCCAAGGAAAAGGAGTAGAAGAACAGGGCCAATGTGTTCTTGTAGAGCCTAGAATTGGATTTGAGCAACAGATCCTCCCTGGAGCCAGGGTCCTTGTGGCAGAAGAGAGTGGCTTAAATGAAGAGCAATGACTGGATTGGACCTGTTCTGATTCTCAGCTCTGCCCTTATCAGCAAAGAGCATGCCCTGGGGCAGATTCTCTGAACCTATCTCCTCCTCCTCTGTTAGATTAAATTAAATGAGATTATAGGTCAGTTCAGTTCAGTCACTCAGTCTGTCCAACCCTTGGCGACCCCTGGGAATGCAGCACGCCAGGCTTCCCTGTCCATCACCAGGATTGTTTATCAGTAATTGTTGTTCAGTTGCTAATTTGTGTCCAATTCTTTGAGACCCCATGGACTGCAGCACACCAGGCTTCCCTGTCTGACATTTAATCACTGGTTCTTGTTTCATGGCATGATTTGATGGTTAATTTATTTGCCACCTTGTCTTTATTTATAATCCACTTTTCTCATCCTCTTTGAATACAAAACAAAACACAGCTACTACATCAAAACCCTAAACTCTCAAGTCATACCTGGAGTCATACTTGGAGTTGACTCCATTAGGCACTACTTGGGATTCTGATATTGTCTTCACACTTTTTTTTCCTTCAGAATTCAAATATGTTCCTTAACCATAAGCACTGGACAGCGTGCTAAGGATGCAGAGGAGGCTACTCTTACGGTCTAGAAAGTGGTTGAGTTGTAAGTGGATATGTGGTACAACGTGGCTTGGGTACCCAAGAGAGGTACTAATGAAGGGAAAGACTCCTATGAAGTGAATAATTATTCCCCAGTTGTGTGGGTTTGTCACTTTGCAGATTTGTTCCTCTTTGGTTTGCTTAAAGAAGGGGAGGTGGGCTGTGGGGGGTCAAGTGAGATAGACCCCCCTGCCCCCCAAGTAGGATAAGAATTTGATGAGCCCAGAGGGAGGAAGATGAGAATATGCCAGAATTAGCAGGGAGACTCAGTCATACCATGTGGCGAATTTGAGGCTCTGAGAAGAGGCATATCCGAGGGTGGGGAATTGGGTGGTCCTGGCCGTGAAGGAGGGAAACCCCGGCCTGTCAGGAAAGTCCAGCTTCAGCCTCGTGACCTAGAGCCAGCTGCTGAATCTTTCTGGATCTCTCTTCAGTAGAATCTGGATGATAGCACATGTGTTTCACTGCTTCACCAGCTTGTTTATCACATAAAATAAAAGAAGAAAGAGGGTGATAGGAGTAATTGATACACACATCATCTCTCTGTCAAGGAGTCGGGCAAAAAAGGAAGGATAGAAAGGGGGATAGGAAAGAGAAAATGGGGGAAAAAAAAAGAGAGAGAGAAGGAAAGGGGAAGGGAGGCAGGCATGCAGGTATCTGTGTTAGAGGGCAAGATGAATTCAAGAGGAGAAATGTTGTGAAAGCACAGGCGCTGGCAGCCTGGGCTGGAGGCCGGGGAGGTCGGCTCACCACGCCTCTGGGAGGCAGATAACCGGCCTTTAGGATACCCACCCAAGGTGGATTAGTCACAGCACTAACCTGAGGCATCTGTAATACTGAGGAAACTGAAAAGAAGACAGGACCTATAGAGGTAAGGGGTGGGGGAGAAAAAATGGACAATACCTTGAAAATGCTTTGGAAATGTGTATATGCCATTTTCTACGCTCTCAGATTAAGAGCGCTGGCAGTTCGTTGGGTAAATCTTTCCTGGTTTTAGACATTTTTATTTTATAGGTGAGGAAAACAGCCTCAGAGAGGTTAAGTGATTTGCTCAAGGTCACACAGCTGGTGTGCCCAAAAGCCTTGATTGCAGTTCCCTGTTCAGTTTTCTTTCTATCTAAAGGTAGATATCCTAAAGGTATGAAATGAAGAATTCTAGGTATTCCTGGGGACTCTGGTGGGGGTGGGGACTAGAAAATGGATTTTCTTATTTGCCTAACCTGGCTGTGTGTGAGATTCCAAAGCCAAAGTCAATTCCTTCTCTCTACGGCCTTGCTCTCTTTTTATGGAGTCGGCTCGACGGTCACGGGATAATTCTGTTTTCTCATTTCTCAGCTCCAAGAGCAGGTAGGTGCGAGCTGCCCATAGGAGCTCCGGACTTCATCGACGTTCATGTGTGGTGTAGATGATCCCTGGGTGCTCTCTCTTTATCTTGTTAACCCTGGTGGTACCAAGTGGCACCTGACTTTTGGGTATGCTAATAATTCAGTGCCAGCCAGTTTCTGTTATCCTCCAGTTGTAATTGTTAACCTGAATGGAATGCAAAACTTCTGGTTTGGAGCAGAGTTGGTTTTTAACTGTGAATTACTTGAAGGGTATGGAAAATGGGAAGTACGATTTATTTTTTGTGAAAGATGGTTTCTGTAAAGCATTTTTTTTGGCGTCCGCTTTGCTCTGAAAACTAGAAATACATGGTACATGTTTAGATGTGGCAGTCTCTACAGATTCACTCGTGACCTCTACCCTTTATTAACTCTTGCCTTTGACACTTTTTCATTTTAACAAGCCAAGACTTGCTTGGGGATTAGAACAATGAGCTTATCATAATGAGGCTTAAAAAAACACACACACACACACAAAACTCAAGTTTGTATCTGCTAGCCCACCCCTACCCCTTGGAAGTTTGGGATTTTGTTTTCCCCCTTAAGGGGAAGTGTGGAAATAGAGCCCGCCTGTTCATTTGCATTACTGCACATCACATCACACGATATCTTTTCGACCATTATATTGTGTTCTCTCAATGGTGTTTGCTCTGAGGGTGGGACACAAGGCTGTTTAGTGTCTCGTGAAACATTTACCAAAAGCACTGAGCCAGGGTTTTGAAGGGCATTCCGTTGCCAGAGTGTAGGAGGAGAGAGCCAGCAGGGGAAAGGGAGCGCCAGGTGTGCGGCAGGTACTCGTTTCATACTTTAGTTTTTATACATGTTTAAAATGTTAGATTACATACGCGTTCCTTCTGCTGAAGGGGCAGGAATGGTGAGGAAGGGGGCCAAAGAATTGCTTTGCAAACTGTGTTTTTCTCTGGATCGGAGTCCCTGGATAATTGTAATCTTCAGTTTCGGTTGAATGTTGTTTTCGGTTTTAGTCCAGGGACGTGTGTGTCACAGAGAAGGAGGTAAAATCTACCTGCGCAGGAGGTTTCCCCACAGCCTGGATCAGAACTTAGCATTTGCTTTAGCAAAGAAATCGGAACCAGCTGCAGTGTTCCTAGGAGGCAACGTGTAGCCTTGTGATTTGCGTTTCATTATACCCCGTGACTCATTCCCTGAAAAGCTTTTGCTAAATGGTGGCTTGGATTTTGTGAAAATACTCTTAAACTTTCTCTCTTACCCTCTCCTTGCCCCGATGATAAGTCAGCTTGAAAGACTTCCTATCCTTAAATTTTTGTTTTTAGAACACAGTTGCTAGGAATAACTTTATATCCTGGTCATACATAGTTTTGGAGAAACGAATGACTCAATGCTTCTTGGGAATGCTAAGTATTCTACCTTTTTTTTTTTCCCTTTTGTAGAAAACATGAGTGTCTATGATAAAACTAGAGCCATAATCAAATGTTTACATTTGATCAAGTGTAATAATGATATCCTGGTCACAGATACTTGGAACTGTGTTATTAGTGGTTAAAACTCAAACAGTAGGTAGGAAAATCTAGAAAAAGGTAACTCCAGAAGGTGACTGTAATGGCCAGTTCCTGGGAAAAGAAGTTGCTGGATGGTATTTGCAATGTAACAAGCATGTGGAATCTTTAGTCTGTTTTTATTTTATGGCAGGAAACCTAACCGTAAAGACGGTACTGAAGTTAAGATTAAACTGCAAGCATGTTGTTGTTCAGTTGCTCAGTCATGTCCAGCTCTTTGTGACCCATGGACTGTAGCACTGATTAGAAAGGAACATTATTAGCGTAGTCTTTTCACCGGTGACGCTCGCAGTCAGAGGCTGAGAGTCTTTCTTCTGACAAGTTCCCAGTCGTTGCAAAATGGTTGAAATAAATGATGGTTTCAAAATCAGAGGAAACTTCCTTCATGGGAAAAGTTCACTGTGGCTTTGTGTATTTAGGCAAATAGGACTAAATCTACAATTTCGATGGGCCGAAGACATCAGTTCACCCGAGGGATAGCAGATTTGGTTGTTTTTATATGGGTATCAGAAAACTGAATTTTACGTTGAGTCATTTCATTGCCCCGATCACTGTAAGTTTATGTAACTTGCCACAAGTGTATTACCTTTTTCTTATCTCTCTTTTAAAATTTTGAAACAGAGGTACGAATACTTGCTGTTTACTTCTCTGTCCCATAGATGCACCTTGATTGCTTAAGGGTCTGTCAAACTTTTGACCTTCAATGCTATTAATACTGCAGAAATCCAAAATAGATCCTGACCAGTGAAGAAACTCATGCATTAATTCCACTGTCTCTCAGGTAGATGGATAGAGTTTTATGTCTGAAATTTCATCAGAGGAATAGGAAGACTAGAAAGAAGTCTAAAAATAAATCATTTCCAGATATTTGCCATTCCCTGTTTCCCATTATTTCATTGGGAAACTCCTACCCAGTGCAGTTCCTTTGTTTGCTTATTTAAAATCAGAAGTCCCAAAGGTCTGTATGGAATTGTAAGAAACTAAGATCAACAAAGTCTACATTTTCATCTCTCGTTAGGAGTTCTTGCAGTTATTGGGCAGTTTGTTAATGGATCCACTCATATGTCAAATTAAACTCTGGATACATTGCCCCCTGTCTCTGGCATTTAAAACTCTGCTGCTATTCCATGTGATATGTTAATAGTACCCGGCTGGCTTTATCAGCCATGTGTGTGTTAGTTGCTCAGTTGTGTCTGACTCTTTGCAAACCCACAGAATGTAGCCTGCCAGGTTCCTCTGTCCATGGGATTCTCCAGGCAAGAATACTGGAGTGGATTGCCATTCCCTTCACCAGAGGATCTTCCTGACCCAGGGATCGGACCCCAGTCTCCTGCATTGCAGGCAGATTCTTTACCATTTGAGCTACAGGGAAATCCTTATCAGGCATATATTTGGATAAAGTCTCTCCGCAAAGATTTTGTCATCTGCTCCTTCTATCCTTTAGACAGCAAGCTCTTGGTTTGTAATATGTCATAAAGGTGAAATCTCTAGGGACAGTAATTGGCCCCCAAATTAGGTGGCAGTTTGCAACATGCTGAAATGCCCAAAGAGTCAGGGTTGTTTTGGCTTGCTTGGACAGAGCTGTCACGAAAAGGTGTGGGTGAGTAACGCCCACCTTTGAAGATTTTTGGGTGACCATGCCAGGAAAGTCACAGTCACAGGAACTTGGGATCAGAACTATCAGGCAGGCTAGGGGAATCATCATAAAGACATGGGCTATTTGGGGCTGGTTTTGTTTTGGTAAAAACTGAATTTGTATAGGTTAGTCAAGCAATGATTAAAAATCCTTCACTTGGGGCTTCCTTGGCAGTTCAGTGGTTAAGACTTCTGCTGAATGGGACATAGGTTCGATCCCTGATCTCAGAACTAAGATCCCATGTGCCCACAGTGGGGCCAAAAAAAAGAAGGAAAAAAAAATCCTTGTCTAGTAACACAGGGTCTTAAGTAAGGCAAAAAGCAGTCCTCACAGCATTCAAAAAATTCAAGCCATTAAGTCCATCAGGGCCTTACTCTGCCTACTCACTTTTGGTTTAGAATTCCTGTTTTCTTAATGCACAATGAATCAGAACTCTTCTTTGTTGGCTAATGATCAATCATCCATTCATTCAACAAATGCTTACTAAGATCTCATTCTAGGCTAGGTTCTTACCTTTCAGTTCTTAAATGTTACTTCTTCAAGGTGACCTTCCCAAACCCCCTAAATTAGGTCCTATCCTCCTATCCCTTTAAGATAGTCATCACACTAGTTTTATACTTGCCTCCTCTGCCAAAGAATAAGTCCCCCTTATGTCATGAACTGTGACTGTCTTATTCACCACTCTATATTCAGTACTTAGCACATATTAGGCATTCTAAAAACAGGTACCAAATAAATGAATGAATGAAAGCAGAGAATAAGGACCAGGATGGTTAGAGGCAGGCACAGAACAATGAAAAATTGCCCCTGATAACAGGGAAAGGGCAAAAATTACTGTTACCCAGTTTGGAAGCATTGACCCCTGAAGCCATCCTTTCATTTCAGCCCAGCTGAACCATGTAAACTTCTAAGGACAGCCTTGGTTCACCAAGAAAACTTGGCTCAGTAACATTTGTTTAAGATGACACTGAGGACCACAAATCATTTTATAAAGATTTTCTTTCAAGAAAGTAATAGTTTTCTAACTTAAGTGGATATATTCAATTGTTTGGAAATTTTAATGTATGAGTAATTCTTTATTCCTACAATTATTTCCTACCAATGAAAAAATTGAACACTTACACAAAATGCAAAAAGAGCCTGGAAGAATGCGATAAGGGAGAAACTTCAATGTGATGAGGTTAAGTCAAATAAGTGCTTTGAAAAATATTATTTTAAATATTATTTATTGAAGTATAACATAAAGACAGTCAAATGAACAACTCTTAAGTATACAGCTTGAGTTTTTACATATAGCTGTGTAACCACCAGTCTTAGTTCAAAGTCTGGGACATTTTCAGTGTCTCAGAAAGCTCCCCGTGCTTCTCCTCCCTGTCAGCCACCCACCCTGTTCCAGGAAACCATTATGCTGACTTTCATCACCACACATTATCTGTTTTTTAAAATAATTTTTGTTTATCTATTTACGCTGTGCTGGTCTTTGTTGCTGCGAGGGCTTTTTCGAGTCACTGCGAGTGCAGACCTACTCTCTGGTTGTGGTGCACAGGCTTCTCAATGCTGTGGCCTCTCGTTGCGGAGGACTGCCTCAATAGTTGTGGCACGTGGGCTTAGTTGCTCCACGACATGTGGGGTCTTCTGGGATGAGGCAAACCATGTCTCCTTCATTGGCAGGCAGATTCTTTCCCACTGAGCCGCCAGGGAAGCCCCTACATTAGCTGTTCTTGAACTTCATAAAAGTGGAATCATATATCCGTGCTCTTCTGTGTCTGGCTTCTTTCACTCAACATTGATTTGTGTAGCTGTAATGTATTCCTTCACTGATGCATAGTATTTCTTTGTAACAATACACCGCAGTTTAATAAATTGGGCATGGGGAGATTAAAAACATGACTCTATGAGCTGAAAATTATTCCATGTGTGCCAGCCCTTTAAAGTTGCATGATCTCATAAAAGGTGGGTTGGGAATGTTATCATTTGAAAAGGCGGAAAAAGAGAAATCCTTCTGGGTGTGGATTTATTAAGTACTCTGCATGGGCTGTTCATTTAACTGAAACCATTATGCTAGGAGGTAACAGCCATCGTTTGCAGAAGAGGAAAGTGAGCCTGAGAAAAGTTTCCTAACTGCACAATCCATCTTAACACCCAAGTTGTTGGTTACAGCAGTGAGCAGTGCTGCCCTGGCAATGAGCATGCTCGGTGGCTTTTGAGGCTGTGCTACCTCGTTAATGGAGACTCAACATTTATACAGTAGCACAGACCTGTTTCTGGTCAGAAAGCTGGCAATTGACCTGACTTTTCTTAATTCAATTTCTCTGTGTTTCCCTTCAGTGTTTTTCTTGTTTTGAAAAGAAGTCTCCCTTGTATATTTTTCATTCTGACTTTTGTTTATGAATAAATTTTTATGGCTTATGATTTTTTTCAGATGCATATCTGAATCTAAAATCTGTTCAGCAAACTATTGAGGGGTTTTTTTTTTTTTTTAATAAAGATCAGTTATTTTCTTTTTTTTCTAAATTTTGGCCATGCCACACCCAAGCCACAGTAGTGAAAGCACTGAATCCTAACCACTAGTTCAGTTCAATCGCTCAGTCATGTCCGACTCTTTCCAACCCCATGGACCGCAGCATGCCAGGCTTCCCTGTCCATCACCAACTTCCGGAGGTTACTCAAACTCATGTCCATTGACCACTAGACCACCAGAGAATTCCATAAGATCAGGTTTCAATACCTGTGCATAAAGAAATGTTCAATCACTGTAAGCAAGGTAGATGAATTTCAAGTCAGAATTGCCAAGAAATTTCCTGGGAGGCAAAAGTCACATCTTTCATTGTGGGGTCTGAAGTGCTTTAAATTCTAACTCCCAGAAGGTCTATATGTCAAAGTCTCTGACTCAACTGATCATGTTGGAAATGAACAAAATTTCTAAATTTCCTCTTCCTTAGTACCTTTCCTGATTTTCACCCTACAAGTATACACATTCACAATCCCATTCTTCAAAAGTTACCAGAAACTTGCTCAGAATGCCCTTCGGTCAGAATAACAAAAGGGAGAATATACCTCTTAGATTCTTTTCGAGTTGGGAATGAAAGAGGTTATGTTTTTAATTTTGCATTAATATTGGAAGGTATATCAGTGTGATCAGGTCACCATTTCAGTGAGGCCACAGCTAAGCAGTCCTGTATGCCCAGTGACAGACAGGAGAATACCCTGAGTGTCACAGTCCAACGTTTTGAGTCACTTCTAGAAAAAGCAAGGGATGCCCAGATTCTTAGCTTCAAAGGCATCATTATTTTCACAGTAGAAAGCCCCTTCCATATGGGATGCTTGAACATCAAAGATTTGATATGATTCTTTTTAATTTTATGGACAATCACAGGACCAATATCTTGTGTTTTACACTTAAGAAAATACTTTCCGAAATAATTTTATACTTACCTTTTAAAAAAAAATTTCCGAGATGTAACATCTACACGTTTTGTATATGAGGAAGCTGAAATAGAGAATCTGTCACACACCTAGTTAGTGAAAGAGTAGACATTCAGATTTTCTGCTTCCATGGTGCCAGCTCTTCCCACTGCCCAGGTGGCCACCCAAGCAGTGTTTGGTGAATTGCATAAACCATTAAAATCTGCTCTCTTTCAAGACATTCTTTGGTCTGTGATGACTGCTCAAGTCATACCATTTGATTGTACACGTACTATATGCCAGGCATTGCTCTGGCTGCTATATGTATATCATCCCCAGTTCTTGAAATTGCAAGCTAGGAATCATTAACCTCTTTTGCAAATGGGAAACTGAGTTACTAAGCTCAAGAACCTTGAATAAAGCCACATTTTTAGTAAATGCTGAAATCTGCCTTCACACTCAGATTAGTTTGACCCCAAAGTTCATTCAGTTTCCTCATGCCATCCTGACTCTCATCAGAAAAAAAATGTCTTTCATCTTCTCAGTTACAAGTGAGGCAAGTGCAGGAGCCCTAAAACTGTTGACAAGTCTTAACTCATCTCAATATACCTTTCTGACAAGGGGCATTTTCTTTAGAACTAAACAAAGACAGGTACTGGGTTGGATTCAATTTTTAAAAAGATTGTTGTTGTTTTTTTAACTCTTGGAGCTGTAAGAAAACTAGATTAGGTTGCCATGCAATCAAGTTTTGTGTGCAGAGTATCCTCGCTTCATCAGTGAAATTGGGAGACCCCTGATGGGGAAGGTGGAAGAAACGTTAGTTCTTGGGAATGGAGATTGGTCCACGTGATTCTCAAGATCTCGCTAATTCTCAAGATTACTGTGTTCTAAACAACAATTCCATGATGGAAAATTGGAAAGAAGTGTTCAAAGCCACAGCTTATTTCTCTCCACCAAAGTTATTGTTTACCTTCAACAAAGAACCACGTCTTGCAATAGAAGCATGTGGTTTCCAGCACCTAAGACAACTATAGTGTGGCTGCAGGTAGAATGGTCTCAAAGACAATGAGTCAGACAGAAAGATACCTCAGATGCCAGTTGGGAACAAAAAAACACCATCCTGAGGTTAACCTCCTGCTGATGTTATCCTTCGTGATAAAATAAGAGCCAGCCAGCTTCCCTAGTGGCTCAGATGGTAAAGAATCCACCTGCAGTGCGGGAGTCTTGGGTTTGATCCCTGAGTTGGGAAGAGCCCCTGGAGGAGATCATGGCAACCCACTCCAGTATTCTTGCCTGGAGAATCTCCATGGACAGACGGCTGACAGGCTACAGTCTGTGGGGACGCAAAGAGTCAGACACAACTGAAGGACTAAGCACAGCCAGTTGCCTAGTGCTCTGCTTTTCGCAGCGCACTGGCTTTCTCTGTGTGGCAGTTTTACCTTTTCAGCAAATTTACCAACCATTAGCAGTTACTGTTAGAATTAATTGAGATAACATGAAGTCTGTAAAAGTATCTGGCACATCACGGGGGATCTTAGTTTGCTTTCTTCTCAAACAGGATTCCCTGGAAGGAAGTTGGCACACATGAATGGAACCGGACTCTTACTTGGTAGTGAATTCAATGGGTTGAACATTGTCACGTGTGAGATTTTTCCCCCTTGAGGATTGTGAAACCTCACCATTTAAATTTGCCATTGTTGAAGTAAGCTTGATCTCTGTGTCAATCACAAATGCAAACTTTGAGTAGAAATGTAACAAAGGCTTTTTATTCTACTCTAATTAAATGGCTTCTTATAAGAAAGCTGTAAGATATGCCCACTCTTTCATTTTTTAATAAAGAATATTAGAGTAGTTCATAGGCACAGAGCCTGCTGTTGTTTGAATAGATAAGTCAGGGAAAGTAAGATCATATAATGAAGGTGTTAATAAACACATGGGCATCCGCACACATTGAAAATGATTGAATATAATCCCATTCATAATATGATCCCTGGGTGGGAAAAATCCCCTAGAGAAGGAAATGGAAACCGTATTCTTGTATTACAGTATTTTTGCCTGGAAAATCCCATGGACAGAGGAGCCTGGTGGGCTACAGTCCATGGGGTCACAAAGATTTGGACATGACTGAACATCTGAGCATGGAGAGCATAATATGATGAGGGCTTTATTTGCTACACAGAAGAATAGATGTTTTCATTGGAATTTTAAAATGATATATTTTGTAGAAAATGTCAGGTTCTGCGGGAGTGAGTGGTATGGAAAGAACACTGACCCAGAATCATGGAATTGATTTATTCCTGGGCCTTCTTCCATTTAGTCTGTAATTTCGAGAAACTTCTCCATGCTCCTGCTATCTCATCTGTGATGCTGTCACACGTTGTATGCTTCCCAGGAGCATTCTGCTGTTTGTGTGCAGTGAAAAGCTTTGTTTTGCTTTTAATTCTAGGAAATAGCACTGATTTGGATATATTATACTGTTATTCTGTAGAAAAATATCAGAGGATCCTGGTTTATGAAGTTTTGTCTAACTCTTCTTCATCTTTGCTGTAATAAAAATTAAGGACTCTTCTTATTCTGAAAAATAAAAAGACAACAAATGACCTTTTTCATTTTTGGAATTTGCCTTCAGAAGTTAACAGTCCTTTGCCTTTCCTAAGCTCTTCTTTGGTAAAGAACCTGCCATTTAAAGATATTTCACAAATGGACTATTTCTGGGTCACATAGAAGTGGTGACCAAAATAAGAAATGTGAGTGGAATGTGAGCAAACTAAGTTAATGATGATAATTTTGGGTGGGGAAGGATTTGCAACACAGAGAAGTAATTCAGTATAATTTTATTAATCCATTATTCTATTCATAAGGCCTTATCATGGAATCTGAGAAGTCAAACAACAGAAAAAAGGAAGAGTAGAGCAGTACTGGTATATACCATAAGGAAGAAAGTCAGTATCACAAATAATCTGCAAATTAAAACAGTGATGTACCATTTTCCTTCCATGAAAGAATCCAGCTTACTTAGGCATGTCTGGTGGCCACACAAAGACACGTATTTGGTATGACCTCATGGGAAAACAGTTTGGCAGTATGTATCAGGAACCTTAGAAATGCTTCATCTAGTTATGGTTAATCTTAATCTAGAAATGCTTAATCTAATTCCATGGATGGTACTCTGTTTGGAAAAAATAACGTAGAGGAATAGAGAAGAATAACACTGAAGAATCCAAATTCCCACCCAAATTCCCACTCATGATGGATTTACAATTTTACATTTAATTATCCATATTTCCAACTCATATCCTCTTTCTCCCCTATGGCTTTTAAGAAGAAATCATCCATCCCAGACTGTGAGTATGTGTGTGGGGCAGGGGTGGGGTGGTGGTGGGGTTTCTGTGTTTTCCATGGTGAACACTGATTTTTTTGTGTAATCAGAAGCAGCATTTGAAAATACTGTTTCTAAAAATCATTAAAATTCAAAGTCTCCTGCTATCAGAGCCACAAGTCAAAGATAGGAAACACGGTCCAAGGTGAAGGAAGCAGAAAGCAGTGACCATGGGAAGAAGGTTTTTGACCTTCCAGTTATACACTGCTGGCAAGACTTGCAAACTCTTGAACCCTCTGAGTCTTTCGGAATGTTTGGGACTGGGGTTACCTATGCCCACAGCTCTCCTCCCCTACTTCCTCCCCTAGAGTCCAGCCTGCAATTCACTTTTCATGAATGATCTGCCTCCATGATCTGGAGGAAGCCTTCTCCTTCCAGTTCCTGTCACCCACTGCTGGCTACCAGCAGCCACCAAACACCTCTGCAGATCTCACCTCTCTGTAGCCTCCTCCCTCCCTGCCCAGTGCACTCATCGTACTTCCGTTACATTTGTTCTTCCCTCTGAGATTTAAGCTCTGATCTCAAGGCTTTGTAGTTCTTATTTCAAAGACAAGGAGTGAAAAAAAACAGGGAAGATATGAAGCATGGACTTTAGTCACCAGTTCTGTGATGCAACACTGCGCTAGGTCTGTTCAGGCTTACCAAATTCAACTGTTTTCAAGTTCTATATCATTGAACAATGACTGGTTCACAGACAGTCATTAACCTCGCTCCCCGCCTTTTCTTTCCTGCCTTCCCATCAGAGGGATGGGAAAAACATGGGCTTAGCCAGGTCATTCATTTCATTTGTCCACAACACTTGAAGCATCCAAATCCACTTCCTCATTCATACTTGACTTCTCAATTCAGACCAGTCTCATTCATCGAATGAAGTGCTGTACTCTTTCCTGAACAAAATAACAAGGACCAATCTAAAAAATATCCTGTGGAAAATAACGTCAACATGATTACAATACACCAGGCAATTTGTCCAACTCGACAGACCCACCCAAACGATCAACTTCAAGCTTAGATTATACTCAAATTAAGACTACGAGTGTTTCCCTGTTTTTATTTTACTTGTCATCATAAATGAAACCATAGTCTGATCTCCTATGCATTTGGACTCCAAATTAAACCTTCAGTCACCTAGACCTCTTGTTTTATATGGCTGCTATTTTAAAATTTTATTTATATATTTTTTGACTGTGCTGGGTCGTTGTTGCTGTGAGGGCTTTTCTCTAGTTGTGGCGAGTGTGGTCTACTCTAGTTGCGATTTGCGGGCTGCTCATTGCTGTGGCTTCTTTTGTTTCAGAGAACGGGCTCTAGGGCACTGGGGCTTCAGCTGTTGCTGCTTGTGGGCTCGAGAGCCCGGGCTTAGGTGCTCCGCAGTATGTGAGATTTTCCCAGATCAGGGATCGAACCTGTGTTTTCTGTTTGCGAGTCTTTCTGTTTTGTAAATAAGTTCATTCGTATCATTTTTGTAGATTCTGTACGTAAGTGATATCACTGGGGCAGCTGTGTAGCCCCATCACCAGTGGATGGTGTGTACTGTACCCCTGAACCAGGCAGTGCATGGCCATAGGGATGGTGGCTTTGGCCCCCAGGCCCCAGAGAGGGCTCTGGGCCTGGTCTCACCATTGAAGAGGTGAATTAGAAGTCCTTCTCCAAGAGTGCTCATGGTTTTCTTTTTTAAATCTAGAAGTAGAGTTTAGAGATAAACGAATACTGCCATCTTTTGTCAATTTCCCTTCTTTGTAATACTCAAAGTACAGTTCAGTTCAGTCGCTCGGTTGCATCCACCTCTTTGCGACCCCATGAACTGCAGCATGCCAGGCCTCCCTGTCCGTCACCAACTCCCAGAGTCTACCCAAACCCATATCCATTGAGTTGGTGATGCCATCCAACCATCTCATCTTCTGTTGTCCCCTTCTCCTCCTGCCCTCAATCTTTCCCAGCATCAGGGTCTTTTCCAATGAGTCAGCTCTTCGCATCAGGTGGCCAAAGTACCGGAGTTTCAGCTTCAACATCAGTCCTTCCAATGAACACCCAGGGCTGATCTCCTTCAGAATGGACCGGTTGGATCTCCTTGCAGTCCAAGGGACTCTCAAGAGTTTTCTCCAACATCACAGTTCAATTCTTTGGTGCTCAGCTTTCTTCACAGTACAACTCTCACATCCATACATGATTACTGGAAAAACCACAGCCTTGACGAGACGGACCTTTCTTGGCAAAGTAATGTCTCTGCTTTTGAATATGCTATCTAGGTTGGTCATAACTTTCCTTCCAAGGAGTAAGCGTCTTTTAATTTCATGGCTGCAATCACCATCTGCAGTGATTTTGGAGCCCCCTAAAATATGTATTGCTAGAAGGTTTGCTACTGATATATGGCCCAAATCAATTGTGCATTCACCAAACTAAGCAAAACCAGCTTGCTCAACAAAGTTGGTTCACGTTGCAAATGGACATTAGAGTTTAGAAGGTAGGCTGGTAACAGATCTTGACATTTGTCTCTTTCTAGAATAAGAGAATTTTTTTCCTTTCTAAATATTGCAGCGCACAGGCTCTTTGTTGCAGCAAGTGGGGCTTTCTCTAGTTGTGGCAAAAAGGAGCTACTCTCTATTTCGGTGAGCTGGCTTCTCATTGCGGTGGCCTTTCTTATTGCTGAGCACGGGCTCTAGATCGTATGGGCTTCAGCAGCAGCAGCAACTGCACGAGGACTTAGTTGCCCTCGGCATGTGCAATCTTATTTCCCAGACCAGGGATCAAATCTGTGTCCCCTGCATTAGCATGTGGATTATGTCCCTATCTATCTATCATCTTTCTATTTATTTGGATGTGCCAGGTCTTAGTTGTGGCACCCAAGATCTTTAGTTAAGGCATGTGGGATCTTAGTTCCCTGATCAGGGATTCAACCTGGACTCCATGCATTGGCAGGTGTATTCTTAACCACTGGATCACCAGGGAAGTCCCAAGAATTAGAGAAATTTTTTAAAAATAATAAGCATTAACAGTTTATAAAAATGAAGAAAACTTGTTTTGAGTATATATATATTTCAAATATATATTCTCTGAGTTTTCACCAGTTTTTAAATAGTTATATTTGCATATGTGGTAGAATATTAGAAGAATACCAATTTTGGATAAAAGACATGAAGACAAGGGGCTATCTTTATAGTGGAGAGAGGGCAAGCTTGGATTGGGGTCTCTGTGCTACTTATTTGCTGTGTAGTAAATTCCTTTACCACTATATTTCTCCATTTCTTGTGCTGAAATTGGGAATGTACTGTGTACTTTCCAAGGTGGTTGCAAATGTTAGAGATGACGTCTGTAATGTGCTGGGTACAAACTGATATGCAGTAAAGACGCTAGAACTGATAGCTTTAATTATCTGCTTGTGCAGAAGCATTGTTACTGGCATTTTGGTTATAGCCTAAGCTGCTCAGCATAATCGAAACTGTTGGATAAAGAGTTTGTTTGGATGTCTGTAAAGATGATTGGTTTTGACTTTGGCTACATATTAAAATCATCAAGAAGAACTTTTAAAAATGACCAAGGGCTAGGACCCTCCACAAATTCTAGTTTTGTTTTGTTTTTCAGTGATCTCCAGCCAAGGGTGTTCATCCAAGCTTGATGTATAATAGTTTAGATCGAATGATAGTTTAGAAGCCATAGTTTCTGCTGATAGCCCTACTTTGCACTATAAATAAACAGATATATGAGTGAGCCACTGTTTAGTCCACACAAGTGCTGATTTGGTTCAACCCTTGTTGAAAATTCTCTTATGGATTCTCCATAGTTTGCTGTAAAAGTTACTTCCCACTAGGTTTTGTTCTTTATTCTTATCTGTCCTCTCTGACTTTTTTCCTAA
>SJYT01012782.1:686077-699072 GCA_006410635.1 Cephalophus harveyi
TGGTCTGGTATTCCCATCTCTTTCAGAATTTCCCACAGTTTATTGTGATCCACACAGTCAAAGGCTTATGGCATAGTCAATAAAGCAGAAATAGATGTTTATCTGGAACTCTCTTGCTTTTTCGATGATCCAACGAATGTTGGCAATTTGATCTCTGCTTCCTCTGCCTTCTCTAAATCCTGCTTGAACATCTGGAAGTTCACGGTTCACATACTGCTGAAGCCTGGCTTGGAGAATTTTGAATATTACTTTACTAGCGTGTGAGATGAGTACAATTGTGCAGTAGTTTGAGCATTCTTTGGCATTGCCTTTCTTTGGGATTGGAATGAAATCCTATCCTTGGTTAATTTTCTGTTTGAATGTCAGCATTTCTCTTCAAAGATACATTAGCACCACTCTTCTGTTATACAAAACAATGAAATGCCATTTTCAATAAGGGCAAAAAGACATAGAGTAAAATTTTACTAAAGGAATTCAGAAAGGAAAAAAGAAAGCTTTTTACTAGACCTGGAGAGTACATTTGTTGAACTATAAAAATGAGTGAGAAGAGTGAATTGGGGTTAGGTGAGAGTACTATGTGACCTTGGCTACCCCATCCCATAATAATACATACTAAGGAGGAGAGCTTCAGTGAGACCCTTTGCCATTTAAGGATTCATTTGGTTGCAAGTGACAGAAATCCAATCCCAAATAGTTTAAGGAATCAATCCACGAATATACCAAATTAAAATCACATAAAATTACATATATACATATATATTTACTTAGCTGGAAATTCTAAGGAGGTAGAACATGACTGGATCAAAGGAATCAAAAGAGGTCATCAGGATTGATTTTCTCCCTCACTCTCTCAGTCTGTTGTCCTGTGTTGGTTTTTTGGTTTCAGCTTCCTCATATCCAAAAGGACTCCAGTTCACCAGCACAGTGGCACACCTGGGTCTGTCCCTGAGTTCTGGGACATAGAGGGGTCCGTTGCCAGGAGGCGTGAGAGGGTGGATGGGCAGGAGAAAGTAGGTGTCTGTTGCACTTGTGGGCTCCCTTTCCTCTGTGCTGGTGCTCCGCTGATACCCACATCTTATGCCTCAGACTCCAGAGTTGAATTACACCACCTTCCTTGCACTATCATAGATTTACTGATTATTAGGATTGTTTATCTATGTAGCTGAGACTCTTGATAACTGTTGGAGGTTTTATCATTTCAGCAAGATTTACTCTGAGAACATTGAGTGCTTGACTTGTCCATATTGAGAAACTTTTATCATTTCTTTTTTTTTTCCCCACCAAGTGAAAGCCCATTTGCAAATGTCTAGTTCTATAAATTGGTATAAGAGTACAGATCTGATTGGGAAGGAACCAGTATTATGAGCATCATTTCTCTGCTTTGTTTCAAGAGCAAGAAAACCTCCCGAATAATCCTTGTCAGGGAATAGATACAACATGTTATTCTGTCAACATTGCAATTATTACAGATTTGTTTTCTCTTTCTTAGTCATTTGTAAGCTTGTGGTAGTTTCAGTTTTATATCTCTCTTTCCTGGTACCACATAGTAGGGAATCAAAAAATATGTATTGAATGATTGAAGAGTCTGGAATTTTTGAATGATTTTCCTGAATTTGGCCAAATTAGAACTAGGTTAAAATTCATAATATTATCCTAAAACACCCACATTTATTTGTTATAACTTTGATTTATTATAATAATATCTTTCTAGTTATATTTATAAGCAAGAAGAAATAAAACATTGATGCCCACCTACCTTTCTTCAGTTAAATTAAGCCCCTGGAAAAGGAAATAGCAACCCACTCCAGTACTCTTGCCTGGGAAGTCTCATGGACAGAGGAGCCTGGCAGCCTATAGTCCAGGGGTCGCAAAAGAGTCAGACATGACTTAGTGACTAAAACAAGAACAATAACAGGCTGGAACAGTGAACAGCCCTTTCCAGTTTCTTATCTCTCTTAACAAAACTTAAAAATCTTCTTGTACGTTCCTAGCGCCCTTTGTGGAGAAAGAACTTCACACATTTTGAGCACTTGCTATGTACCAAGTGTTCTGTGGACACCTTGTCTAATTGAAATCCCACAGCCATACCTAAAGCCTTCCTCTTTCTCAACTCCTTCATGATGTCATTTATCATGGCGTTTATCACACTGTATTGCAATATTTGCTTCTTTTCTTTGTCTCCTACTAAACTATGAATTTTTCAGCTGCAGAGTCTGTCTTATTCAGGTATGTATTCTCAGTACCCAGCTCACAGTGTGAACTCTGGATATATTTTTTAACAATTTGGGTATTGTGTAATCTTTATTTTACATATTAACATCCAAGGTTACTAAGTAGAAAGCAATTAAGGTTAGTTTTTGAGAAAGAATCTGCCGGCCAGTGCAGGAGATGCAGAAATATGGGTTTGATCCCTGGGTCAGGAAGATTCCCTGCAGGAGGAAATGACAACCCACTCCAGTGTTCTTGCCTGGGAAATCCCATGGACAGAGGAGTCTGACAGGCCACGGTTCATGGGGTCGTAAAGAGTCGGACACAACTGAGCATGCACACACATAGCAGGCTTGTTTTCTTTCTGCTAAACCACTCAGGGTTGTTAGGAAGGTTGGCTGGAGTGATGAAGCAGATTGAGGAGGGGAAGTATAAGGGGATGATGAAGAGAGTATTCGTTTCTCTTGGGTATATACTATGGAGTGGAATTGCTGGGTTATGGTAAAGCTGTGCTCCACCTTTTAAGGACCTGCCAGACAGCTTTCCATCCAAAGTGACTGCACCATTTTACATTCCCATTAGCAGTATGAGGGTTGCAATGTCTACACCTCCTTCCAACACTTGTTTTGATCAGCTTTTTTGGTTACAATCATCCTGGTGGTTGTGTAAAACTGATATTTCATTGCAGTTTTAATTTATATTTCGCTGGTGGCTAATTATGTTGAGCATTTTCTGTGTGTTTTTGGCCATTTGTTTATCTTCTTTGAAGTCAGTCCATTCAGATCATTTGCCTGCTTTTCAATTGGGTTGTCTTTTTATTATTAAGTTGTAGGAGTTCTTTAAATATTTTAGATACAAGTCTCTTATTAGATATATAATTTGCAAATATTTCCTCCCATTTTGTGGGTTATCTTTTTACTTTAGCAATGATGAGCTGTGAGGCACAAAAATGTTTCATTTGGCCAAGTCCAATTTAATGATTTTTTTTTTCTTCTGTTGTTTATACTTTTGATGTTTTGTTGTTTATACTTTTGATCAAAATTCATTTTGATATCTAAAATGCCATTGCCTGATCTAAGGTCATGAAGATTTACATCTATCTTTTCTTCTAAGAGTTTTATAGTTTTAGCTCTTATAGTTGGGTGACTCATATTATTCAGTTTTTGTATACGGTATGAGTTATGGGTCCATCTTCATTCTCTTGCATTGGATAGATGTTCTAGCATCATTTCTTAAAAAGCTATTCTTTTCCCATTGAGTGAACTTCATACCCTTGTCAAAAGTCAGTTGACTATAGATGTATGGTTTCATGTTTTACCCTGTTTTCTTGTCTCTCATTTCTATTCCACTGATCAGTATGTCTGTCCTCATGTTAGTACTATACTGTCTTAATTACCATCAAGTTCTTGGTCGCTCAGTTGTGTCCGACTCTCTGCAACCCCACAGACTGTAGCCCTCCATGCTCCTCTGTCCTTCAGATTTCCCAGGCAAGAATATTGGAGCAGGTTGCCATTTCCTTCTCAGGGGATCTTCCCAACCCAGGGATCAAACCGGCATCCCCTGTGGCTCCTACATTGGCAGGCAGAGTCTTTACCACTAGTCTAGTGCCACTTGGGAAGCCCATATAGCTTTATGCTAAGTTTTGAAGTTGGGAAATGTGATTCCTCCAACTTTGCTGTTCTTTTTCAAGATCATTTTGCCTTCTGGGCCCCTTTAATTCTCATACAAATTTTAAGACCAGCTTATCAATTTCTTCAAAGAAGTTAGCTGGAATATTGATAAAGATGGTGTTGACTACATAGATCAGTTTAAGGAGGACTGCCATCTTAACAACATTACACCTTGGATCCATGAACATGGATGTTTTTCTATTTATGTCAATCTTCTCATTTCTTTCAACAGTGTTTTGAAGCTTTCGTGTTAGTATGATATTTTTGAAGCTATTTTAAATGAAATGTTTTTATTAATTTCATTTTTTGGACCGTTCATTGATAGTTTATAGAAATACAATTGTATTTTAATTTAAACTGTAATTTAATTTAAACACAGTTGTATTACTTTTGTATATTGGTTTTGTATGCTGCAACCTTGATAAACTTATGGAATATTTAGTAGTTCTACTAGTATTTTAGTGGATTCTTTGGATAATCTATATGTAAGATCATGTCAGCTGTGAGTATATGTAGTTTTTTTTTTTGTTGTTGTTGTTTTTGGCTGAGTTGTGTAGCTTGTGGGATCTTAGTTCTCCAACCAGGGATTGAACCCAGGCCACAGCAGTGAAAATGCCAATTCTTAACCACTGGACTGCCAGGGAATTCCTGAATATGCTCAGTTGCTCAGTCGTGTCAGACTCTTTGCAACTCCATGAACTGTAGCCCGCCAGGCTTCTCTGTCCATAGAATTTTCCAGGCAAGAATGCTGGAGTGGAGTGCCATTTACTTCTTCAATTCCTGAATGTATGTAGTTTTCTTTCTTTCTTTTTTTTTTTTAACAATAGGATTGCCCCTTATTTCCTTCTCTTACCTAAGTGCCCTGGCTAAAATCTCCAGCACAATTTTTAGTAAATGTGACAAAGAATGGGCATATTTATCTTGTCACAGATTTTAGGGAGAAAGCATTCACTCTTTTACCAAGATGTATGATGTTAGTTGTAGGCTTTTGTAGATGCTTTTTTTTTTTTTAAACCAGATTGAAGAAGTTCCCTTGGTTCCTAGTATGTTGAGTGTTTTAATCATTAAAGGTTGTTGCATAATGTCAGATTTTTTTATGTGTGTCTGTTAAAATGATTGTATAGTTTTTGTGCTTTATTGGAAAGGTATAATGTATTGCATTAGGGCTTCCCTGGTTGCTCAGTGGTAAAGAGTCCACCTGCCAACACAGGAAACAGGGGTTCAATCTCTGTGTCGGGAAAACAAAAGAGCAACCCACTCTGGTATTCTTGCCTGGGAAATTCCATGGACAGAGGAGCCTGGCAGGCCATAGTCCACAGGGTCACAGAAGAGTCAGGCACAACTTAGTGACTAAACAACAGTGTATTTCATTGATTGATTTTCTTACGTAAAAATCTTGTATTCCTGGGATATATCATACTTGGTCATGGTATATAATCTTTATATGTTGTGTTCAATTTGGGTTTTGTTGAGGATTTTTGCATCTGTATTCATAAGAGATGTTGGTTTGTAGTTTCCTTGTGATATCTTTGTCAGGATTCTGTAGTAGGGTAACACTGGCCACACTGAATTGAGAAGTGTTCTGTCCTTTTCTATTTTTTTAGAAGAGTTTGTGGAGGATTGGTGATTATCATACTTTAAACATTTGGCAAAATTCATGAGCAAAGTTCCTGGGCTCTTCATGAAAAAAAAATTACTAATTCAGATTTTTTGCTTTGTTGTTGTTGTACTTCAGATTTTCTATTTCTTCTTGAGTCTGTTTTGATAGAAATATCTTTCTAGGAATTTGTCCATTACATCTAGGTCGTAGATTTGCTGCCATGCAGTTGTTCATAGTATTCCTTTATAATTTTTTATTTCTGAGAGGTCAGTAGTGACATCCCTCTTTTATTCCTGAGTTTAGTAAGTGGAGTCTTCTCTCTTATTTCTTGGTCATTCTAACTAAAGGCTTGTCTATTTTTTTCTATTAAAGAACCAACTTTCAGTTTCATTGATTTTCTTTATTGTTTTTCTAGTCTCCGTTTCTTTTATTTCCATTTGAATCTTTATTCTGTTTTATTTCTATTCCTTTTTTGTGTTGTTTCAGGTTTAGTTTGCTCTTCTTTTTCTAGTTTTTTAAAGTGGAAGGATAGATTGCTTACTGCATTTTAATTGGTGTCTTCATTTTCTATCTCACAAGACAGTTTGCGAGTGTGGGTGAACAATGTCAATTCTGAGCCATTGCATTCAGACCCTCCTCTGGGGACAGAATCACAAGGCAGCTGGATTCATGAGGCAGGTACACAGAGACTAATTGATGAAGTACTAGCTTCTCACTATCATGGAGTCTGTGTGGCATTGTGGTTCTGGGGCTGAAACATGGACTCTGGAGTCCGGCTGCCTCGGTGTGAGTTCTGTCTCTCACTTAGTAGCTGTGAGACTTTGGGCAACTTATATAAGTTCTCTAAGCCTCAGTTTCCACATTTGTAAAATATGCATGGAGAGAGTCACTACCTCATAGTGTTGTTGTAAGGATTAAATGAGCTAACATGTGAAGTCTTGGCCAGAGTTGCTGTGCTTAGCCACTCAGTCATGCCTGACTCTGTGACCCGTGGACTGTAACCTGCCAGGCTCCTCTGTCCATGGGGATTCTCCATGCAAGAGTACTGGATTAGGTTGCCATGTCCTCCTCCAGGAGATCTTCCCAACCCAGGGATCAAACCCAGGTCTCCTGCATCACAGGCAGATTGTTTACCGTCTGAGCCACCAAGGAAGCCCAGAGTTGGCCCATAGCAAATGGTTAGCTATTCTGTTGCTGCTGTTGTTGTCAGGTCAGATGGGTCTATGTTGAGCTACTTCTGTGTAAAGTAACTACAGAACTTAAGAGTTCTGTTTCCATTAGTTTGTGCTTCTTTGCCAACCATCCATGACCTCACCCGAATGTGCTACCAGAATGAACCTCACCTGCGTTTACTACTGAAGTGTGGCCACCTTGTCTGTTACTTCCAAACAGGAGATCTTCTTTTCTCCAAAAGATTGTAGATTTAACTTATTTGATCACCCATCTATCTATATTGTAATGATACTATGAGAACAATTGCAAGAAATTTCATTTCTCTTTAAAATTTATTTATTTCTGGCCATGTTGGGTCTTTGTTGCTGCACTCAGGCTTTCTCCAGTTGTGGTGTGGGGGTTTCTCATTGAGGTGGCTTCTCTTGTTGCAGAGCGCAGGCTCTAGGCACACGGGTTTCAGTAGTTGCAGCATTCAGGCTCAGTAGTTGGGACTTGCTGGCTCTAGGGTGCATAGGCTTCCAGAGCTGCAGTTCAGGGGCTCAGTAGTTGCAGCCCCAGGCTCTAAGGCATGGGCTCAGTAGTTGTGGTGCAGGGGTTTAGTTGCTCGGAGGCATGTGGAATCTTACCAGACCAGGGATCAAAGATGTGTCCCCTGCATTGACAGGCGGACTCCTATCCACTGCACCACCAGGAAAGTCCCAAGAAATGTATTTTCCTAAACAAATTTGAGACAAGGTCAGGATGGGAGTACCATAAATTATGAAAATCGTGTCACTAAAAAATTCTAATTTAAGTTTTATAGTATGTCAAGTTCTCCTTTTGAAGTGGGGATAGAAATGTCCTCTCTGAACTCGACAGAGGAGCTAACATTAAGATTCTGGTGCCTTAGGCTCCATGAGGGTAGCACGTTCTCCCATTGCAGCTTCAAGACATGGGCTGCTATTTATGTGCCTAAATGGAATTTTTAAAAAACACATACAGGTTATTACCATCCTTCAGCCAAAGGATGGATGTTACTTTCAGAGAAAGAAAAAAAAAATATATAGATCAATCCTCACCAGGAAACCTTCAGTTAGCTTCCTTTAAAATGAAAATATAGCCAATCTCTAGTTATTTAGGAATAATAATAGTTAAGATAATCCTAAAACCTTCAAGCAAGGTGAAGGTGAAGGTGAAGTCGCTCAGTCGTGTCCGACTCTTTGCGACCCCATGGACTGTAGCCTATCAGGCTCCTCCATCCATGGGTCAAGCAAAGTAATATTTTAATAAAAATATTTTATTGACTATAACTAGATACCAAGTTTTATGTTTTTACCATTTGAATATAAGTATTTACTATTAAAACAATAGGTGAGCATTATTTTAATAATAATACATTGCTTCTCTTCCTGAACACTCAGAACATTTTCATGCATATTGTATATTTTTCTCCCTTACAACATCTCTTGGGTTGTTATAGGGAAATAATTATTACCATTTTACCCGAAGAATAAAGTATTTTAAAGACATTTTCCCCCAGTTATTTTCTATTTAGTACAGTAAGTACAACCAGTACTCAATTACTCAATTAGTCTTTCTCCCTCCCCTTTCTTTTTTTTCCTCATTAAAATTTTTTATTAGAAGCATCACTAAGTATTAGAAAGGATGTGGATATCCCCCTTTTTTCCTCTGGCCTTGTAGATACAGAGAAATTTGAGAATACTAGATTATACATAGGGAAAAAGTGAAGAAAAGAACTCATTAGTCTATAAATTGACAATCAGCTTTCTTTGTGATATATAAAATTAGATGAATTTTATCCAAGGATGGGTAAAAAGTAGATTTATTTTTTGGAAGACTGAACTTAGTGTGAATTAGTCAAAGATGCTGATAGGCTGCAGTTCATGGGGTCGCTAAGAGTCGGACACGACTGAGCGACTTCACTTTTACTTTTCACTT
Source organism: Cephalophus harveyi (assembly GCA_006410635.1). Taxonomy (NCBI): domain Eukaryota; kingdom Metazoa; phylum Chordata; class Mammalia; order Artiodactyla; family Bovidae; genus Cephalophus; species Cephalophus harveyi. The sequence goes on from SJYT01012782.1 coordinate 694,667, forward strand.
TCATGCATTGGAGAAGGAAATGGCAACCCACTCCAGTGTTCTTGCCTGGAGAATCCCAGGGACGAGGGAGCCTGGTGGGCTGCCGTCTGTGGGGTCGCACAGAGTTGGACACGACTGAAGTGACTTAGCAGCAGCAGCAGCAGCAGTTATATTAATAACAATTAAATTTTGTTTGTCTCTTTATACGTGGGGTCAAGCCACTCTTGTTCTTTGTGTAGCCTGATTACAAATAGAAGGGTGTGAAAGATGGGGCAGATGTGCTGAGGGCCATAAGTAATGGGCCATGAGTTCTAAATTAAGCAGTTAGAGTGGCCTGGGATCAGCACCACAGACACCTACCTCTCTAGGCCTGAGCTCCTTAAACACTTAAATATCCAACAGAATTTTCTATACTATGCTGAGAATATATTATTAAAAGCTTTAGGTTCAATATATTTTGTAGCTCTGTATTACCAACCTGTAAGTGTTATTGGCTGTCTACTATTTTCCAAAAATTTTAGGCCAGCCAGAATAAGAGACCACTAACCCTCAAGATGATCATTTCAAAGAGTGCCAAGACATCAAGTTAAGCCACACACCCTGAAGCAGCTGTTAAGGTGTGTGTGTGTGTGTACAACACTATAAGTTATGCAACTTATTGTTAAGTTATACAACACTATACAAATGAGTAATTATCCTTACTACTGAATATATAAACATTTCTTCATTTTGATAGGACAGGAGCTAGATTGTTTTCTTATGCAAGTGAAAAAATTAATGTATTTTTGTTATTTAACAGGTTTTGAATTGAGGGTCTATAGTGTATGAGTACGGAGAAGGCTATGGCATCCCACTCCAGTACTCTTGCCTGGAAAATCCCATGGATGGAGGAACCTGGTAGGCTGCAGTCGATGGGGTCGCTAGGAGTCGGACATGACTGAGCAACTTCACTTTCACTTTTCACTTTCATGCATTGGAGAAGGAAATGGCAACCCACTCCAGTGTTCTTGCCTGGAAAATCCCAGGGATAGGGGAGCCTGGTGGGCTGCCGTCTATGGGGTCGCACAGAGTCGGACACGGCTGAAGCGACTTAGCAGCAGCAGGAACAGTAGCAGTGTATGAGTAAGGGTCTATAGTGTAGGTCCAGCAACACAAAGGATATGCACACGAAAGAATTTACTCTGGGGACTTCCCTGGTCAGGGAGCTGAGATCCCACATACCTCAAACCAACAAAAGAAAAAAAACCAAAAACATAAAACAGAAGCAGTATTGTAACAAACTCAATAAAGACTTAAAAAAAAAAAATGGTCCACACCAAAAAAATCTTAAAAAAAAAAAAGAATTTACTCTGTGTCTTTAGGCATCTTAGAATGCTTGATCACGTCCTTATACCCATTTATATTCCCACTAGAGTATATGTGAATCCCTGTTTTTCCCACCTTTCACCACCAGTGGGTGTTATACATTTCCAAATTTTTGCTGATTTGATAGGACTTTTAAAATTTAACTTGATCACGTCCTTATACCCATTTATATTCCCACTAGAGTATATGTGAATCCCTGTTTTTCCCACCTTTCACCACCAGTGGGTGTTATACATTTCCAAATTTTTGCTGATTTGATAGGACTTTTAAAATTTAGATTTACATTTATTTAATGGAACAAAATTCAGTGTGAATAAAGTGGAACATATTTTTATATGTATTGGCAGTTGAATTTTTCTGCACATTGCCTATTCATATTTTTGCTCATATTTATTGAGTTACATTTGCTTTATTGGTTTGTAAGTGCTCCTGCACAGTAAGGAAACTGACTTTCCTTTATATGTCTTGTGGCCCATGCCATTTGTAGTTTGTCTTTGACTTTGTTTTTTTTTTTTTTAACCAGCCCCAAGCATCCTGTATCCTGTATCGAACATAGGCTTGTGCTTCGTTCTTACATGATAGTATACACGTTTCAATGCCATTCTCCCAAATCATCCCACCCTCTCCCACTCCCACAGAGTCCAAAAGTCCTTTCTATACATCTGTGTCTCTTTTGCTGTCTCACATACAGGGTCATCATTGCCATCTTTCTAAATTCCATATATATGTGTCAGTATACTGTATTGGTGTTTTTCTTTCTGGCTTACTTCACTCTGTATAATAGGTTCCAGTTTCATCCATCTCATTAGAACTGATTCAAATGAATTCTTTTTATGTCTTTGACTTTGTTTTAATGCTATGAAAGTGAAAGTCACTCGATTGTGTCCGACTCTTTGTGACCCCATGGACTATATACAGTTCATGGAATTCTCCAGGCCAGAAACTGGAGTGGGTAGCCTTTCCCTTAATAAATATTTCTAAATTCCATTTAATTCTTGGTTGAAAGAAAAACTATTGATTGGGACCAGTTTTTAGTTTGATTTGAAAATTAGTTTCAATCTTAACTACTGCATTTAGTTATTTAATTCTCCAACCTAAGTTCAATTATTAACTGATATGTCTCCGTCCTGAGTTCAATTATTAACTGAATCTAAAATGGAGATTTCTTATCATAATTTTCCTTTCATTTTTGAAAGAGAACTAAGTACTATTAATGGTATTCTGTCGCTTCAATTAATTATTATTATTTTGTAGTTTTACTTCTAATAAATGCATTAGAGACAGCCACTTAAAAGAAATCTAATAAGCAGTTTTTGTTAATCACATGCTTGTAAGTTTGAGGGCTGTGTCTACTTCCTCTTTATAAAAGTACGTTTTCATGGTAATGTGTTTTTCTAATTAAAAAAAAATTGTCCGTTTGAGTAATTATAAGAAGTCATGACTGACACTATTATTTTCACTAACATCAGAGCAAAGTGATTTTCATATATATATCCTTTCATAGTTTCACTTGGAACTAACTCTGGGGCTGATAATTTCAGCATTGGTGTTTCTAAAAACACATTGTGTTAATAAGTTGCTCCACTGCCATCTTGTTTTGTTTCCTTTCCTATAAAACAATGCCAGAGAAGTGAGGTGCTTCTCAATGCACTGCAGTGTCAGGGACACATGGATTTCAGATTGGAAGCCTGAAACAAATATGGTAGGAGAACAGAAGAAGCACACACATGCAGGCTCTTACTACACAGACGTAGCATCTGTTACTGCGACTTTCCTTCTTCCTAATTGTTTTCATAGTTGTTCACCAAAGTGCTAAAGATTTAGCTTTGAGGTCTTTATTTCACAAGAATTCTTCCTAAGCTGAATTTTCTAAGTATGATTTATGGCTCCATATGGTAAGTCAAAATATTTTACCAGTAGTTTGGAATTTTATCAAGAGCGTTGAGCACCCAGGTTAGTGAATTTCTGTGTGTATGCCCTTGGCAGGGAGACACGTTGAAAGCAGATGGCTTGTAGATGATGTATTTTGTAAGGTATTCATACTATCAGCTTGTCATGCAAATGAATGGCAACCATGTAAATCAACAACAACCAAAAAAAAAAATCAAGAAAAAGTCTTAAACTTTGTGTATGTTTTAATTTTCAAATGTGGAATTATAGTTTATGCAATGCTGTGATAACAGAAATTCCAAACCATTTTGCAAATGACACACAGTTGTCAAATAGTCACACACACACACATATATATGTATGTCTATATATGTGTGTATACATATATAAGCAGAAATGCTGAAGCAGTGTGGCAAGAAAGCCATGTAGAGAAAGGCAGATACCTGCATAAGAAGCCTTTCTGAGAAGATGACTCCAGAGAAGAGTTGTGAAAGAAAACACAGATCTGTTCAGACATAGAAAGTAGAAAGAGAGTCATGTGGGTGTGTATCTGTCGAGGTTGAGAGGAACAAAGGGAAATTATGCAGTGGTTTGTAGTCAGAAGTTAAGATTTGCAGTTCATGATCAAAAAGCTCGTAATGTTATGGATGATCAGGATCACATCAAATTCCTTTCATTGGAGTAATATGATCCCAGCCACACTTAAGGTAGATAGTTCTTACTGCTTTCTGGATGGTTAGCAGGAAAAGTGGCTATCAAATGGGAAGGAAAGAGGTTGTATGTGGTTAGTGTTAGCTAAATTGATAAGAGAAAGGGAAATAATTGGCATTAAGAACTTAAAATGATGGGTTGAAAAGGAAAGGGGCTAAAACAAGAAATTATTTTATCAAATCATTTAAATTTTTCTGATAACCAAATGTAGTGTTAAAATATAGACTACAAATAGGAAAAACTTAAGTCACCATATTTCATATTCTTACTATCCAAAGACAACCACTATCAACATTTTATTATATTTTTCTAGTTTTTACATCTATAGTATCAGTTGAGATCATACTGTACATACAGTTTTCTGTACTATTTTCTTAATCTCACATATCATAAACTTTTATTCATAACATTAAAATTCTATGTAAATATAATTTTTAGTGGCTAAAGAACTAATATAATTT
>SJYT01012782.1:699573-736162 GCA_006410635.1 Cephalophus harveyi
AGTGGCATTTTAGCACTATTCATTAAAAATATTTGCTAATTTTATTGGTTAAAAGTGATATTCTCAGTATGTATCTTGTCTGAATTTACATTTATTTGCTTACCAATGAGGCTGAACATCTTGTCAAGTTTCAGTCATTTTTAATTCTTGAAGTGAGAGATTAAAATACACATACCATGCATATATGATAAGTATATTGGCTGGTATATTTCATATTATTAGCTAACAGGACATCTAAAGAAAATGTAGACTATTCTTTCAAGTGGAAGAATAGAAAGTAAAGGCCAAGTGGTGTAACCGAAGAGTGGACATAGAGGATGAGGGAGGAAGATCCTAGATTGCAGTCAGTGTTGGGGGACAGAGGGGGAGTCAATAATAAAGGTCTTCCAAAGCAGATCATAGTCATGAGGGGAATTCAGTAGGATGGGTCATGAAGTCCAAGATGGAAAGAGTATGGAATAGACAAAGAGCAGCAAACTCAAAGGGCCTGGTGGAGATGAAGGCCAGACAGTGAATGAGGGAGGCACCCACTTATAGTCCTCCACCTTCACCTCCAGGAGGCCTTGGGAGCTTCCCAGGTTTTCCACGGAGGCTCTTGTTTATACAAGTCTGTGTTTCCCTCAAATCTGGAAGTTTTCAATAATATGTATCTTTTGTATATCCTCTCTCCAACCCACCCAGCATGTCTCTTTTAATAATGAAGGTCGATGAGACTGTATTTTGTATATTTATTGTTTCTTGGCCCTGAAGTCAGCTTTCCATAGCATGCTTTTGAATTTAACAACCATAAAAGTACCAAAGAAAACTAGAAATGGAGAGGACTGCAGAGTTTACGCATAATACATTTAGCAGTGAAGTTAAGGACTGAGTTGATTAGCTTAAACCTAGATTTTAAAAATAATATTGTGAGATGCTGCCTGATGGTTAACATCACTGATACTATACATTTGCACTTTTACTGCTTATGAATGAATGCCATGCCATGCAAAATATTTTACCCCATATTACTGACACGGTGTTATGGAACCACCCTGACCCCAGCTGCTCAGGCTGCAGTGTGAGGATCCTGGACACTGCCATCCTACAGGTCATCCATTAGTCAGCTCTGCCCATTCTGCCTTTATGATGTAATTCAAAGTCAACTTCTCTTCTCATGATCCCAGGGTTACCAGGCCTGAACAGCCTCCAGTCCATTTCTCTGCTTCCTCATCTGCATGCCTGGGATCTCGTTTTCAGCCCAGAGTGATCTTAAGAAAAAGAAAATCAGATCTTATCACTTCTCTGCTAAAAATCCTCCATTAAGCCCTGCTGCTGCTGCTAAGTCACTTCAGTCGTGTCCGACTCTGTGTGACCCCGTAGATGGCAGCCCACCAGGCTCCCCCGCCCCTGGGATTCTCCAGGCAAGAACACTGGAGTGGGTTGCCATTTCCTTCTCCAATGTATGAAAGTGAAAGGGAAGTCGCTCAGTCATGTCCGACTCTTCGCGATCCCATGGACTGCAGCCTACCAGGCTCCTCCGTCCATGGGATTTTCCAGACAAGAGTACTAGAGTGGGGTGCCATTGCCTTCTCCACCATTAAGCCCAGTAGAACCAAAATCCTTGCCTGTCAGCCCCACATTTGACCCCTGCCTCTTCTGCTCACTCTACTTCAGCTTCACCATCTTTGTCTTCAGATACCCCACTGCAATCTTTCCTTGAGAGAAAAAGGACTTCCCTGACCACCTACTCAAAATAGCTCCCCCTTTTCCCTCCTAACTCTGCTTTATTCTTCCTCATAATATTTGTCACCATGCTGCCTCCCCAAAACGTATATATTTTCTTTTTGACTATGTTTCTCCAGCATAACAGGAAGGGCCATGTCTGTCTTAGTCCACCACTTTATCTTCAAGGTCTAGAACAAAGACAGTCAATGACAGTAACCATTTGTTGAATGATTGAATGACTCATCTAACCAATTTAAATTGAGTATCTTGAGAAGTTACTGTGCGCCGCTCATAAAAACTTAGGTTCATTATGTCTAAACTATTTGCTTCAGTACTATTTTATGTTGTTCTTTTTCTTGAACATACACTGCTTGCTAATTTTAGCATTATCTAAACTGATCAAGGGAGAAGGCAATGGCATCCCACTCCAGTACTCTTGCCTGGAAACTCCCATGGACGGAGGAGCCTAGTAGGCTGCAGTCCATGGGGTCGCTGAGTCAGACACGACTGAGCGACTTCACTTTCACTTTTCACTTTTATGCACTGGAGAAGGCAGTGGCAACCCACTCCAGTGTTCTTGCCTGGAGAATCCCAGGGATGGCGGAGCCCAGTGGGCTGCCATCTGTGGGGTTGCACAGAGTCGGACACGACTGAGGCAACTTAGCAGCAGCAGCAAACTGATCAGCCTTGCAATTGATCTATTGAAGGTGTCCTCATGTTTCTAATTAATGACTTAACCGATGTTTATAGATGCACAGCAGTTATTAATCTGCTAGATTCTTTTTTACATGATTTCTATTGTTTCCATATTAAATTTTTTCTTTAGAATATCTGCTTCTATGTTGTCAAAAAGTAAGAGCTTCTTTTAGAAAATGGCAAAAGTATATTGATTAGATAATTAAGCTTAAACAAGAACTGAACCCAAGTTTTAAAGAAAAAAAAAATGTCCACAGTCTTTTAAAGACAACATGACTTATTTAGGACCTTGCCAGCCATTCAAGCCCCAGATAAGATTCAGTTTCTTGGTTGATTAAGGTATTATACTTATGAAATACATTATGTAATTCTTCAGCAAAGAGGTTTTGTTTTTTTTTAAATCACAAAGTAAACGGAGAAGTGTATTTTTATTTAAAAAATTTTATTTTTAGCTGTCCTGGGTCTTTGTTGCTGTGAGCAGGGGTTAGGCTCCAGTTGCTGTGCACAGGCTTCTCATCGCGGTGGCTTCTCTTGTTGCAGAGTACGGGCTCTAGAGTACTCAGGCTTTAGTAGTTTCGGCTCACGGGCTCAGTAGATTTGGCTCTCCGGCTGCAGAGCCCAGGGTCAATTGTATTGCATGGGTTTAGTCACTCTGAGGTATGTGGGATCCTTCCAGATCAGGGGTCAAACCTGTGTCTCCTGCTTTGGCAGCTGGATTCTTTACCACCGAGCCACCAGGGAAGCCCCAAGAAGTGCACGTTTTCAAGTTGTGAGGTGTGTGATTGCCGTGTAAGTAACCTAAAATGACTATAAATCAGAAGGCAGCCTGCTGGCACCCCCGGATGGCAGCTTTCCCCATGGACTCTGGTCAGCTTGATAAGGCTCCTACCTGACTCTGCAGTGCTTAGTGTCTGCACAGCACGTGGTGCTGCAGTTTGCCCTGTATTTTATGTGTTTTAGTTGTTTGATATTTAATTGTCTCCAAAAAGATTTTTAGTTATTAGCTCCCAGTTCATAGAGCCCACATCAGGGTCCAGGTCTTTGACTGCTTTTTCCCTCTGTGCTTGAATATATCCCAGAGCATTATTGAAAATAAACACATCTGGACAGAAAAGCACAGTGCCTGGTAAATCCAGAATGGTAGGGGATTTCTGTGGTAATTTAGAGGAAATTAAAATACCATTTAACTATTAAAGAGTAAAACTTACATATTACTTTGCAAAATCACATGCTTCCTGAGCTCTTGTTAACTGGATTGCTCATTGTGAGGAGGGGGTTCTCCTTTTTACAGTATGGCTTTTGTGTTAAAAGTGGAACACAGGGCTTGGATTTTACACATTATTTATGACTTTGTAATAGATATCTCCTCTCCACCTGCATTCAGTATTTCTTCTCAACTTCTTCTTTTAAAAAATAAAAAGTGTGTTAAAACTACCACAGGATATGTAAGGTAAAGACTGGTAATTAGGTAATTATGAGGTACTACAGTTTGCTGTAGTTCCTGGAATGTGAAGTCAGGTGAGCTTTAGAAAGCATCACTACGAACAAACCTAGTGGAGGTGATGGACTTTCAGTTGAGCTATTTCAAATCCTGAAAGATGATGCTGTGAAAGTGCTGCACTCAATATGCCAGCAAATTTGGAAGACTCAGCAGTGGCCACAGGACTGGAAAAGGTCACTTTTCATTCCAATGCCAAAGAATGCTCAAACTACTGCACAATTGCGCTCATCTCACACACTAGTAAAGTAATGCTCAAAATTCTCCAACTCTCCAAAATTCTCCAACCATGAACTTCCAGATGTTCAAGCTGGTTTTAGAAAAGGCAGAGGAACCAGAGATCAAATTGCCAACACCCGCTGTTTCATGGAAAAAGCAAGAGAGTTCCAGATAAACATCTATTTCTGCTTTATTGACTATGCCAAAGCCTTTGACTGGGTGGATCACAATAAACTGTGGGAAATTCTGAAAGAGATGGGAATACCAGACCACCTGACTTGCCTCTTGAGAAACCTATGTGCAGGTCAGGAAGCACCAGTTAGAACTGGATATGGAACAACAAACTGGATCCAAATAGGAAAAGGAGTACGTCAAGGCTGTATAGTGTCACCCTGCTTATTTAACTTCTATGCAGAGTACATCATGAGAAACGCTGGACTGGAAGAACCACAAGCTGGAATCAATTTGCCGGGAGAAATATCAATAACCTCAGATATGCAGATGACACCACCCTTATGGCAGAAAGTGAAGAGGAACTAAAAAGCCTCTCGATGAAAGTGAAAGAGGAGAGTGAAAAAGTTGGCTTAAAGCTCAACATTCAGAAAACGAAGATCATGACATCTGGTCCCATTACTTCATGGGAAATAGATCGGGAAACAGTGGAAACAGTGTCAGACTATTTTGGGAGGCTCCAAAATCACTGCAGATGGTGATTGCAGCCATGAAATTAAAAGACGCTTACTCCTTGGAAGGAAAGTTATGTCCAACCTAGATAGCATATTCAAAAGCAGAGACATTACTTTGCCAACAAAGGTCCGTCTCATCAAGGCTATGGTTTTTCCAGTAATCATGTATGGATGTGAGAGTTGGACTGTGAAGAAAGCTGAGCACCGAAGAATTGATGCTTTTGAACTGTGGTGTTGGAGAAGACTCTTGAGAGTCCCTTGGACTGCAAGGAGATCCAACCGGTCCATTCTAAAGGAGATCAGTCCTGGGTATTCATTGGAAGGACCGATGCTAAAGCTGAAACTCCAGTACTTTGGCCACCTCATGCAGAGAGTTGACTCATTGGGAAAGACTCTGATGCTGGGAGGGATTGGGGGCAGGAGGAGAAGGGGACAACAGAGGATGAGATGGCTGGATGGCATCACCAACTCGATGGACATGAGTTTGAGTGAACTCTGGGAGTTGGTGATGGACAGGGAGGCCTGGGGTGCTGCAATTCGTGGGGTTGCAAAGAGTTGGACACAACTTAGCGACTGAACTGAACTGACTGACAGTTTGCTGTGGTAGGGGAGCAGAAAGTGATCACTGTCAAACCTAGCAGGTTTCTAAGAGTTAGTGAAGATTACTGTAGGTAAAGGGATGTTAACAGTGCATGCAGCTGAGGCCAAGGTGTGTGTATGTTGGGTGTATGTGGGAACCAAAAGATATTTGGAGGTGTTAATCCTTTTATAATGTTGCCATTCTTTTGGTGGGTTCCATGTTTATCCTTCTTTAGGAGGACTCTCATACCTGCATGCCTTCAACTCTTTGAACTTACCTTCCCAATGTCGATTAGCTACTGGTCATGACCAACTATTGTTGCTGACACCACCCATACAGGTAATATGGCTTCAGTGCCGGTAATTGACACTTTTTTGTATGAAGGTAGTATCTTGGTGTGTGTGGGTGTGTGTGTGTACCATTTCTTCCTCTTCTGCTTTAGTCATGCATTAATACAGTAACCAATTTCAGCAAAAGTTTTGAAATTCTTAGTGTGAAGTTTACTTCTGGAAAACTATATACTACTATTAAATAGAGAGCAACACACATTCACTTGATCTTCACACTGCCTATATCTTTAAGTCTTCAGGTAAGATAAAATAAAAAATAATGTTTTCCTAATAGGATGTAAAAGGGACTTTAATAAATGTTGTTGGTCAGTCACAAAATCATGTCCAACTCTTTGTGACCCCATGGACTGCAGCCCGCCAGGCTCCTCTGTCCATGGGAATCTTCAAGCAAGAATACTGAAGTGGGTTGCCATGTCATTCTCCAGGGGATCTTCCCAACCCAGAGATTGAACCCTGAGTCTCCTGCACTGGCAGGCAGATCCTTTACCGCTGAGCCACCAGGGAAGCTCTGAGAGATATTACCTATATTTAAAATAACCCACATGACAGTTTCCTGGCTTATTACCAGGTCCCCATCCATGCTACAACGTCTCTTTTCCATGACCTGTCGGAATCTTATTTCTTATTCCTTTTTCCAGATCTACCTTAGAGCTCATCTGGTCTCAAGCTTCTGTTTTGCACCAGTAGGTTTTCTTTTTTGCCAGTCTCAGATCTCATATTTGCCTGCTGTCAGTCCACTCTAAAAACACAGTTGCTTTGTTAAGACAAAGGATGATCCTCCAGGGATGACTTACGCACGCCAGAGCTGTCGGAAGTTAGGCAGCAGATGTATCGTGTGGCTACTGTGATGCCACCAACATACAGGTTTTGTACATCTGCCTTCACCGAGGCTGATGTAATAGGAATCGGTGTCCCTACCAGCAGAACGGCTGACTTTTACTTTTTTTGTGTACTTGTCTATATTGTGTGCATTTATGATAACTTGTGTGCCTTGTTTTTTTGCCAAGACCATAGATATTGGTATGCCATGTATATTTTTAAAATTAACTCTGTTCAAAGCAGAAGGAGGCAGAAGTTGCTCATTTTTGTTTAGGGTAAGCTGTAATTGTAATTATGCCTTTAGATATTCAGTGAAAAGCTGCCTTGCCTGAAATTTATCATCTTGAGATGGTTTGTTTCCTATGTTTTTGTATTCTCGGTGATGTTTGTATAAGAATTCACACACACACATTTTCTCTTTTTCTCTCATGTATATTCACACACTTGACCAACAGGCATTCATAAACCAAACCTTTAAACCAAAAATATTCTTCCTAGTGCTTAAAGTATGTCACACATCCAGAATTTATTAAATTCTTATATAATATTCTTACATACTATGCTCAATTACACTTATATAAAAAGGCAGATTTTCTGGGTTCCTTTTGTAGTCAAAAGGAATTCAGTGTAAATTTAGTAGTTTTTTGGAAACACTGCCTTAGTATCATTGCAAGAGATTGCTTCCATTTTCCTTTAATCAGAACTTAGCAATTTAGTTTTATATAATATTTAACGTGATTATAATCTTAGACTTGTTCTGGATTTTGACCCTTTACTAAGTAACCTGTTGATAATTTTCTTGTCACTATTGATAGCTTTAGATTATTTCATTTGGGAGTAATAAAACTGTTTCTCTTAAAAAATATAAGTAGATAAGTAGATTTAAAACTTGTCACTCTGGCCTTTTTACTTCCTATCCTGGCTACTTCAAATTGCTAAAGTTATGGGATTTACAAAATAACAACTAAGGGAAAATTCAAAACCACAAGTTGGAAATGTTTGTTTCAGGAAGAGTTATAGATTTGTTCCTTTCTTTGTACCCTGTGCGGTGCTTTCTTTGTATGCTAAGTCCTGTCCAACTTTTGTGATCCCCGCCAGGCTCCTCTGTCCATGGCATTCCCCAGGCAAGAAGTGGGTTGCCATTTCCTTCTCCAGGGGATCTTCCCAACCCAGGAATCAAACCCTCGTCTCCTGCATTGGCAGGTGGATTCCTTACCCCTGAGCTGTAGAGCTCATGTTAATCCTGACCCAGGTGGTCCCAGATGTCACTGGTTTAGCTTTCAGGAAGCCTCCTGTAGTCCCATCTTCTGGTTCCTTCTCCCCTGATCTGCCGGCTGCCTGAACTGACAATCTCAACCCCCAGAGCGGTTCCATCTCTTCACTGCTTAAAGAGGAATATATTTACTCTGCTTAAGTGCTTCTGGTCCTCCGAACCTGTTGTTATGTACGGATTGTTTTTATTATCCATGAATCATGTTTTACTGTTCCTTTTTCTTTCTACCCTTTCTATTTTCCCCTGCCTCTTACCAATAAATCCATTGCCAGCTCCAAATGGATAAAGTAAAATAAATGAAGGTTTAGTTCTTGTGTAATTTTTGCCTCTCTCTTTTTTCTACCAGGCTTATCTAAACCCTATTATTGGTAGTGATTAGGAGAAAAGATAAAGGGTATTCACTCCCAGTTACCTACCCCAGATACAATGAGAAGAAAAAAAAAATTCTCTCTATATATAAAATACTAAAAAATAGAACATTTCTAGGAAATCATGGTAACATTTTTTAAGTACTTTCTATTTTAGAAATTTTCTAAGCACTTCATGAAGTGCTTAAAACTCAACAACTCAGGTAAAGTAAGAATTGGTTTGTTTTTTTTTTTTGTAGCAAGTAGAACAATGTAATCAGCACCCACCTTATTTCTAGGAAGGTGAATTTTAAAAATACATTTGTTTCCTTTTAGTTAGTATTGGTGATAGAATAAAATACTTCAGGTATATTTCCTTCTCTATGAAATGTCAGAACTTTTGTCTTCTTGGGTCTTCCCCAGATCCATTTGCTACTGAAAGTTTGCTATTAAATTGTCAGGCTGCTGTGGAGCATTTTGTATCTGGTGATTTAAACACCTCCCTTCTTTCTGTACCACCCACTCAAGTTCATTCCAGGTGCCCTTAGCAAATGACTCCCAAGGCATTTAAGTGGCCAAAGCTCATTGACCAATGAGGAGAAGTGTGTCATGTATAATAGAGTTACGCAGTTCCTGGATCAGGAGCAAAGTTTGCTTAAGCAAAGCTTTTGTTACCATTAGCCTGTCGCATCCAGATTTCAAGACTGGAAAGGTAGGGGACACCTTATTTGTTATAATTGGAAGAGAGGAGGAGATGGTTTTGTTTAGTTAAAGTAATTTAGATCCGGTTGAATAAACAAGTGATCCATTTTGTTTTTAACTGAGGGCAAAAGAAAATTTAGAAGTTTGTGAGAATTTCAAATGCTGCACAGTTTGCCTTACCAGCAGCAAAACCAAACTTCTTAAGAACATTTAAAAAACAAAAAACAAAACAGTTTGTCTAGCATCTTTTCACTTTATCACACTTGAAAAAACTAGGTGGAAAAAAAGTCATGTTTTCATAGATTGCTGATATTTTCATTCTGGGATTAAAAGCAGGAATTTATCAGTAATATCCACATTTGTTTTTCAAAGTCATTTCAGACTCAGTCGTCACAAAAGAATTTTGTGTGATTATTTAAATGAGATAAGGAAAAATATGAAATTAATAGAATTAGCTCTTGAGAGTTACTACATAAAGGTTACTGATAATGACTGAGAAAAGTTCAGGTGTAAAAAGATATCAATCATACTGCTTTTTTTTTCAAGCCAACAGTAAAGTTTATGAAATGGAATTAGTTAACTGTAGGTTTATATACTTTAAGCACTATATAAATTAGTTTCACTTTTATTAGAAGGAATAATTTAGTTATATTTTATATGCTGTTTAGATGTTCTAATATTAAAGAAGCCAGAGATAAAGAATCTTTATTTGCTTTTTTCTACCTGGAAATGTAGTAGGTAAGCTTAGGTTCAAAGAAAAGTAAAACTGGTTTCCCAAGATTGCTTTTTCATAGAGCTGACTTAATATGAGTTTGTATTTTACACAGAAATTAGATAATTGTTTAAAAATACAACATATGATTCATTTGATTAAAATTTTTTAAAGTTTTAATGTATAGTCAAAACTCTATTTTTGCCTTATTTCTAAAAAAAAATTATTTAGCACACATTCTCACTGTGTCTAAATGTCCAATAATTTCAGTTATCTCAGATTCTCTCCTTTTTAAAAATTATTTTTATATGCTCCCTTAAAAAAGTTACATCCTGAAATTTTCTACTTTTATTAGGTTTTTTTCATAATGCCACTTTATGAGACGTTTACCCTCCAGATCTCCCTCTTGACTCTTCAGGACAGGTGGAGATAGATGGAGCACCAGGCACACGGGGTTAACTATTCACAGCAGCCATCTTCTTGGGTACAAGTAAATACTATTTCTCAACTCCAAGCTGAGGTTCAAAGGTTTAGACTTAACTTCACAGATCAGAGGTCAGGCACGAATTGCTGCAATTTGTAGTTCAATTCTGCCGATATGACAGAATTTCACAGCTATGATGATTGCTTTTTCCACTTCTGCACACAGGCCAGGCCGGGCAGTTAACAGCATAATTTGTACAAGTCAGCCCTTGGCACCCAGGTTTAATAAGTAACTAGCTGGTGCCTTAGGTTTCACTGGTACAAGGTGCACATTATAAAAAGGGTCAAATGTCACACACAAGAAATGGAGGGAGTGGGTAGTGAGATTGCAGTAACCACCATTTATGAATCATACATAAAGAATTGGTAATTTGCGTTCATTTTAAAAATAATTTCTGTGATGTTAATGTTACTCTGTTCATTTTCTTTGCTATGAAAGGACAAAAAGACATAGATAATTTTGTTAAATGTTAGCGAGAAAAAACAATCTGATTAGAGATTATTGACAGCCATAGACAGTGAAATTGCAGGCTCTGATTATGCCTTTCATAGGGTTTCTCGAAAACTTCCCCAAGCATGCCAGTTTTTCAAGAATCTAGGGAACAAGTTGGGTAACCAGGTATTTCTGAGCCCGTAATATTTATGAGTATCTCACATTTTCTCCTCTTCATCTAAAAAGTTACACTCCTGGCTTTATTTCTAACCCAAGCCAAGAATATCTTTTACTGTTTGAAGGTGGATATTGAGCTTCTTCAGAAAACCCTTAGATGGTGGGCCTTGACAAGCCATGGGTTTGCCGTTCACAGTTTTGACTTCTCATAAATGACTCTAAAACTGCCATATAAATACATAGAGTGATTTGTCATTTCTGTTGTAACACAAATTTTCATTTTCTACTCCCAAACTGGGGTACAGAAGCAATTGGATTCTTCCATAGAGCACAATAAGTAAGAGCACAGACTCTGGTCTCAGACCTCTTGGGTTTCAATCCAGCTTCATTACTTACAATTAAGGAACCTGAACAAATGAGCAGTCTCCTGTTTAATTCCCTCATGTTCAGGATGAGTATGAACAGAATTTGCTTCATGGAGTTGTAGTAACAATTAAATAAGTGTACATGAAATGCTTAGCACAATGCCTGGCACCTAATAAGCACTCCGTGAATATTTGTTGTAATTAGTACTATTGGGACTAGCCTCCTCTACCCTGCAAATCATCCCAATTTATTATTTTTTCAATATTTATTTATTTATTTGGCTGTGCCAGGTCTTAGTTGTGGCATGTGGTACCTAGTTCCCTGACCAGGGATTGAACCCAGGCCCCCTACATTGGGAGCTCCGAGTCTTAACCACTGGACCACCAGGGAAGTCCATCCCAGCTTGTTTGGACTTGGTCTTTGCTCTGTTCATTTCAAGAGAGACATAAGATAAGGTATACTTGGCAAGGTGATCTGGGGATGTTTTAGGTGTATTCTTTTTTTATACCATGAGGAAGTGTGTTTTTAAATTCCTCAGTTTCAAGTCCAGCATTCTTTTGTATGCTAGTTTTCCTCCAACTGCTTTACTGTCATATGGCAAAAGCTGTAAAAAAAAAAAAAAAAGATAAATCCAAATCATCTGGTTTCCTTTGAGAGTTGTTTTCATTCTGCCCTTTGGTAAGAAACATTTGAGTTGAAAAAGAAAAAATCCATAAATGATACCTTATCAGTGGGCTAAATTCTATTCCTGATGATATGTGTTATACTTACTAAAAGTCATGGCTTACAGAATTGTCAGGAAAGTCTTAAAAGTTGATATATATATATATATTTTTTTTGGGGGGGCTATATTTTATTCCAATGGAACAGTAGCATTTTAACAAAAACATGATACTACCAATGACAATATATCAATTATGCGCTTAGTACTGAAAAGGTTGTAATAATCCCTCTCACTAATTAAACAGTGAAGCACCTACTGTGTGCTAGGATTGTGTGTGGGACACTGGGATTATAGCTGTGATCAGATCTGGATCCTGCCCTGGTCAAGTCTATAACTGACTGGAGAAGACTGCCATTATACCAACTACTGAGAGATTAAACCAAGTAAAATTGCTGGTATTCTACTGTTTTTGTCTGCTCACGGGGCAATTTCATTAGATTCAAGCCACTGTTATCAGAGGGGCTCCAGAGATGACCTCTGAGGAGTGAAGCGTAAGGATGAGAACAAGCTAGCTAGGCAGGGCATTGGTGAAGATTTAAAGCTCTAGGAGTAGCAAGTGTTGGGGGAAAGTGACACAAGATGAAGCTAGGGAAGGAGCCAAAGTCTTCCTTAAGTCCCTTACTAAGGACATTGACTTTCTTCTAAGGGTAGTGGAAGAGAGGGTAGAGATTTAAGCCGGAGGGTGACATGATCAAATTGTGTGGGTTTTAATTAGTTATTAATTTTTTGCTGCTCTGGATCTTCGTTGCTGCGCACAGGCTTTTTTCTAGTTGCAGAGAGCAGGGGCTATTCTCCAGGTGCGGTGTGCGGACTTCTCGTTGCAGTGGCTTCTCTTGTAGAGCATGGGCTCTAAGTGCAAGGCCTCCAGTTAGTTGCAGTGCTCGGGCTCAGTTGCCCCAAGCCATGTGGGGTCTTCCCAGACCAGGGATTGAACCCATGTCTCCGTCATTGGCAGCTGGATTCTTAACCACTGGACCACCAGGGAAGTCCAAATTGTGTGTATTTAAAAGGTCACTTTGCCTGTCTTGAGAGCTAGATTGATTGCAGCAGGCAAGAGTGGATGGGATGAAGTCAGCTGGGAGGCTGTGCAGCTGTCCAGGCATGAGCCGATGGTTGGCAAGATGCTTTCAAAATGTAGTGTCTCATGTTATCCTTGTAATGGATAACATGTGGCATTAATATCAGCTTCAGTGTGCTGGTGAGGATGCTAAGGCCAGAAAGCTAAGTGGCGTGCCTGTACAGGGTCTCAGGCTGCTACTGGCAGAGCTCGAGCCAGCACTCTGTTACCAGACTCTTGCTCCAGTAGACTCCTGGTAGCTTAGGTGAAAAGTGAAAGTGAAAGTCGCTCAGTCCTGTCTGATTCTTCGGTGACCCCATGGACTATACGATCCATGGAATTCTCTAGGCCAGGATACTGGAGTGGGTAGCTGTTCCCTTCAGACTCGTATACTATTGTCCTGGGGTGTGGACAGTTGATTTATGTTTAGAACCAGTTTGTTTTTAAGAAACAAAATTCTCATTCCTTGGTGGAGGACTGGGGTTGAGAAAGTTATTTTTAGCCTCAGTTTATGCTTGAGAGTTGAAAGAAGCAGAATGTGACATGGAACTTGATATTAGACTGGAGCCTCCTTTTGGAAAAAAGACAGTTATTAATTTCACATATTTATTTATACCTTGCCTCATTCCAAAAATAGATTTGAACAGCTTTCAAAAATACATATGGTAGACAAAATAGAGAGGGAGGAAATCAGGGCAGGCAAATGAAGTTGATGCCATAGGTGTCGTAAGCCCAACAGAAGATTGCCCTCCAATCCTACCAACTCTCTGTAACCGTATGGACCATAGCCCACCAGACTCCTCTGTCCATGGGATTCTCCAGGCAAGAACACTGGAATGGGTTGCCATGCCCTCCTCCAGGGGGTCTTCCCAAACCAGGGAATGAACCCACGTCTCTTAGTCTCCTGCATCGGCAGGTGGGTTATTTACCACCAGTGCCACCCAGGACAGAGGAGCCTGGAAGGCTGCAGTCCATGGGGTCGCTGAGAGTCGGACACGACTGAGTGGCTTCACTTCCACTTTTCACGCATTGGAGAAGGAAATGGCAACCCACTCCAGTGTTCTTGCCTGGAGAATCCCAGGGACAGGGGAGCCTGGTGGGCTGCTGTCTCCGGGGTTGCACAGAGTCGGACACGACTGAAGTGACTTAGCAGCAGCAGCCACCCAGGAACCCTATAATGGACACTATCTGTAGCTTTTTCACAGAACAAGGAGTGAAGGGTTGGAGTGAAGGCATTAACCCAGTTTCTGTCTGGAAACTATTTTGTTTCTCTATGAACTTCCCCACAAATCTTATGTGACCTTCAGTAAGACAGTTTACTCCATAGTAAAATGGAGGATTTATACTAGAGATGGACTTCTTAAATGGGGTGCCCCAGGACACCCAATATTGTGTCAGGATGAGTGTGGAGTGACAGGAAAAAAAGTGGCATGTGGGTTTTGCTTGAAGATTTTAATGATAAAATAGTATTAAAATATTTATGAAATGACTTGTGTTTGGAGTCATTCTGGAAAATCAGGTTTTTCGGTAAATAAATAGTCCTAAGTATTTTTCCCCCTGGGAAATTTTCTGTTACTTAAATTGCCATGAGAGGCACTTCAGTAATCCTTTCCATCATTAAGACTCAGCACAAAACTATGTAAAACCTATAATTTCATTTATATATTAATAATTGGCTTCTACTTCATAGAGTTTACATCTCCATTACCATGATATTATTTTTCAAAGGGAAACACTTGCCATTATAGAGAGAAAGCTTACAATTTTGCACCAATATTATGTGCCAGGAATAGTGTTTTATAAGTATTTTCTCTGTTCTCCATACAGTCACACAAGAAATTAGCTCCACTTTATGGATATGGAGAGTGAGGCCCAGAAAAGTTTAGCAAGTTTGTCAGGATTCACTTAAATAGTAAATGAATAATGCAGGAGTTTACATTTTATTCTGTTGTCTTGACAGGGCAGAATTAATTTCAGGACACACCTTGTAATTTCCACATTTATTGTTCTTTATCAAACACTGTGATGGTGATCATTAGGTATTATCTAGGATGCCGCATTTAAGAAAGGTGAGGGCTCTATCCTTTGAGATGTACAGAGTTTAACAGCAATTATTCTATGATTTATTTGAGGGTGTAGCTTTATTTTTAGTAGATCATTAATAATTAGGATTAAAGCCAGTTCATGGCTTAGTTTTATTGCTTGTGTTGCTATAATGTTATGAATCCCATTGAATGCCTTGCTAGTCACTGCAATATAAAGATAGTTATGGTGGAATAATTTTGGAGCTGTAACTGACTATGTACGTACATGTTAAGTCACTTCAGTCGTATCCAATTCTTTGTGACCCCATGGACTGTAGCACGCCAGGCTACTCTATCCATGGATTCTTCAGGCAAGAATACTGGAGTGGGTTGCCATGCCTTCCTCCAGGGGATCTTCCCAACCTAGGGATTGAACCCATGTCTCTTATGTCTCCTGCATTGGCAGGCAGGTTCTTCGCCACCTGGGAAGCCTGTAACTGACTTGAAAGGCTGTTTCATTGGCAGGTTCTAAATTGTGCTCTGTGGTTCTAAAGAACCTATGGTGTTCCCACACAGCCTTCAGGGACAATGGAGCAGAATGGGTGGAGATGTTTCCCCATATCATCCCCTACTTCAGCTTAGGCAGCTCCTGTTTTATCAGTTTGTTTCTGTATCTAGGTAAATTTTTGGTGGAAGAAAGGATGCTACACTTTAAAAAAAAAAAAAAAGAAGCAAAACAAATATTAAAAAAACAGTTTGAAAACTACTGGTAATCCAGCTCTTTTATTTTTCTTTAGGGGAGCAAACTTTAGCTCAGCCAGGTACAACGATTTGCCCAAGAACGTAGAACAAAGCATGGCAGAGCTAGAATTAAAATCCCAGTCTTCTAGGTGCTCCAAGTCTGGCGTTACAGCCACTGCACCATATTGGATTGTGGCAGTCACCCTGGTCTTCAGATGGCTTCATGAGGGCCCTCTGTAGTTAGGTGAGAATATTCCTGAAGTTTGGCAGATTATATTAATATTTCCAGGTGTGAAATAAAGGTAAAAGTTTTGTGCTCAGGATATATATTTTTCACATACCCTTTTAAAATACCTTTCTCTTGAACTTAAGTTTCCTTTGAATGCTTTCTATATTATGACTTTCAAGATTATCCTAGGACTCTAAACCCTATTCTTATAGTACTCTATGCAACAACATCCTCCAAAGTGTCTTACACATTTTAGGGCAGAATGACAAGTTTCTTTTATACCAGCTCTGATCGGTTGGTGATGGTTGGCCGAAGTGCTTGTTTCATTGGTTTTTAAGACCCTCTGGATCTAGCAGGAAAGAATGTGATGATCCATAGTGATGTGTGACATAAGCCCCCAAATGGGGATGGGGGGAGTCCATGAGCTAGATAGTATCATCTCTTGAAAGGGGTACCACTTCTTCTTCTTGTGGATTTATAAGCATAAAATATAAGCTACATCTGTATTCATTCCTAAACGCTGTGTTGTTCATCTTGGAGTTGGGGTGGAGAGGCAGGGTTCTAAATAAGACAGAAGGGAAAAAGCAACAAATGGAAGAAATTGGTCATTTTCTTATGGCTGTTGCCTGATTCTTCGAGGACAGGAGGAGGAATAAAAGGTTGCGTTTCTTGATCTGAAGAGAATATGATAATTAGAGTAATAGTAGTTTAGGTTTTTGAAGAAAATGGCCCCAAATTCATAATGCATGTATGAAAATTTTATTGAAATAGAAAACATTCCTAGCAGGTTTTTTTTTTTTACTCCTTAGGATTTGTCTCACGGGGCACTCCAAAAACTGAACTGAGAAATCCCAAGAAAGCTGCCTGAATCTTCCTGTGTATTCTTATTCTACATTGTGTAGAGGATCAGACAAATCGAATTGGTGGTTTTTGGTAAGTACACCTTGCCAAAGTTTGATAAGTTTTCATTCTTATCAACCAGTACATCTGCTGTATAGAGAGTGTGTACCAGATGTATTTTTATTGACAACATTAGTACATATGACATGATAAGTCATTTGGTAAGTCATTTTGAACCAACAATATAAATCCTTATTTCTTTGCTCAGTTTACATCTTTGAGGCCCAAGACGAGACGCTACTGCTGCTGCTATGTGAGCATCTTAGAATTAAGGGAAATTGTTTACTGCTTCTATATCTTGTCTCCCTCAGCCTCCCCAACCGCCCCCAAATGAGTTCAAGCAATTTCACTCAAAGTTGTCTTTTGAAATTTTTTTTGCAAGGAAGGTCCTTTGTAAAAGTTAGAGAGCTACTGGTATGTCCTTGAACAATCTGTATGCCTCCTCTAATTTCTGTTTCCTCACCTGTCATATAAGGTAGAAATAACTATGTTAAACTCTCCAAATCACGGTAATCCTGTGAACTACAATATATATAAATGCACTTTGACAACTATATAATTCTCCACGGACAGAAGGTATTATTCTGTGGGTGATAATCCTAGGTATGCTGTGGCAGGGATGGGGGCATAGAAGAAAGAGGTTACTTGCATCAGCTTCACGCCGAATCTTGGACAGCCAGCCCTCCCAGCCGTAACCGCAGCCCTCACTTAGCTCTGAGAGGTAGAGACAGCAGATCCCTGTATGTTAGGGAGGAACTACTGGTGACACTGGTTGCCCGACTCTCTCTCTCCCCGCTCCTACCCCCAGCCCACCTGCCTCACCATGTCCATTTTCATATCCATTAGGCTGGGTTCTGAACATGCCCACTAATTTCAGGGACACAGAGAGCTCAAATTGTTTCTAATTAAATATTTTTTTATTTTTATCAGAGCATATTCATTAAAGGAAACTTGGAAATTAAAGAATAATATAAAATTACTTACAATCTAAAAATCCAAAGATAACCACAATTAACACTATAGTATATTCCTTTTTTAGTTTTTAAAAATTGTTGTTGTTGCTTAGTCACTAAGTCATGTCTGAGTGTTTTGAGACCCTGTGGACTGTAGTCTGCTGGGCTCCTCTGTCTATGGGATTTACCAGGCAAGAATACTGGAATGGGTTGCCATTTCCTTCTCCAGGGGATCTTCCTGACTCAGGGATTGAACCTGCATCTCCTGCATTGGCAGGCGGATTCTTTACCACCTAGCCACTTGGGAAGCCCTTTTAAAAATTTTCATATATATTCTAAAATATAATTTAACAAAATTAACATAGTTGAGAACATGAAATAAATATTCTAGCCTACAACTATGCTGTAATTTTTAAGCCATTTTCATATTTTTGAAGGTTTGTTACATCACATATAAATACATACTATTATGTTCATTACATTGTGCTATGAATACCACAGTAGTGAACATACCTGACTATAAATTTTACCCATGTCTCGGATTATTTTCTTGGGTTAAATTTCTATAAATGGAATTAATGAGGATGAACTTTTTTTTGGAGGATGAACTGTTCATTTAATGACTACTGTAATTGAGGTTGTCAAACTATCCTCCAGAAATGTACTAAAGTATACTTGCCATCCCCATCCCCAGACATGACATATGACAATGTTCATAGGTACACGTACATATGACCACTGTACACGTGTACAGGTTGCATTCTTTCACATTAAGATTTAAAATCATAAATGAATCCAAGAAAGTCAGGAAATATAAGCCTGTTCCCTCCCCTGGCCCAGCCCAGCCCTAACACACACCAGGCCTCTGAAGCAGACAGTATCATCCAGTTGATGCTGTGTCCACCTCAATGCCTCTGACCTGTTCATGGGGGAATGCACGTGTGAGGCTTGCAGTCACTCACTTGGCATCTATGCCACCACCTGTGTTCATCTCTGTTCCACCTGCTTCCAGGGAACAAAAGGTCTTTTCATTGTCTACAAGAAGCAAATTCAGTTGGTGAGTTCAGACAAACAACAAACAAAAATACTTAAACTTGGATGGGTCACAACTAAGACCTGTTTCTTCTTTTTTAAAGTGAGAGGTTCAATTTGTCTATATCTAAAGAGTGTCAGCTTGGATTTGATCCCTGTGTGGGGAAGATCCCCTGGAGAATAAAATGGCAAGCCACTCCAGTATTCTTGCCTGGGAAATCCCATGGACAGAGGAGCCTGGTGGGCTACAGTCCATGGGGTTGCAAAGAGTCGACATGACTGAGCACGCACACACATACAAAGAATGAGGTAGTTTTTAGTAAAAATATGTTAGTACACAGGTAGTGAAAACAACAATAAAGGTATCTAAACTTTACTGGGAAACAACATGATGTGTTGTTTAACTTCTATTTTCTGGCAGTGCAGCAGTTCTGTAGGAGAAAAAAGTTTCCCTGCATCAAGTATTAGGAAAAAATTTCAAGTTAATCATATTTTTATTTACTTAGCGTTATTATCGGAGAAGGCAATGGCATCCCACTCCAGTACTCTTGCCTGGAGAATCCCATGGATGGAGGAGCCTGGTAGGCTGCAGTCCATGGGGTCGCTGAGTCAGACATGACTGAGCGACTTCACTTTCACTTTTCACTTTTATGCACTGGAGAAGGAAATGGTAACCCACTCCAGTGTTCTTGCCTGGAGAATCCCAGGGATGGTGGAGCCCAGTGGGCTACCATCTGTGGGGTCACACAGAGTCGGACACGACTGAAGTGACTTAGCAGTAGCAGCTTTATTATTGTTACTTTTTTAGCCATATCACATGGCATGTGGGATCTTAGTTTCCCCACCAGAAATCAAACCCTCACCCCTTGCATTGGAAGTGTGGAGTCTTAACCACTGAACTACAAGAAGGTCAGGAAATATAAGCCTGTTCCCTCCCCTGGCCCAGCCCAGCCCTAACACACACCAGGCCTCTGAAGTTGACAGTATCATCCAGTTGATGCCGTGTCCACCTCAATGCCTCAATGCCTCACGGGGGAATGCACCCGTGAGGCTTGCAGTCACTCACTTGGCATCTATGCCACCACCTGTGTTCATCTCTGTTCCACCTGCTTCCAGGGAACAAAAGGTCTTTTCATTGTCTACAAGAAGCAAATTCAGTTGGTGAGTTCAGACAAACAACAAACAAAAATACTTAAACTTGGATGGGTCACAACTAAGACCTGTTTCTTCTTTTTTAAAGTGAGAGGTTCAATTTGTCTATATCTAAAGAGTGTCAGCTTGGATTTGATCCCTGTGTGGGGAAGATCCCCTGGAGAATAAAATGGCAAGCCACTCCAGTATTCTTGCCTGGGAAATCCCATGGACAGAGGAGCCTGGTGGGCTACAGTCCATGGGGTCGCAAAGAGTCGACACGACTGAGCACGCACACACATACAAAGAATGAGGTAGTTTTTAGTAAAAATATGTTAGTACACAGGTAGTGAAAACAACAATAAAGGTATCTAAACTTTACTGTGAACAACATGATGTGTTGTTTAACTTCCATTTTCTGGTAATGTAGCAGTTCTGTAGGAGAAAAAAAGTTTCCCTGCATCAAGTATTAGGAAAAAATTTCAAGTTAATCATATTTTTATTTACTTAGCTTTATTATTGTTACTTTTTTAGCCATATCACATGGCATGTGGGATCTTAGTTTCCCCACCAGAAATCAAACCCTCACCCCTTGCATTGGAAGTGTGGAGTCTTAACCACTGAACTGCCAGGGAAGTCACAAGTTAATCTTATTTTTAAATGTAAAAGTAAAGTAATAAGAAAATCCTTCAAAATAGCCTCTATGGTTTCTTTTAACTCTAACATCTTTAATTCATAAGTAATAGATAATATAGCAAAGGCCAAGGACCTTTGCCTTCCCCATCCCCAAACATTACATATGACAATGTTCATACCACCGCACACAAGGACAGATTGCATTCTTTCACATTAAGATTTAAAATCATAGATATATGTCAAAAGAATGGTCAGTGGGCTTCACAGAGATTTGTAGAGGTGGCACTAGTGGTGAAAAACCCACCTGCCAATACAGAAGACATAAGAGACCCAGTTTCAGTTCCTGGGTCGGGAAGATCCCCTGGAGGAGGGCATGGCAACCCACTCCAGTATTCTTGCCTGGAGAATCCCATGGACAGAGGAACCAGGCAGGCTACAGTCCATAGGGTCACAAAGAGTTGGGCATGACTGAAGCAACTTAGCATACATTCACACGACTAGAATTTTAAAGTGATAATTTCTACAGACTACTTCTGTCCAATCAGCATCCTCACCAATTGCCACCCACCTCAACAAAGACACACTGAAAGTCTATAGTAATACTGTTCATAAATTGAATCAGATTCTCAAACATTGGAAGACATCCAACAGGTTTAAGGAGTAAATAAGCTCATGAATATTTAGTTATGCTTCGCCATTACCACTTACACCTACCAGAAATGTTAAAATGGTTTGACTCAACTCCTGAGCAATGTCAGGAAGACTGGACCAAACTTTGGAAGAAAGTATGCCACTGGCCACTGAGCCCTCTCTTTGGAGTAGACTGTCCCTTCCATTTTAACACACAGTAGATACAAATATTTGCTGGCTTCCTTTCCACTAGGATTTTGTGTCGCCTTGTAGTATCAGTTAGTCCTGTACTTAGAAAAAAAATTACACATATGTTGGAACAGCTCCCCATATCTAAAAGCATGAAGGAATTGTAGTAGCACCTCAGACTAACTCTTACCTTAATCTTAGAACAAGGACACTTTTAGACTAGATTTCACACACTTGAAAAGTCTCAGTTGATAAGCCAATACATTGATCAGTTTTCTCTCTTTGCCATTTGAATCATAAACATGAAGAAAAAGCTGCATAATCTAGACATCATTTTTTCTAATAATTTTCCCATCTTCTCTTAAAGACCTGCACCCCTTCCTCCTTTTTATTCCATATACTAACTCTGCTGGTTTTCCATGACTCTTTTTTTTTTTTTTTTTTTTTTACTGTGGCCAAATATCCATGACATAAAATTTACCACTGTGATCATTTTTAGCTGTACAGTTCAGGGACATTAAATGCATTTCCGTTGTTGTGCAAATATCACATCATCTATCTATCTGCAGAGCTATCTCATTTTCCTGTCCTAAAACTTTGTACCTATTGAACATAACACTCCATTACTTCCTCTCCCCAGCTCCTGGCAACCATTCTATTTTCTGTCTCCATAAATCTGACTACTCCAGGTAGTCTCATATAGGAGGAATTATACAACATTTATCCTTTGGGTCTAGTATGTTTCACTTAGTGTTAAGTTTTTATGGTTCATCCACATTGCAGTATGTTTCAGAATTTCCTTCCCTTTTAAGGCTGAATAATACTCTATTTTGTATATGTGCCACATTTTGGTTATCCACTCATGCACTGATGAACATATGAGATAATTCCACCTTTGGGCTATGTGAATAAAACTGCTATGATCATGGGTGTACTAGTATCTGTTTGAATCCCTATTTTCAATTCTTTTGGAACTAGTCCCATCAGCTCAGTGGTGGAACTAGTAGATCATGTGATAAAGTTTTTGGGGAACTTTTCCATAGCAGCTGCACTGCACCATTTTGTATTCTTACCAGCAGTGCACGAGAGTTCTAATTTCTCCACGTTCCTGTCAACTCTTATTTCTTTTTTGTTTTGTCTTAAATAATAGACATCTTTATAAGTATGAAGTGGTATGTTATTGTGGCTATATGTTACTGTGGTTTTGATTTGCATGCTCCTAATGGTTAGTGATGTTGAGCACCTTATGCTTGCTAGCTATTTGTGTATCATCTTTGGTGAATCACCTGTTTATTCCTTTGCCTATTTTTAAGCTGGTTGGTTTGCTTTGTTAGTGTTGCATTTTAGGAGTTCTTTTTCAGTCTGCTGATAGTTTCCTTTGGTTCACAAAAGTTTTCATTTTGCTATAGCCCAGTCTACCCATTTTTTTCTTTTTTTTTTTTGCCTGTGCTTTTAGTGTCTGAGAAATCAATGCCAAATCCAGTGTGATAAAGCTTTTCCTCCATATTTTCTTCTAAGAGTTTTATCATTTTAGCTTTTTACATTTAGATCTCTGATCCATTGTGAGTCAGTTTTTATATATGGTGTATGGTAACAGTCAGGGTTCATCAGGGTTCTTCCTGTAAACAGGTACTTTTCAATCCCACCATGTCTCACTGATGACATGTGTCATTTAAGCTACTGACACACATATTCCAGCGTATGCTCATCCTCACTAACTTTGCCTTCCAGTCTAGGCTTCAGTAGTTTCCCAATAGACAAGTGAGAGAAAGCCGAAGTGGTTAGAAAACTAACAGCTCAGCTGGCTTACCTCCCGTCACTAGGATACAGCGGGGAGAGCAGCGAGGCAGTGGCCAGGATCAGCAAGCATTTTGATGTAAACATGCTTGATGAAATCCCCAACAAAAGAACAGCAGAAGTAGGTAGTGTTTTAGGGTAAGAAGGAAAATGGGAGCGTGTGTTATGTGTGTGCATGTGTGTGTTATATATGTACACATACATGGCAGCAGAGGGAAAGAATGAGGTCACTCCACACTAGATACTGGATGTGGCTGTGAACTGTAGGCTACAGCAAATTTTTATTTATGTTCATACAAAAATAAATGTCTCTCTGTGCTGCTTTAGAAAAATCAAACTAGATTAACCATGGTTATGTGGGCAAACTGTGTTTTCCAGTCATCCTGGTTCTATTTTACAGTGGACAGAACCTAAAAGTGTTTACAGTGTAAAATGTGAAGGTCTGCTTAGCCTTCACTTGCAGAATCTTGAGAAGTAGGAAGAAACTACCAGGCCATGTAAGCTGCCTCACCCAGTATCACCAGGACCAAAGGTCTTCGCTGGGCAGGCTGCTCTGATGGGCTTGGAGATAACAGCAGCCCACTCACATAACTCATAGTTGCAGGGTTCTACAGATGAATTGGGCTTCCCAGGTGGCTCAGTGGGTAAAGAATCTGCCTGCAATGCAGGAGATGAGGGTTCAGTTCTCGGGTCAGGAGACTCCCTGGAGGAGGGCATGGAAACCCACTCCTGTATTCTTGCTGGGAGAATCCAATGGACAGAGGAACCTGGTGGACTACAGTCTGCAAAGAATCAGACACGACTGAAGCGACTGAACACCCACATGACTTAGAAACTCTACATCAGAACCCAGGATTGGCAATTGGGCATCCAAATCTCAAATTAGTGTTAAATCTACTAAGGCTGACTTCAGGACCTATGAGAAACACACTGACCCAGGTCGTCCCCTCTTGTTTTTCATGGCGACTGGTTTACAGAGATAAACTGTTTGCTGTAGGTCCTCATCTTCTCTATGCCATAAAAGGCAATTTGGAGAAAAAAGAAATAACTAAGCCTATTAAATTTTCTGGTTTGACTAAGCCACGCTTTCTAAAAACAGTTTGCAAGACTGATATAGTATATTTCCCCTGAAGCATTAAAGTCATTTCACACTTTATTAACTCAGAGAATATCCAGTCTTTTCCTCTGAGACTGGGAATAAATGACTAGCTTAAATCAGAGACGTTTTTGCTGGTATGCTAGTTTTTCAATTGAAATATTAACTCCAAGTGCACACAAGGAAAGTACAGACTGTGTGAGGCATGAGCAGCAATTATGTCTCAAACAACAGTCCCAGAAGTTTATTATACCTGAAAAATCATAAACTTCCTGACACTTGACCATTTCATTCTAAACACCCTAAGTTCAGGAAAACTCTGGATATAGGTTTCTGCACATTTCCTTTCTTAAATTTCAGTCTGTATTTCATGGGTTTAACTAATATCGTTTTGATTTCTGTGTAGCATTTATAGTCTTTGTAACTTTTATGTAAATTTCCAACTAACTTTTAACTGCCTAGTTAAATTATAGACACTGGGAAAACTGGTTCTTCTCCATCTGCCCCCAACTTTCCCTTCTTCTAAAATATATTTTTCCTCAGAATAGAACAACTTCCCTCTCCTCCCCCAAACCTGCAAATTCTACCTTGGAAAAAAAATTAGAATTTCGCATTTAAATAGTTCATAAATGACAAACTCTTCTCCTTTCCCTAGTTTAAAACCATATGTTACCACATTTTGTTCAAATGGTGAATTCTCAGTAAAAAGGTGTGTGTGTGTGTGTGTGTGTGTGTGTGTGTGTTATTTAAACAAGAATTAAAGCAAACAGCTACTAATCAGACAGTAGCATCACTCTAGTGCTATATGATCACCTGGAGTACTTATTAACCGTGTATTTACATTTGAAAACCAAGAATATAAAGTGACAATTTAAGATGAGAAAGAGGAAAAAAATAATTAAGAAAGATGAAGAAATAATTAAGAAAGAAAAGATGAAAGAAATATGAATAAGTAGGGAAAATGGCAGTAGTGCTTTTTTTTTTCCCTCCCCAAAGACCAGAGATCCAGTGCTGCTTCCCCATTTCTTAGCCCTGAACAAGAGGCTGTGCTTGCCTGTGTGGCAAGCTAAGTGACTCTACTGGATCGTGGAGGTTTCCTGTGTGGACATTTATGAACTTCTGTATTATATCCAGTATCAGATTAGTTTGTGATTTCTCTTCCAAGTCATCAGGATTCACTACTGCATGGGAGCAGAGAAATGCCAGGGGGAAAGGACCCTACAACAGTGTGTGAGCTCAAGCACTGTAACAGCCAACCTTTCAGGATACCCGCACATAAAAGAGCCTTTGGAAACTGCTCTCACGGTCAAGCCCTGGCTTTCTATCTACTTCCTTGTGGCAGCATGAAATCTCTACCAGATCTCTGAGACAGTATAGTAGAAGCTAAGCATATCAGCTCAGGCAAAAAAAAAAAAAGTCATGAAAGTTCTCCAGCTGCCTGACTGACCAGTGCCTGCTTTCTAAGAAGACTCTTGGGAGCCTTGGCTATCGTCCATCAATCAGTGATTGGTGGGGCTTTTCCCCTTGACCTTGCTGATGCCTGAGCTGTGTATTAGAAATGCCAGCTCCTCCTGTGCCAAAGCTGGGGCTTCCCTAGTGACTCAGTGTTAAGAGAATCCACCTGCCAATTCAGGAGATGTTGATTCAATCCCTGGGTTAGAAAGATCCCTTGGAGAAGGAAATGGCAACCCAATCTAATATTCTTGCCTGGGAAATCCCATGGACGGAGGAGCCTAGCAGGCTACAGTCCGTGCGGGTCTCAAAAGAGTTGGACATGACTTAGCAACTAAATAACAAACACAACAATGCCAAAATGGACCTATCCATTCTTTGTGTGTGTGTGTGGCTCATGGGATGTGGGGTCTTAATTCCTCAACTAGAGATAGTGTGTGTGTGTGTGTGTGTGTGTTATTTAAACAAGAATTAAAGCAAACAGCTACTAATCAGACAGTAGCATCACTCTAGTGCTATATGATCACCTGGAGTACTTATTAACCGTGTATTTACATTTGAAAACCAAGAATATAAAGTGACAATTTAAGATGAGAAAGAGGAAAAAAATAATTAAGAAAGATGAAGAAATAATTAAGAAAGAAAAGATGAAAGAAATATGAATAAGTAGGGAAAATGGCAGTAGTGCTTTTTTTTTTCCCTCCCCAAAGACCAGAGATCCAGTGCTGCTTCCCCATTTCTTAGCCCTGAACAAGAGGCTGTGCTTGCCTGTGTGGCAAGCTAAGTGACTCTACTGGATCGTGGAGGTTTCCTGTGTGGACATTTATGAACTTCTGTATTATATCCAGTATCAGATTAGTTTGTGATTTCTCTTCCAAGTCATCAGGATTCACTACTGCATGGGAGCAGAGAAATGCCAGGGGGAAAGGACCCTACAACAGTGTGTGAGCTCAAGCACTGTAACAGCCAACCTTTCAGGATACCCGCACATAAAAGAGCCTTTGGAAACTGCTCTCACGGTCAAGCCCTGGCTTTCTATCTACTTCCTTGTGGCAGCATGAAATCTCTACCAGATCTCTGAGACAGTATAGTAGAAGCTAAGCATATCAGCTCAGGCAAAAAAAAAAAACGTCATGAAAGTTCTCCAGCTGCCTGACTGACCAGTGCCTGCTTTCTAAGAAGACTCTTGGGAGCCTTGGCTATCGTCCATCAATCAGTGATTGGTGGGGCTTTTCCCCTTGACCTTGCTGATGCCTGAGCTGTGTATTAGAAATGCCAGCTCCTCCTGTGCCAAAGCTGGGGCTTCCCTAGTGGCTCAGTGTTAAGAGAATCCACCTGCCAATTCAGGAGATGTTGATTCAATCCCTGGGTTAGAAAGATCCCTTGGAGAAGGAAATGGCAACCCAATCTAATATTCTTGCCTGGGAAATTCCATGGACGGAGGAGCCTAGCAGGCTACAGTCCGTGCGGGTCTCAAAAGAGTTGGACATGACTTAGCAACTAAATAACAAACACAACAATGCCAAAATGGACCTATCCATTCTTTGTGTGTGTGTGTGTGGCTCGTGGGATGTGGGGTCTTAATTCCTCAACTAGAGATTGATCCCAGACCCTCAACAGTGAGAGTGTGGAGTCCTAGCCATTGGACTACCAGGGAATTTCCCCTATCTATTCCCTGGACAATACTCTGTATAGCTATTTGTACATATAGTTCTAAATGCAGGTAAAACACAAAAGTTAAACATAAACAGGATATCCAAAGCAATTTATTGGTAGTTATATATAATATTACAATTCTTTTTCAAGCTTTATCTTACTGCATCTCTTATAAAAGACAGTGCTCACTCATCGGTTCTTTCATTAACTTTTTTCCTTTACTAAAACATTTCTTCATTTCGTGCTAGGCACTGGGGATACCAATTAAGGTCTCTGCCTTTGAAAAGCTTCAATTATAGATAATGAAATAAACTATGTTTCTTTACTTTTTCTAATACATTTCAGACAGTGTAGAATAAAGTGGAAATAGGCTAAACTGTCTACAATCACTTCACAAAAGGAAGTAAATTTTACTTTTTCTGTTACAAAGGGCCCTTTCTCAAATGGCCCCATTTCTAATAGAGTCCAAGTTTTTATAACAAGAATTAAGCTACTGAGTACTAGGGTTTAACTTTAGGCATACTTTTGCTAGAAGCACGTGTTCTTTAAACTATCATTTTTGTTTTTCACTACGTGCAATAATAATAATAATATCAATAATAATAAACCAAGTATCACCAGAGGAAGAACAAAGCTAGAAAGTTAGTTAAGGGAGAATAGCATTTCAATGTTTAGTGGATAAAAAGAAAATGTAATTTGGGGGTTAAAGTTGCATTTTAATGCATATTGTCTCGGCCTCCCACTAGAAAGTTTACTTCCTTTTATATATTTTCTCACAAAGAGCCTATTATAATCATATTGCTGTGGTATTTGAAAATATTTTTAACTTCAAAAATACTCCACATTCAACTTAAATATTTGTAGAAGAAAGTAACCCATGGCTTAATCAATGTTGAGGGTATTTCTGGCCAACTTCTATTTCACTGTAACTAGTGCCTTGGGATAATTGTCAATGAAATACAAGAACATCAACATTAAACAGGATCTGATTTTTTTCAGTGCTGGCAGATACTGTTCCCTAGCCAGAACTGAGATGACTAATGTTAACCAAACAAAATCAGAAGGTCACACCTAAAACTGAAACTAATGTTTGTCTATGTCACTCCATCTTAGAGTCTTTGTTTCAGAACAGGCAATTTGTCCTATTTCTTATAAGGAGACCTATGATATTCTTGCATACTATGATTTGACATACCACCAGAAGGTAATAAAAGAACATAACCCATAGAGCATGAACTCATGTATAATATGGCACAATAATAATAGCCATACTATTACTATATAACTATCACTTGCTAATATACTTTGAAACTGGGGGAAAGGAAGAGCATTTACACACCATCATAAAGCTTCATACACTTATGTTTGGGAAAGTTCACCTTCTAAATCTATTTTGGTATAAATTCAAGAAACTAAATGAATGAAAAATACTCTTTATACACAAATTTTAGAATATATATGTAATATATATATTCTAAAATATGTATATGTGTATATACTCTAAAATGTGTGTGTGTGTGTGTGTGTGTATATCTTCTATATTTGGACTGTCCAGATTTGTCTTGAAGATAAATGGACCATTTATCAAACAGAATTTAAACTAAAGACTGTACTCCCAAAGATGAAGCTCCTTTATTAAATTGTGATTCCCATTTTATCACTGTGTAAGTGTGATTTTGAGCTTAAGTGCATGATTATCTAGTTTCTCCATCAAGCAAATGGGACCAATACTTTGGCATAGTGTTGTAGGTCTATATCGATATAGGGAAGGTATATTCAGGAAAGATATATATAGAGAGAGATCAGTTTTTCAATAACTTGAATCATATTCTAGATGACACAGAGGACTTCCTAGCTAAAGGAACTCTATGATAAATCCCTTTGCAAATTAAAGAATATTTTTATGATAAAAATTACCATCCATCAAACCACCAGTTCATATATTCCAATGCTGGCACATGAAACTTTTCTGTGAATATTACTCCCAGGTAACTTTCTTAAACATATAGTGGTAATTTGAATATATCATAGTTAATAAACAGTATTTACAACTACATTCAATGGGTAGACACAAAGCATTAGTGTAGGTATACTAAGTAGTAATAAAAAGGTAATACACAATTGAACAAATATCAGAAAGGATATAGTATTTGCTCTTTTGCATAATCATTAGCTTTGAAAAAGGCATCATTATAACCACATGTGAAATGTGTGGTTATAATGATGCATTTCCTATAGCAATATAGAAGGTAATAGCTATACAAGTTCCCTTTCAGTTTGTCCACAAAAATCTGGGAGTAAATTCCTTCAGATTCTTTAGCTTTTAAAATTACATTGTCAAGCAGAAAATTTGTGATTCTTAGGTGTGACTTAGACACGGGCTGTACTCCCAAGAGTACATCCTTGGAAAACATCTATTTTGCTCAACTGAAATAATAGTTATTTAAAAATCATATACTATATAAAATACAAAATAATAAATTTGAGCACTTAATATAGCCAAGTACTTTTCTATTTTCTATGTATTGTCTCACTTAATCTTCACAACATCGTGAGGTGTATTATCACCATCTTATAGATGGTGAAACTGAAGCTTAGGGAGATTAAATAGCTGGTGTGACAACACTTGCTTCTCAAGTGGTGGAGCCAGGGTTTGAAGCTAGGTCTGATTCCAGAGCCTGGGTGAGTAGCCCCCATTCCCACTGCTATGTCATAGTCCCATATTCTCACTTGAACATTTAGATTATGTGAATTCTAGTCCTTAAACATTTCCATTTGAGAATTTAATAGTTCTTTTTTAAGTCTAAAAAGTCGAATTTGAACCTATTAACTACTTTATAAAGGGCCAGAAATAGGCTGTGGAACAGTTTGCAGCGCTCTCTGAAGGGTGGGGGAAGTGGGGCGGTGCAGTGAGGCATTTGGTATTATAGAAAGGAATGATTTTCCAACAATTTTACTGTGGATCTGTGCTTGAGTTTCCTTCAACTCTGTGAACCAAGGTCCATCTCTCACTGATAGTAGTTTTACCCTGTAAACACTGGCTGCAGTTAACTCTGCTATTACTAAGAACATAGAGTTACCATGGCAGAAAGGACCCTGGGCTTTGTCATCAGCTAAATTTCAATTCTGAACGGTCTTGGGTAAGTTATTTGATCACACTGAGCCTGAAGTTCCTGATCTTTAAAAAGGAGGCAATAATAGCTAACATTTATCAAATTCTTACTGTATAGTTGGTTTTGTTCTAAGGACTTGGTATTATTATCTAATTTATTCCTCACAGTGGCGCCTTGAGATAGTGATTGTTGTTACCACCAGTCCAGTCTCATTCTGCAGATGAGGGTGGTGAGGAACAAAGACTTTAAATAAATAACTACATCACTGTCACATGGCTTCACAGTTAAAGAGCTGGGGCTCAAAACCCAGGAAATCTGACCCAAGATAGCAGGCCTTTTGCTAGAAAGGGCCGGTCAATATTTTAGGTTTTGTGGGCCATATAGAACCTAAAATAGAGATGCCAGGCTCCTCTGTCCGTGGAATTTTCCAGGCAAGACTACTGGAGTGGGTTGCCATTTCCTCCTCCAGGGGATCTTCCCAAACCAAAGGTCAAACCGGCATCTCTTTTTGAATTTTGCTGCAGCAATTCAACTCCACTGTTAAAGCAGAGCAGCAGCTATAGACAATATGTAAACAAATTGAGTCCAACAAGACTCTGTAAGAACAGCCACAGGATTGAATCTGGCCCTCTGCCTGTTACAAATTCCCTGCTCTAAAGCCCACATTTTAAACTTCATCTCATAGGGACATCTCGAAAAATCAGATAACTTCCTTAAGGTGTCTTATGCACACAGTAAGTGCTCAACTGGAGAGTTTTTAAACCATACATTATAGAAATTTTGTAAGAGATTATTTCTAGTCCATCTCCTTCCCTCCAGGGAATTTATGTCGTCTATTGCATATAAGGGCTTCCCTGGTGGCTCAGAGGTTAAAGCGTCAGCCTGGAAGATCCCCTGGAGAAGGAAATGGCACCCCACTCCAGTACTCTTGCCTGGAGAATACCATGGAGGGAGGAGCCTGGCAGGCTACAGTCCATGGGGTCGCAAAGAGTCGGACACGACTGAGCGACTTCACTTTCACTTTCTTTCACTTATTGCATATAAGTTGCATTTAAGTCATCTATTCTCTTTTATGCCACTCTCTTCTTAGCATATGAGGGAAATAACACTGACCAGCCACTTTCCCAGGAATGCTGGAGATGCTGTGGAATACAGTCCTCCTCTCAAATCATCCTGCTGCGGTAAATGATAGCAGTGAGCAAAGTGTCTGGCCTATAAAGATGCTCAATAAAATTGATTTTGATCTTCATGATTTTAATTAATTCATTCTATTCAACATCATTGGGTATTATATTTGCAGTCATGCAATCAATATATGATAATGTAGTTTTAGGTGTAGGTGGATAAGGTGGATTACCCTTGCAGAATTTCCATCTGTCTCTAAATATAATTAGCCAGATGCGCAGATTTTCAGTCCTCACCCACCTGTTGAAGCTGGAACACTCTTTGGGTTCTGTTTTGACCCCCAGTCCATTGTTGCTTGTACACTTTACAAAGCTATGATCATACCTTTGGCACTCAATGTTTGTTGAAAGAACATATGTGATCTCCTGTGTGTGTGTGCATGCACTCAGTCATGTCCAATTTTGCAGCCCCATGGACTGTGACCCTCGAGGCTCCTCTGTCCATGGAATTTTCCAGGCAAGACTACTGGAGTGGGTTGCCATTTCCTCCTCCAGGGGATCTTCCCAAGCCAGTGGTCAAACCGGCATCTCTTGCATCTCCTGCATTGGCAGGAGAATTGTTTATCAGCTGCACCACCTGGGAAGTCGCAGGGTTAAATAACCTTATGTGGCTGCCCGTCTTTGCACATGGTATCTTGCTCTGCCCTCTCTTTTCTCCCTCCTCTGTCCACCCTTGCTAGGCAGGGAACCCCAAGGACTGTGCTGCATTCACGACTGCATCACCAGGCACCTAGCACAGCCTGGCAATCAGCAAGTGTTCAAATGAATGAATAAATGAGTGACTGAATGAATGTGTGCACAAACATTGTTTGAGCATCTATTTTATCAGATCATTGCCTTCTGCCTAAGGGGTACAGAAGTTGGTTCTAGTATCAGTGAATTGACTTGTGTTCCAGGGGCAATGGTTGTTCACAGCATGCCAAAAAACAAAATTCTGAATCTTAAGTGAAGCTTTTGACATAATTAGAAACCAGCAGTGACACCAGAAAAAAAGGTCTAAGTCTTAAAAACCAGATTCTCAGCAGTTTTCACATGTCCATGAAGCCAAGGGGTCTGAATTTAATAAGGCATTTCTATAGCTTGGCAGATCCTTAGCCTGATTGCAAAAGTGCTATTTGTGTGACGTAGGCCTGTCAGTTTGCCGGATGGCAAGTCAGTCTAACAATAGAATCAGTGTGATAAGGCTTTATGGTGCTTTTGAAATTTTTTTTTTGCTTTGAAAAATTAAATTGATATATTTCCAACCAAATTAATTTGAGTAGTTTTGTATCAAAGAGATATTGCTTTGGACCTTTGAAATCTCTTGCACATGTCTGTTTTGATAGCCTTGAAAGGAAGAGCCAGGTCAAGACACCAAGCCCATGCTGAGTGTGGAGATACTACTATTTCATTAGTACCTCTCATGTGTAAGTGTATGGGTTTCCCTGGTGGCTCAGCGGTAAAGAATCCACCTGCAATGCAGGAGCCTTGGGTTCGATCCCTGGGTTTGGAAGATCCCCCAGAAGAGGGCATGGCAACCCACTCCAGCATTCTTCCCTGGAGAATCCATGGAAAGAGGAGCCTGGTGGGCTATAGTCCTTAGGGTCGCAAAGAGTCAGACACAACGAAAGCAACTTAGCACGCACACATGTGTAAGTGTATAATCTGTTTATAACTCCAAGGTAGACTCCATCAGTAGTTCTCAACAGGGAGCGGTTTTGCCTCTCTGGAGACGTTTTTGGTTGTCACATGTAGAGGGCATTGGAAATGTAGAGGGCAGAGATCCTATGAGACATGCTACAGTCTACAGGAGACCCCTCCACCAAAACCAAGAATTATCACACCTACAATGGCAGCAGGGAATCCAGTTCAGAAACGTTGGGTTAAATGACACTCAAGGTTCCTCTGCAGCTCAAATTCTGGATTTTAGGAAATTACATACATCAAAGAATTTTCTAAATTGCCAAACAC
The DNA here is from genome assembly GCA_006410635.1 of Cephalophus harveyi. Classification (NCBI taxonomy): domain Eukaryota; kingdom Metazoa; phylum Chordata; class Mammalia; order Artiodactyla; family Bovidae; genus Cephalophus; species Cephalophus harveyi. The sequence continues at coordinate 733,113 of SJYT01012782.1, forward strand.
TATATACATTCATTGGAAAAGACTCTGATGCTGGGAGGGATTGGGGGCAGGAGAAGAAGGGGACGACCGAGGATGAGATGGCTGGATGGCATCACTGACTCGATGGATGTGAGTCTGAGTGAACTCCGAGAGATGGTGATGAACAGGGCGGCCTGGCGTGCTGCGATTCATGGGGTCGCAGAGAGTCGGACACGACTGAGCGACTGAACTGAACTGATATACATTCAAGCTACTATTACGATACAAGCCATCACTGCTTTTCCTTCTCCTCTCCGGTATTTGTGGGCCTGTCAACCTTTCTGTTCTAAGCCAAATCCCTCAAACATTTAGGTCAGAAGAGCCAAGACAGGGGGATGAAACTAGAAGTCCCTTCTACTGCTTGTTCACGGCTTGGGAGAACATTAATTCAGGAAGCAGATGTGTCCAAATTTGCCGGTTTCTTTTTTTTTTTCAGCATTACCTATCAACCTGTTGAGAAAGAAGTATACGTTGTGTAATGCTTATTTAACCAGATAGCATATTCTTTTTAACTTTTTATTTTGTATTGGGGTATAGCTAATTAACAATGTGACAGTTTCAAGTGAACAGCAGAGTGTGAAGGGACTCAGCCATACATATACATGGGTCCATTCTCCCCAGATTCCCCTCCCATCCAGGCTGCCACATAAGATCAAGCACAGACAGTTCCATGTGCTGTATAGCAGGTCCTTGTTGGTTATCCATTTTAAATACAGCGGTGTATACATGTCTGTCCCAAACTCCCTAACTATCCCTTCCCCTGCCCCCAGGCAGCCATAAGTTAGTTCTCTACTTCTGTGAGTCCCTTTCTGTTTTGTTAAGTTCATTTGTATCCATTTTTTTTTTTTTTAAAGATTCCGTGTATAAGGGATGTCAAACAATATTTCCCCTTCTCTGACTCACTTTACTCAGTAAGACAATTTCCAGGTCCATCCATGTTGCTGCAAATGGCATTAGTTCATTCTTTTCAATGGCTGAGTACAGATAGCAGATTCTTAACTGGTATTTATGTGCTGGCAAAACCCCACAGAAAGTTCCCCCACGCCACCTCTCTGAGGCAGGTGGTTCTACCCCTCTCCTGGTACACAGCCAATGTCCCTGGGAACCCACAGCCAAGTGCCTCATTTCAGGGATATGTTGATAGAAATGCCTGGGAAAAGTGAACCTCCTGATGTGCTTTTCTGTAACAAAATCTGTACCAGCATCAGTGCAGTTGAAGACCCATTATGAATTAACTCTTCTCAGAATTAGCCAGGAGCTGACAGAAGGTATGGCCCAGAGTGCCACTGTTCTAGGGCCTCTTCATCCTTCCAGGATTTTCCTGGAAGAAAAGAGAATCATGGGAGGATTTTTGTGTGTCCCAAGGGCCATGCCTTCAAATAGCACAAGGTTACTGGCCGAGGTAGAAAAGGTTGCTGTGCTTCAGCTTTTTGTTTGGGCCCCCAGGTAATTTCCAAGTATCCTGCCTCCATTTTGAGCAGAACTGCTCTTATACATTCAAGCTCTGGGGTAACCGAAATGTTCCTATCCCCAGAGGCCTGCCCACCTGTCCTCATGCCCAGAGGCCTGCCCGGTGGTGGGAGTGTCTGCTCTGCTGTTTACTCTACTGGGTGGTGGTAACTTGGCACAGAGCAGTAAGATAACTGCTCAGGGTGAGACCAAATCTTGGAAACTTTTTGTAGAAGTTGGTTTTCAATTCTTTTCCCCCTCATGTGTGACATTAAATATCATTTAATCTTGGAACCAATCCTCTTGAGATGGGTGCTATTACGAGAGCCATCTTAGAGATGTAGACATGGAACCTCACATGACATGGCGGGTAAGTGGCACAGTCATGACCTGAACTCAAGTTTCTTCAGCTCCAAAGTCCTTGCTGTCACCAGTACGGTATGTATTTTATTATATCTGTACATTGTGTTGGAGAAGGCAATGGCACCCCACTCCAGTACTCTTGCCTGGAAAATCCCATGGATGGAGGACCCTGGTAGGCTGCAGTCCATGGGGTCGCAAAGAGTCAGTTACGATTGAGCAACTTCACTTTTACTTTTCACTTTCATGAATTGGAGAAGGAAATGGCAACCCACTCCAGTGTTCTTGCCTGGAGAATCCCAGGGACGGGGGAGCCTGGCGGGCTGCCGTCTCTGGGGTCACACAGAGTCAGACACGACTGAAGTGACTTAACAATACATTGTGTATGCTGAGTCATGCCTTAAGAAGTGACTATTAGTAAAGACACATTTTATGTTATAAATAAGGGGACATAAAAATAGAACTCTAACTGCAAACAGAGCCAGAATTACCTCTTGAATAAATTCTAAAACCTTCCATGGGATTAAATTCCAGTTAGTGCACTGCTCACCACTGAATATTATCTTCAAGTTGCAGTGTGTCTATTAGTGAGCAAATAAAACTCCCCCAAGAATTCCAATTCCAAATTGCATATTAATCACACACACACACAGACACACACATGGCTGTGAGCCAAAGTTAACTGGTAGTTTGCGTTACCATGAGTGTAAACTCATGCCTGCTTTTGATCCCAGGTAAAGACTGGTTGGTAAACATTGGAAATATTTCCCAGTACAGTGTTATCCCTTGACCTCTAAAATGTCCCACTTCAAAGAATTCCCTGTGGTTAGGATTCCATGCTTCCACTGCTGGGGGGCCTAGGTTCGAACCCAGCCAGGGAACTAAGATCCCACAAGCCATGCATCAGGGCCAAAAGAAAAATGTCCCACTTCAAACTTAAAGTCCTACTGAAAGGTACTCTAAACCAGTGTTCAGTTCAGTTCAGTTAAGTCGCTCAGTCGTGTCCGACTCTTTGCGACCCCATGAATTGCAGCACACCAGGCCTCCTGTCTATCATCAACTCCCGGAGTTCATTCAGATTCACGTCCATCGAGTCCGTGATGCCATCCAGCCATCTCATCCTCTGTCGTCCCCTTCTCCTCCTGCCCCCAATCCCTCCCAGCATCAGAGTCTTTTCCAATGAGTCAACTCTTCGCATGAGGTGGCCAAAGTACTGGAGTTTC
>SJYT01012782.1:736538-789866 GCA_006410635.1 Cephalophus harveyi
TTTTTTTTTTTTTTTTGGTTCCAAAATCACTGCAGATGGTGACTGCAGCCATGAAATTAAAAGATGGTTGCTCCTCGAAAGAAAAGTTATGACCAATCTAGGCAGCATGTTAAAAAACAGCGACATTGCTTTGCCAACAAATGTCCATCTAGTCTAAGCTATGGTTTTTCCAGCAGTCATGTACGGATGTGAGAGTTGGTCTATAAAGAAAGCTGAGCACCAAAGAATTGATGCTTTTGAACTGTGGTGTTGGAGAAGACTCTTGAGAGTCCCTTGGACTGCAAGGAGATCCAACCAGTCCATCTTAAAGGGAATCAGTCCTGGGTGTTCACTGGAAGGACTGGTGTTGAAGCTGAAACTCCAATATTTTGGCCACCTGATGCGAAGAGCTGAATCATTTGAAAAGACCCTGATGTTGGGAAAGATTGACGGTAGGAAAAGAAGGGGATGACAGAGGATGAGATGGTTAGATGGCATCACCGACTTAATGGACATGAGTTTGGGTAAACTTCAGGTGTTGGTGATGGACAGGGAGGCCTGGCGTGCTGCGGTTCATGGGGTCAGAAAGAGTTAAACACGACTGAGTGACTGAACTGAAATGAAATGTTCCCCAATATAGGTAATCATTTAAACAGATAAGAAGCATAATATTAGTTTTCCATTACTTATGAAACAAGCCACAACAAACTTAGTGCCTTGAAAAATGCAAATTTATTGTTTTACATTTTGGAAGTTAGAAGTCTTCTATTAAAAAAAGAAATGGTCTTGGCAGAGTTGTCTTCCTTCCTGAGGCTTTATGGGAGAAAATAGTTCCTTGTCTTTTCCAGTTTCTAATGGCTATTCACATTCCTGGATTATTCCTCCATCTTCAAAGAGCATTATTCCAACCACTGCTTTCCTTATCTCAACTCCTTCTTCTGCCTTTGGCATTCTCACCTCCTCCAATAAGAGTTTTCTGAATGTATTCAGTCACTCAGTCGTGACTGACTCTTTGCGACCCCATGAATCGCAGCATGCCAGGCCTCTCTGTCCATCACCAACTCCCAGAGTTCACTCAGACTCACGTCCATTGAGTCAGTGAAGCCATCCAGCCATCTCATCCTCTGTCGACCCCTTCTCCTCCTGCCCCCAATCCCTCCCAGCATCAGAGTCTTTTCCAATGAGTCAACTCTTCGCATGAGGTGACCAAAGTACTGGAATTTCAGCTTTAGCATCATTCCTTCCAAAGAAATCCCAGGGTTGATCTCCTTCAGAATGGACTGGTTGGATCTCCTTGCAGTCCAAGGGACTCTCAAGGGTCTTCTCCAACACCACAGTTCAAAAGCATCAATTCTTTGGCACTCAACCTTCTTCACAGTCCAACTCTCACATCCATACATGACCACAGGAAAAACCATAGTCTTGACTAGATGGACCTTAGTCGGCAAAGTAATGTCTCTGCTTTTGAAAATGCTATCTAGGTTGGACATAACTTTTCTTCCAAGGAGTAATTTCTTTTAATTTCATGGCTGCAATCACCATCTGCAGTGATTTGGGAGCCAAAAAAAAAATAAAGTCTGACACTGTTTCCACTGTTTCCCCCATCTATTTCCCATGAAGTGATGGGATCAGACGCCATGATCTTCGTTTTCTGAATGTTGAGCTTTAAGCCAACTTTTCACTCTCCACTTTCACTTTCATCAAGAGGCTTTTTAGTTCCTCTTCACTTTCTGCCATAAGTGTGGTGTCCCTCTGCATATCTGAGGTTATTGATATTTCTCCCAGCAATCTTGATTGCAGCTTGGGCTTCTTCCAGTCCAGCGTTTCTCATGATGTACTCTGCATATAAGTTAAATAAGCAAGGGGACATATACAGCCTTGATGTACTCCTTTTCCTATTTGGAATCAGTCTGTTGTTCTATGTCCAGTTCTAACTGTTGTTTCCTGACCTGCATACAGATTTCTCAAGAGGCAGGTCAGGTGGTCTGGTATTCCCATCTCTTTCAGAATTTTCCACAGTTTATTGTGATCCACACAGTCAAAGTCTTTGTCATAGTCAATAAAGCAGAAATAGATGTTTTTCTGGAACTCTCTTGCTTTTTCGATGATGCAGCGGATGTTGGCAATTTGATCTCTGGTTCCTCTGCCTTTTCTAAGACCAGCTTGAACATCAGGAAGTTCATGGTTCATGTATTGCTGAAGCCTGGCTTGGAGAATTTTGAGCATAACTTTACTAGCATGTGAGATGAGTGCAATTGTGCGGTAGTTTGAGCATTCTTTGGCATCGCCTTTCTTTGGGACTGGAATGAAAACTGACCTTTTCCAGTCCTGTGGCCCCTGCTGAGTTTCCCAAATTTGCTGGCATATTGAGTGCAGCACTTTCACAGCATCATCTTTCAGGAATTGAAACAGCTCAACTGGAATTCCATCACCTCCACTAGCTTTGTTCGTAGCGATGCTTTCCAAGGACCACTTGGCTTCACATTACAGGATGTCTGGCTCTAGATTAGTGATCACATCTTCATGATTATCTGGGTCGTGAAGATCTTTTTTGTACAGTTCTGTGTATTCTTGCCACCTCTTCTTAATATCTTCTGCTTCTGTTAGGTCCATACCATTTCTGTCCTTTATCAAGCCAAATCCAGGGTAATTTCCTTGCCTCAAAAGTCTTAATCACATGATCAAAGATACTTTTGCCATATAAAGTTATAGATTCAGGTTTCGGGGATTAGGAGGTGAGCATTTTGGGGAAGCCATTATTCTCTTTACCACTGGTGATTAAAAGAGATAAATATTTTTCCAATGTCATTCAGATTGTTAGATAGCAGAGGTCAGAATAAACCCAAAATTTTCTGACACCAAATGCAATCCTTGCTATACTACTTTGCTTTCCCAAGTAATGCTTACAACCTTCATCCTTGTTAACCCTCTTATCTACTTAATTTCCAACATGAATACCAAGAAACACACATACTCTGCATATTAAAAACTGTGGAAATGTAATCATCATAAGGTTGTCTGTATTGTTATTTGTTTGGTTGCTATGTCGTATCCGACTCTTTACAACCCCATGAAGAGCATGCTAGGGTCCCTGTCCTACAGTATCTCTTGGAGTTTGTTCAAACTCATGTCCTTGAGTTGGTGATGCAATCCAACCATCTCATCCTCTGTTATCCTCTTCTCTTGCCTTCAATCTTTCTCAGCATCAAGGTCTTTTCCAGTGAGTAGGCTCTTCTCATCAAGTAGCCAAATTATCAGAGCTTCAGCTTCAGTATCATTCCTTCCAATGACTATTCAAGGTTGATTTCCTTTAGGATTGACTGGGTTGATCTCCTTGCAGTCTGAGGGACTCAAGAGTATTCCCCAATACCACAGTTCAAAAGCATTAATTTTTCAGTGTCAGCCTTCTTTATGGTCCGACTCTCACATCCATACAAGACTACTGGAAAAATAGCTTTGACCATAGGGACCTCTATCAGGAAAGTGATATCTCTGCTTCTTGATACATTGTCTAGGTTTCTCATAGCTATTCTTCCAGTGATATCTGTATTACTCCTCCAGAATAAAATGGGTACATATTACTCCTCTTCAAGCCTTGGTAAGATTTTTATATTTAATTTTTTTCACAATTAGACAAAATAAAGTTTATAGAATTTTACTGCTTGATTTTTATTCTAAAAGTAATCTCTCTGCCACATGTTCTCCCTACCTGTATTTCTACCTAAAGTCAATATGCTATATCTCTTTATATGCCATACTCATGTGACAATCTTAAAAATAGATATACTATTTCAGAGTGATGGATATTCACTTTAATATGATTGAATGAGAATCCTTAAAGAGTTGATTTAAATACCAAAGCAAATACAATAGACAATTCTAGAAGTCCATTCCACAGTAGAGTACATCTCATTATTAAAGCTGACCTTTTTGTTTAAGGGAATTTAAAAAAATTTTTTTCTGTGATTTTAGATTGACAGACAGGTTGCAAAGATGGTACAAGAACCCTCATTCAACAAGAGCAGTGATCTGTCTCTGGTATTCAACAAATCATTGTACCATGTTTGTTACAGGGTGTAAGCTCAACAATGTATGAATCAACAATGAATTTGAGATGTAAATGGTTATTCAGTTCTCAATTTCGGACTGATTTTCAACTAATTTGATGTTTGCCCCCTAGAAGACAGTTGGCATTGTCTGCAACAATGGTTTTATCACAACTTCAAGAGAGGGAAGTTGCTACTGTCATCTAGTGGCTAGTTACTGGCATGTAGAGAGTAAAAGCCAGGACTACCACTAACCATCCCATGATGCTTAGGCTGCTCCCTGTCTACAAAGAACTACCTAGACTAAGATGTTGAAACTGCAAAGGTTCAGAAACGGTTTAGACCAATACAGTTGTAGTCAATACAATGGATTGATGAGAATCTATACATTTCCAACATGAAAATGAAAAACGTCTGTGCTCAAGATACTCCATAAATTTAATATAAACACATGCAAGTGTTAGCACAAAAACTATTTATATAACATCTAGAGAGCAATAGTAATTACATTGATTTTGAACAAATGGAAAACAATTCCTTTTCTGTTGCTTCACTGTTTTGGAGAAAATCACAGATATTAAGTCAGGTTTGCCCAACATTTGATCAGAGAACTATATGCTCTCTTTTGGGAAGTTAAAATATCTTTAAAACAACTCATCAAACACTCTAATTACCCTATTCTTTGTTCTGCACAAAAATTAGCAGCAGCTTCCTACAGAAGACAAGGATGCAAATGTTGCTTTTACACTCAGCCAGATTTCATTAAAACCAAATTGTAAGTTCAAATATATATTTCAATCCTTCTCTCTTATGGCTTCAGCATTTTAAGACCTAGATTATAAATTTTGTATAAATATAGGCTAAGAAGAAGTGTTCTTGAGGTATGACATTAAAATCAATTTAAAGAAAACATAATTTTCATGTTTTTAAATCTATTTTTCATATATTATACTATTAAGTATAACAGTATAATGTATATAGTCAAAGCTATGGTTTTTCCAATAGTCATGTATGGATGTAAGAGTTGGATCATAAAGAAGGCTGAGAGCCAAAGAAGTGATGTTTTTGAAGTGTGGTTTTGGAGAAGACTCTTGAGAGTCCTTTGGACTGTAAGAAGATCAAACTAGTCAATTCTAAAGGAAATCAATCCTGAACATATATTGAAGGGACTGATGCTGAGGCTGAAGCTCCAATACTTTGGCTACCTGATGTGAAGAGCCAACTCACAGGAAAAGATCCTGATGCTGGGAAAGATTGAAAGCAGGAAGAGAAGGGGACAGCAGGATGAGATTGTTGGATGCATCAATAGACATGAGTTTGAGCAAACTCCAGGAGATGGTAAAGGGCATGGAAGCCTGGTGTGCTTCAGTCCATGGGGGTGGCAGAGTTGAACATGACTGAGTGACTGAACAATAACAGCAGTACTATTAAGTATAATTCTCAAGTGGAATTTATGAAAGTTCTGAGGACTTATTGAATTCAGAGAGTTCAACATGACACTACTTTTTAAATCTTTTCCTATACCAAGAAAGGCCAATTCATTTCCTGGGAGAAATATTTACCTTTCACCATCTTATTGTGTTATATAACCTTGTATATTGGTGAATCAGTGAATTCTTTACACTTCAGTTTCAGTATCTCTTTTTAAAAATTTTATTTATTTTTAATTGAAAAATAATTGCTTTATAATATTGCATTCTTTTCTAACAAACATCAACATGAATCATCTGTACTTTTACACAAGGCCCCTCCCAATTGAACATCTCTACCTCCTCCCTCCCCATCCACCCCTCTAGGTTGTTACCAAGCCCAGTTTGAGTTCCCTGAGTCATACAGCAAATTCCAATTGGCTATCTAGCTTACATAGTTTTAGTATATCATATCTCATGTCAACTGTATATTTTATACTCTCCCTAAGTGATATAAAAATAACCTATTATTCAGTTCAGTTCAGTTCAGTTGCTCAGTCATGTCTGACTCTTTGCGACCCATGAATTGCAGCACGCCAGGCCTCCCTGTCCATCACCATCACCATCTCCCGGCATTCACTCAGACTCACGTTCAACGAGTCCGTGATGTCATCCAGCCATCTCATCCTCTGTCGTCCCCTTCTCCTCCTGCCCCCAATCCCTCCCAGCATCAGAGTCTTTTCCAATGAGTCAACTCTTCGCATGAGGTGGCCAAAGTACTGGAGTTTCAGTTTTAGCATCATTCCTTCCAAAGAAATAACAAGGCTGATCTCCTTCAGAATGGACTGGTTGGATCTCCTTGCAGTCCAAGAGACTCTCAAGAGTCTTCTCCAACACCACAGTTCAAAAGCATCAATTCTTTGGCGCTCAGCCTTCTTCACAGTCCAACTCTCACATCCATACATGACCACAGGAAAAACCATAGCTTTGACTAGATGGACCTTAGTCTTTACTGGTTGGGGCATAGACTTGGATAACTGTGATATTGAATGGTTTGCCTTGGAGACAAACAGAGATCATTCTGTCGTTTTTGAGATTGCATCCAAGTACTGCATTTCAGACTCTTTTGTTGACCATGATGGCGACTCCATTTCTTCTGAGGGATTCCTGCCCTCAGTAGTAGATATAATGATCATCTGAGTTAAATTCACCCATTCCAGTCCATTTTAGTTCGCTGATTCCTAGAATGACGATGTTCACCCTTGCCATCTCTTGTTTGACCACTTCCAATTTGCCTTGATTCATGGACCTGACATTCCAGGTTCCTATGCAATATTGCTCTTTACAGCATCGGATCTTGCTTCTTCATCAGTCACATCCACAGCTGGGTATTGTTTTTGCTTTGGCTCCATCCCTTCATTCTTTCAGGACTTATTTCTCCACTGACCTCCAGTAGCATATTGGGCTTCTAATGACCTGGGGAGTTCCTCTTTTGGTATCCTATCATTTTGCCTTTTCATACTGTTCATGGGGTTCTCAAGGCAAGAATACTGAAGTGGCTTGCCATTCCCTTCTCCAGTGGATCACGTTCTGTCAGACCTCTCCACCATGACCCGCCCGTCTTGGGTTGCCTGGCGGGCATTACTTGGTTTCATTGAGTTAGACAAGGCTATGGTCCTAGTGTGATTAGATTGACTAGTTTTCTGTGAGTAGGTTTCAGTGTGTCTGCCCTCTGTTCCACTCTTGCAACACTTTTAAAATTAATTAATTTATTTTAAAGTGAAAGTGAAGTCTCTCAGTCGTGTCCGACTCTTTGCGACCCATGGACTGTAGCCCACCAGGCTCCTCTGTCCATGGGATTCTCCATGCAAGAATACTGGAGTGGGTTGCCATTTCCTTCTCCAGGGGATCTTCCCTACCCAGGGATCGAACCCAGGTCTCCTACATTGCAGGCAGATTCTTTAACCTCTGCATAACTGGAGGCTAATTAAGTGATGTGGGATGGTACCTCATTGTGGATTTGGTTTGCATTTCTCTAATAATGAGCAATGTTGAGCATCTTTTAATGTTTTTGTTAGCCATATGTATGTCTTCTTTGGAGAAATGTCTGTTTAGTTCTTTGGCCCAATTTTTTATTGTGTCATTTATTTTTTTGATATTGAGCTACATGAGCTGCTTGTATATTTTGAAGATTAATTCTTTGTCAGTTGTTTCATTTGCTGTTATTTTTCTTCCATTCTGAAGGCTGCCTTTTCATCTTATTTATAGTTTATTTTATTGTGAAAAAAACTTTTTAAGTTTAATTAGATCCCATTTGTTTATTTTTGTTTTTATTACCATTACTCTGGGAGGTGTGTCATAGCCCTCTTATGCTTTTCATGGGAATGCAAACTAGTACAGCCACTATGGAAGACAGTGTGGAGATTCCTTAAAAAGCTGGAAATAGAACTGCCATATGATCCAGCAACCCCACTGCTGGGCATAAGCACCAAGGAAACCAGAACTGAAAGAGACACATGTACCCCCAGTGTTCACTCAAGCACTGTTTGCAATAACTAGGACATGGAAGCAAACCTAGATGTCCATCGGCAGATGAATGGATAAGGAAGTTGTGGTACATATACACAATGGAATATTACTTAGCTATAAAAAGAACACATTTGAGTTAATTTTAATGAGGTAGATGAAACTGGAGCCTATTATACTATTTGCTTTTAAACATAAAATGATTCTGAGTTTTCCAGAATTTTCAAGTAACTTAGTCATATGAGAGAGACTCTGAGACACATTCACCTAGGCAATGCATATGATTTAAGCTCAAATGAATTGTTTACTTAATAGTAAGTAAATATCTTGTATGTTAAAACAAATGACTTAAAAAATCAAGATCACTCTCCTTTATTAGCCTTTCCCTCCTTGCTCACTTCTTAAATATGAGAGCTCACTAACTCTCTTAACTACTATACACTGTGATTTCAGTTATATCTTAGAAAGTGGTGCCCCCCCAATACAGATCAGTATTCTCTTATTTTCATTCCTGTGTTTCAACCATTGCCATCCACATGTATTCAAAATCCATAATATTTGATTATTTCAAAAATTATTCCATGTGTTTTTACTAGGAGGCATGAGAAATCATCTAATATTCACAGAAAAATAAGGAGGTCTATATGGCCTAAGACACATGACCAGCACCTCCTCCAATAGAAGTCAGTACCTGATGCCTGAGCATGATCATAAAACTAACTTTCCTAAATCCCTACAGCTATACAGATACCAAAAATGTAGAGCTGTTAACTCTACTTCTAAACTACTTCTAAACATTTTTCAAACCCAGACCAACTGTACCAACTCTCATAGTTCTGGACTATATAATTTCTTGCCTCAGTTACTTCCTTTCTTCTATTCCTTTACCCTTTTCCAGTTCTTTGCTCTGCACTAGAGTGATATTTCTAAATTGAGATCTATTTAGTCATTCACTTAAAATTTGTTAGATGGTCCTGTTAGGTAGGTAGAATAGGGAAAAGGAGTCCAAAATGGCGGTGACTAAAAGACAAGGAAGGGAAAAGCCAGCAAAAATAGAACAAAAGAAGGTCCAAGGACCGGAGTGAGGACCTCAGGTAAAACAAACAACACTCCTGGCTGGCCCAATTTACATAGGACAGGCCCAGGGAGAGATAAACATATAAATAGAGGAGCCAAAGCTAGCTCTCGCTCTCTCTCCCCCACATGCTGGGGCACTCTTCTCCTCGTGTCTTTGGACCGATGTGCCCTCACACCTTAAAGATGGATTTTCCTGCTATCTTCTAAAAAAAAAATAGAGCTGTAACACTGAGCTGTAACACTGATTTGTCTAAGAGCTATAACATGGTCCATTCGAGATCTGAGAGCTACAACACCGTCTACCCAAGACCTGAGAGCTGTGACATGCCGAGGGGGCTTTAATGTCCATCACTCCAAATCTTTGTTGTGATGAGACAAAGAACTGAGGAACATACACTCGCGTGACAGTCCCAGTCATAGTCAAGATAAAACCCTAAATGGGATATAATGTAAAGGACTTCTTTATTTATATCCCCCACTAATCTTCCTGATTCTCCTTTCTGATTTTGGCCTTATGTAATAGTCTGACAAAATTACTTTAAAATCCTTAATGAATGCTTATGTTTTTATTCTGTTGTTTCTTTGTCAGTTAAGTTCCTCTCAGCCTCTATTTTCATACCCCTTCCACCTGAAAAGTTCTACTCATTTGTCAAATGTTAGCTTAAGAATAACAGAGAAGGCAATGGCACCCCACTCCAGTACTCTTGCCTGGAGAATCCCAAGGACGGGGGAGCCTGGTGGGCTGCAGTCTATGGGGTCACACAGAGTTGGACACGACTGAAACAATTTAGCAGCAGCAGCAGCAGCAGCTTAAGAATAATCCATCTAATGTTTTTTTTGGAATCCTAGTATTTCCATTATTCTTAGATTCTATTTTTATCTTGATGAGATCATAACTTGTATCATATTATGTTTTATTGCAGTTTGCTGTTTTAACATCATTCTCCCTTCACTCTCCTACAAACTTCTAGGAGCAGGGGCTATTTTAAGAAAATTAGTGACTTTCAGTTTCTGTTGAATAATATGGACTGATACTAGTATAGGTGTATCTAGTTGAATAGTGGGCTGACTGGAGTAGAAAGTTAGTAAACAAGCTTTGTCTTTAGGCAGAAACATGCAATGCAGTCATCCAACCATTTTCTTTTCCTTCTGTTTTACAGCTTCCTTGCATCTAAGTGTTGACTTTAATTCTGTCCAGTAGTATGTGGGCACCAGCAATGGGATGTAAAATCTTCTGCTAGGTCTGCAGTTTATTCTCTCTTTGCATATTTCTGGCTATATTTGGACTATCAAATCAAGAATTCTGATAACCTAGAAACAGTACTGGGTACCCACAGAACTGTAACTTGAAAAATGAAAGCTATTGTATCTAGAATAGTCATCAGTGTATACGAAATATGTTTCTTGAGGGCTATTGACTTTTACAGAGTTTAATCTTCCTTTTTGCTTTCTCCACTTCCTGAGTAGGAATTAACAAAATAAATCAAATCCAAGTGTATTCATTCTAAAACCTTTCCTCTACCCCCCTAATAAATCAAGCAGAAGACAGAAGGATCCTTGGAAGAGAAAAGGTGTGGAATGATGGCTTAAATCATGAGTTACAGAGATATCTGCCTCCCATGCTGGTTTATCTTTTCCATGCCAATTGTGAGTTAAAACAGTCAGGATGAATTTCCAAAGGAATTTCTCAACTTGCTAGTGTAAATCCTGGGTCTTTGGTCGCCTTTGCAAAAGAAGTCAATTGTAAGCCCAAGTGTGCTAGTCTTATTAAAATAAGCAGAATTATTTAATATGGAGAATCTGTTCTGCACTTTTTCTTTGTGAATCTGTGGAAGTGATATGCAGGAGGTTAGGCAAATACCAGTTCTAATAGAGATAAACAGATTCCTGGATACTGTATTTGCTTCTTATTCTGTATTAAAGACTGTGGTTGAGATAAATACTGCTGATGACCTTTATATATTCCTCCTTATTAGCATCCAGATATTGGATAGATATTTAATTAATCAATTAAGACTAAGTATCAACAGCCAAGAAACATTTTTAAGCCTTTTTGTAAATGCAAAGAAAAATTTTTGAAAGTAAAACGCTATTTAAAGACCCTCAGGATACATGCTGCATGATGCAAATTCCCTAGCCTTCTGTGTGACATTGCATGCCACAGGGAAATATTCGTCTACAATATTGTATCAATACCAAAAAGTCAGTAGAAAGACCACCAAAGTTCACAATTCCTCTATAATATCTCAAATGGAAAATAATGAGCTGGACAATGCCTATAAAAGTGGCAGATTATATTTCAAATTTTTCAGGAGCCAATGGCCACTTGGAAAATAAATTATAAAATATACTATACATATATATATAATATGTAAAATATATTACTTGTAAAATATATTACCTATACTGCATTTTTAAAAAGGCAGAATAATAATTACCCAGTAAAGAACTACAAAGTTTTAATTGCTTGTCAGCAAAATCCATCCTTCATAGAAAGTTAAAACAGGATTTATGCAAGGTATTCTTCATTTAATATTTGAGTATAATTTGATATTAAAAACAGATAAAAGTAAAATATATTATTGTTTTTTAATAGATATGAAATATGAGACCAGGTCCTTAGAAGTCATAGGTACAAAACACTCTTTGAAAATATAGACAGTGAGAAGAAGAGAAAAAATATGTATATAATATAAATTCTCAAAGTCACATTGAAGATTAATTTAGAGTAGGAGAGTTCTAAAATATATATTGGTGAGCACACACACAAATCATCAAAGTTGTCTCAGTTCAAAGCATATTTTCATGAAACTGTAAATTGTCTTACATAAAAGTGATTCTTGAAATGAATGTAACCAATTTATTCATGATTGAAAGGAAATAGGGGAGCAAGAAAGTGGGAAAAAAACTTATTAAAGTGTGCTAATTTTAGATTTGCATCATTGAATAGTTACCAGATTATTTATAACCATAAAATAGCTAGTTTGTTGAAATCATATGACACAATAAAAATCACTTTGAGTGAATAATGAGGCTCTTGGAATAAGAATCACAAAGTATAACCATAATTTACCATGTAAGGATAATGGCAAAGACAGGGCCTACAAAATAAAAGTACACATATGATTCTTTGGATTATTTTTCAGAAAAATTTCAATATCTTTGGAAATATGAGTGAAGAATAATTCATCCTTGCATTAATGTTAGTCTTAGCCGTGTAACTTTGCCTAATAGGGTGTAATGATGCTGCAGTAAGTAAAGGTTTGGCTTTAATCTTATGATGGTCTATTCATGGGAATAATATGCTTCAGATAGCCAAGGCCTCAGGATGAAACAAGTAGAGCAGACCATAAGCTCTATAGCTGCTAGTTCAAACAAGGTGAGGTAAATGTAAAACTAACCTGAATTTATATCTGCAGCCTGAGATCCAGAAACTGATGTCTAGAATCTAGGCTAACCCAGATGATTTGCAGCCAGTCCTCATACCCATGAGCATGATAATAAATGATTGCTCTTTAAACTTCAAATAATTTGAAACTGAAGCTCCAATACTGTGGCCACCTGATGTGAAGAACTAATTCATTAGAAAAGACCCTGATGCTTGGAAAGATTGAAGTCACGAGGAGAAGGGGATGACAGAGGATGAGATGGTTGGATAGCATCACCGACTCAATTGGTATGATTTTGAGCAAGCTCCGGGAGTTGGTGATGGACAGGGAAGCCTGGCATACTGCAGTCCATGGGGTCACTAAGAGTTGGATATGACTGAGTGACTGAACTGAATTTGTCTCTTAAGAACTATAAAGAAAAAAAAAAAAGAGTTAGAAAATGATATGCTGGGATCTCATGCACAAAATCATTGTTACAATTTATTGTATTTGTACTTTTGTTCACATTGAGTATTCTGCACTTGGCCGGTTAAAAAAAAAATCATATCTGAGTATGATTGTTCATCCATGTTCTATTGCAAGGAATCTTGAATTTATGTGAACAGAGAGAGAATAGCTATAGGATGCAAAGGATTATGCATAATGACCCACTATTCTTCACTGATAGGCTTTTAAGTTTGTAGAAGGTAATCCGTTCTGATATTTTAAAGGTCTTTAGGTTTGTTACTGAAGTTTATGAATAACTGAATTAAGAAAATACAACCTTTTAGGAATGAATGACAAAAAATAAAAATATGTCAGAAATGAAAGTCAGTGACTGATTTAAACATGGACTTGCATGCATACTCAGTTGCTCAGCCATGCCTGACTCTTGTAACTCTGTGAACTATACAGCTCACCAGGCTCCTCTGTCCATGGGATTTTCCAGGCAAGAATGCTAGAGTGGGTTGCCATTTCCTTCTCCAGGGGATCTTTCTCAAACAGATTGAACAGATTGTGTTGTATTGGCAAGTGGATTCTTTACCACTGAGCCACCTGGGAAACCCTAAGACATGTACAGTTGACTATAAAAAAATCTACCATTCATTTGTGGTTTTATTGAAATTCTATTTTCTTAGGCTTTGCTCTGTTACATGAAACTCTGAATGTGATGGTCAGTGGGGTACCATATAAAATCCTCCTGTCAAGAAAAAAATGTACTTTCATCCTAAATTAATGAAAGATTTCCAAGTTAAATATGAAAAAGGGAAATGTTTCCTGGCTATCTTGTAATCAAATCCAAAGAGATTTGCTTGTCTTCCACTCATGTTGTTTTATATTTTGAGTTACAATCTATAATTAAATCCAGAGGGAATGAATTGTAATTCTTTCTGATAATCCATCTTCCCATATTTTCACATAAATTTTGGGGATGTCTTGATATAATAAAGCTAATTGGTCTCTGTGGGAAATACAAAATTGTATTTTGAAGCAGTTTGCTTTCATCTGACTATGAGCTCTCTTTGGCATATTATTAATATGTGAAATAAAAAGTAAATATCTAAGCATATGTAAAATCATGCCTATAATCCATATAATAGATTGTGCTACATGAGACCTGTTTAAGTCAGTTCTTTAGGACACAGATTGAATTTTTTTTCAGAAAAATAATGGTTTCTACAAAAATTAGGGTTTCAGATAAGACTGAAAATAACTATGTAAAAATGAATTTCAGTTCTTTCTGGAGTAAGGCAAGAGTACATTAAATACATAAGAGAAAGTGAATTTTAATGTAATTAATGTATAGATGGTGGTGGTCGTTGCTTTCATTGTTGAGTCCCTAAGTCCTATCTGATTCTCTCCAACTCCATGAACTCTGTCCATGAGATTTCCCTGGCAAGAATACTGGAGTGGGTTGCTGTTTTTCTTCTCCAGGGAATCTTCCTGGCCCAGGGATTGAATCAGTATCTTCTGTTTGGCAGGCAGATTGTTTACCACTGAGCCTTCTGAGAAGCCTTCAGTCCCTTAAGCGTTTGACTCTTTTGTGACACAATGGGCTGTAGCCTGCCTCTGTCTATGGGATTTCCCAGGCAAGAATACTGGAGAGGGTTGCCATTTCCTCCTCCAGGGGATCTTCCTGACCCAGGGATCAAACCTGTATCTCTTGCATTGCAGGCGGATTCTTTACCACTAGGGAAGCCCTTGTACAGATAGCATATTAACAATATCAGCATGGAAAAAAAATTCAGAATTTCACATTAGTTTACAGTAAATTAATTACTTATACTCTACTCCAGGCATAAAGAAAATGGACTCTAGTTATAGCATACATTTAAAGTATATTAGAGAAAATCTAGGATTCCAGAGAGTAAAGTTATGTGTGTGTAGGGAAAGAATGAGATTCATGTTTTGGGTGGTTCAGTTCTATGGCAGAATGTTATATATCTATATACACATATATAAAATATTTGTAATTTATGTATAATGTGTTATATAATACATACATATTTATTGGAAGGACAAGCTGATCACCAGTGTTGACAGCAAAATTGGTATCTACAGTGGTTGCAAGATGGAGCTCAAAAGCAATTTGAACAAGGAAGGTAACCAGTGTGGTAGATTATATACATTGATATTTTACCTTTGAGTTTCATATTGCCTTGGTTTGGTGGATGGGTCACTGAATTGTATTGCATGTTAAGAGATGTGAGTGTTCTTGCCTATTCTTCAAATTATTTGACTTACTATCAATAGCCCTGATTCATATTTACTTAAGTATGTAAAGAAAGCACCTCACAGGATGATAGCCACTGTTTCTTGTATTTGGAGACTTCTAAGAACTAAGGTTTGTTTTTTTTTTTTTTTTAATGGCTGCATTAAATGGAGAGCTATCTTCTACTAGCTCTTCCCTCTTCCCTACCTAAGATATTGTGAGCTCAGTTTAAAAAAAAAAAAAATGCTGATGAAGACTGAAAAAATCAAGTTTTGTAGATTATTTCCAAATTTTAGATCATAAAGCTACAGTACAACACAACTATGACCTCTATACTTTTTTATACCAATACTTCATATTGCTATAACAAGTGATGCATTGACCTGGATATCATAATAAAAAGAAAAGATATTTTCTCACTGAAGATTATATGCATGACGATGAATATAAGCTCAAAGTTGTTTTAGAATCTAAGCCAGTGCACTTTATTATTTCATAATCTCTAGGCCCTCTTATTTCAGAAACCCTATGCCACATATGACCATAGTATTCAATTAAAGTGAATCCACATTCCATATCAAAGCAATTTTTCCACAATATTTTTGAAAGAGTTTTAGAAATTTTGTCCTTTACTTATCAATGTGAATAATCCATTGACTTGATAATTGGCCATGATTTGCCAGCAGCTCATATGTACCTAGAAATTCTGGCAAAAATGAGACATCTCGCAAATAATTTTCAAATGCAATTGCTCCTAATGAAGTTCCTATAACATTAATTTAACACCTGATAATATTTACACATGTTATGATTTTATAGATATTAGCTTATTTCCCAATAATCATTTTGTTCCTTTTAAGCCAAAAACAATTTTTTTAGCTTCAAAATTCCCGAGTCCTTGAAAAACTTAAAGACTCTAAGCATTGTTTATTTAATGACTGCTGGAAAAAGAAATCCCTAGACATAGTTACATGCTACAGTTTTGCTCTTGTTCAGCTGGCCTGCTATATTCAACTCAGCAAAGTTATGCAGTCTAGTCCACATGTTACCTAGAGTTCTAGTACTCGAATATATTGTTGAGGAATATCAAGGTGATTCCTTCATGTCTCTCAGTCAATTCAGTCACTCAGTCATGTCAAACACTTTGTGACCCCATGGACTGCAGCACATCAGGCCTCCCTGTCCCTCATCAACTCCCGGAGTTTACTCAAACTCATGTTCATTGAGTGGGTGATGCCATCCAACCATCTCATCCTCTGTCATCCCCATCTCCTCCTGCCTTCAATCTTTTCCAGCATCAGGATCTTTTCCAGTGAGTCAGTTCTTCGCATCAGGTGGCCAAAGTATTGGAGCTTCAGCTTCAGCATCAGTCCTTCCAAAGAATATTCAGGACTGACTTCCTTTAGGATGGGTTGTTTGGATCTCCTTTCAGTCCAAAGGACTCTCAAGAGTCTTCTCCAACATCACAGTTCAAAAGCATCAGTTTTTCGGCCCTCAGCTTTCTTTATGGTCCAACTCTCACATCCATACATGGCTACTGGAAAAACCATAGCTTTATTTAGATGGATCTTTGTTGGCAAAGTAATGTCTTTGCTTTTTAATATACTGTCTAGGTTGGTCATGACTTTTCTTCCAAGGAGAAAGTGTCTTTTAATTTCATGTCTGCAATCACCATCTGCAGTGATTTTGGAGCCGCCCAAAATAAAGTCTGTCACTATTTCCACTGTTTTCCCATCTATTTGCTTTGAAGTGATGGGACTAGATGCCATAATCTTAGTTTTCACGTCTCTAGGTTCTAATATTTTCTTTATCACCATCCAAGTTAAACCGACAAAGCTCAGTAAAAGTTAAATATATTTACATATATATATATATGCATATACTAATATGTGTATATGTAAAGATGCACACAGAAATCCAATTTGTAACTTTAAATATTTCTTTGCACATGATTTTCATATTATTTTAACTTTAGTATTTTTCATTTTTTTAGTATGAAATTCTCTCAGAGCTCTCAGAATTGGATTTCACTGTTAATTTTTCTCCCTTTTCTCTGGTAAAGGCTATGTATGCAATGTCAATGAGAAAACTGACAATATAATCAATATTGTAGCTGAAAAATCATTTACTAAATAAGAAGTTTATAAAATAGGAAAATAAAAGCATTGTGTGAGATTGACTTTGGTAAAGACACAAGCTTTCTGAAAAAGACTCTGAAAGCAAGGGAAGGGATTAGGCATTATCTTAACACAGTAATGGACATACTAAATCCAGTAACTGAACTGGAGTATCAGAAGCAAGTTCTGATATTCATACTTTTATATGTGACCTCCCATTAGAATTTTCCAAAGATGTTCTGGGTGGGAATGTGTAACAAACCACACAGGGGAAGATATTGTATGTGTTCTGTTATTTATCCATCACTTAATTTCAGTGTTCTATAACATGTCTGTTAAACATTAAATGGTAAAAATAAATATAA
Source organism: Cephalophus harveyi (assembly GCA_006410635.1). Lineage (NCBI taxonomy): Eukaryota > Metazoa > Chordata > Mammalia > Artiodactyla > Bovidae > Cephalophus > Cephalophus harveyi. The sequence continues at coordinate 754,139 of SJYT01012782.1, forward strand.
ATATGTCAGAAATTGCAATATGTGTAAATGAACTCAATGTCCTGGGTAAAAGATTAACATATTACTATGGATTGCAAAAAATATACAGTCATATCCAATTTACCAGAGACAGGGCTTGAACCTAAGGACACAGAAGTCAAAGAACTAAACTAGGTACACCTAATAATACTAATGAAAAGAAAGCCTGAAGTAGTATATTCAAACTGGAGTAATTTAGATGTTAGGGAAACATGTTGATGAACATAAAGATCTCTATATAACAATAAAAACATTAATCCACCTTTATACACACACACACACATATATATACACTAAATATTTTCAAGTAAATATCTAGTCTTTACATATGTAAAACAAACACAAAGAAACTATAAGCAACAGATGTACTCATCATAAAAATGAGAGATTTACCACACATTTATTATTTGCAGGCAGATTCTTTACTGTCTGAGCCACCAGTTAATTGTTTTAAATTTAAGAAATTCTGCTTATCAAAACACAAGAAAATTAAAAATAAGCTACTTATCAGGAAAACACTTTCAGACATACAAGATATGTAACTTGTATATCTACACATCCTATTTCATATATCATCTGTGTTGTGCTGTGCTTAGTTGCTCAGGCCTATCTGACTCTTTGTGGCCCCATGGACTGGAGCCTGTCAGGTCCATGGAGATTCTCCACAAACAGTACTGGAGTGGGTTGTCATGCCCTCTTCCAGTGAATCTTCCCAACCCAGGGATCGAATCCAGATCTCACGCATTGAAGGCAGATTCCTTACCAGGTGACCTACCAGGAAAATGCCATATATCATTTACTATATATTATAAAAAAGAGAGCTTCTATGAATCAACTAGAAAAAGATAAGCAACTCTGTTAAAAAGCAGGAAAAACCTTGCAGATACATTATATAGGGGCCTGTGTGCTGTGCTTAGTTGCTTAGTTGTGTCTGACTCTTTGCGAACCCACGGACTGTAGCTGGCCAGGCTCCTCTGTCCATGGAGATTCTCCAGGCAAGAATACTGAAGTGATTGCCATCTCCTCCTCGAGGGGCTCTTCCCAACCCAGGGATCAAACCTAGGTCTTCTGCATTGCAGGCATATTCTTTACCATCTGAGCTACCAGGAAATCAAGTAACAAATATATGAAGTTTTGGCTTATCTTGTTTGAAATCAGAGGAATTCAAAATAAAATCATGAGATTTATTTCACACATAGCACTGGATAGGTAAGAATTTTAACATCTGAAAATGTCAAGTACTAGAAAATGTGTAGAACAGCTACAGGCTAATAACTGATTGTGATAATGTAACATGACATAGCAAGCCTAGAAAACAATTGGCATTATCTAATATATTTTAAGATATGCAAAACATTTAGAAATTCTACTCCTGGTAATAAATCCTAAAGAAGGTCTTGCTATTTATAAGCTCTAGGAGACCTCTTCAAGAATATCAATGGGCTTACATTAGCAGACACCTGGGAAGAGCATTATCACCCATTAAAAGAAGAGTGAATTAAATGTCCCTCTCATATTCATAGGTTAGAGTATGGGTTGAAAAGGAGTATGTTGCAGCTAATGTACTCACAACAACACAAGCTTATTTTTAAAAACTTAATTATGATTGAGAAATACAGTCATGTAGGCAGCATAATTTTACCATAAACATATAAAATTGCACTGCATATAGTTTAGGAATGAAAATGTAAAATTATGATAAAAAGAAGGAAATTATAAGCACAAATTCAGGATAATGGTTTTTAATTTGACCAAAAACAAGGCACAGACAATGCAAGAAACAAAGGGACATCAAAATTATCGTAGGTAATATTTTACTTCTTACTTTGGATGATGGTAACCAAGTCACTACTCTTTACACCATTTAAATTTGACAGTCTTTTATTTCTATAATAATAATAATTAAAAAAAATAGAATTTAATGCTTTCATCTCACACCTCAAAGGACTGTCTGTCATAAAGCCACCTGGAGGCCACCTACTGCAGAAGAAAGAGGAATTCCTTATGGCTCCCTAAAGACATATTATTAATGTCCTATTGGGTTTATAGCATTATAGACTTTCATACTCTATTTCTTTAGATAATTAATTCATTCTGTTTAATCCTCCTTCAAAGGAACTTCTTGATTTCTTTTCCTTTATTTTCTTTCTCTTTAGCTCTCCTAAAGCACACAAGCTGGCATGAGCACACAAATGTGCTCTTGGCCCTGATCCGTTATTTCTCTCATATAATTCCTTTGCATTTTATTTTTCTCAGCTTTGTTCACTTCCTTATAATTACCACCCTCTTTAAATGTGGTTTATAAAAAATATATGCTCAAAGCAATTCAGTGGATTTTCAGTAGAGAATAACCTTTTTTATATATTGTACCAAATAGTTAACATCTATAGGCAAAAAAAGTGGGGGATTTAAATATAAAGCAAAACACTATAGCAATTTTGAGGGAAAAAAAAGGAGATGATCTTCTAGATTTGTAGCTAGGCAAAAGGTTCTTAGACATGACACTAAAAACATGGACAATAAAAGAAAAACTTTGATAAATTTAAACTTCATCAAAATTAGAACTTTTGCTTTATGAGAGATCCTGTTAAGAAAATAAAAAGATAAAATAGAGTGAGAGAAGATATTTACCTCATATTCAACATTCCTTGGGCTCCAAAGTCACTGCTGATGGTGACTGCAGGTGCAAAAATAAGTTACTCCTTGGAAGAAAAGCTATGACCAACCTAGACAGCATATTAAAAAACAGAGACCTTTCTGTCTTTCTTTTGTCTCTCTCTGACAAAAGTGTCTATAGTCAAAGCTATGGTTTTTCTAGTAGTCATGTATGGATGTGAAAGTTGGACCATAAAGAAGGCTGAGCTTTGAAGAATTTATGCTTTGGATTGTGGAGAAGACTTTTCAGAGTCACTTGGACAGCAAGGAGATCAAACCAGTCGACCCAACTCTGAATATTCATTGGAAGGACTGATTGCTGAAGCTGAAGCTTCAATACTTTGGCCACCTGGAAAAGACCCTGATGCTGGGAAAGACTGAGGGCAGGAGGAGAAGGGGGCAACAGAAGATGAGATGGTTGGATGGCATCACTGACTCAATGGACATGAGTTTGAGCAAACTTCAGGAGATGGTTAAGGACAGGGGTCATGGGGTCACAAAGAGTCAAACATAGTGTCTGAATAACAATAACAGTCAAAATATATACATGGGATATTGAACACCTTCTTATTGAATGAATAGTCTTATCTCTTTATGCCTTGAAGTATTAAAATATAACTTTATGGTAAAATTAAATCACTTAACTTCACTTCTTCATCCTCATATTTCAATTGCATGTATGCATGCCTGCTAGGTCGATTCACTTGCATCCGACTTTCTGTGACCCTATGGACTGTAGCTCTCCAGACTCCTCTGTCAATGGGATTCTCCAAGCAAGAATACTGGAATGGGTTGCCGTATCCTCATCCAGGGGATCTTCCAATCCAGAGACGGAACCCACATCTCTTATGTCTCCTGCATTGACAGACAGGTTCTTTACCACTAGTGCCACGTGGAAAGCCCTTCATTTATCAGTTACTCACTTATAATTATCAAGCCATTTAACTTAACTGTTTGAAGTAACTTCAGTCAGTAATGTAGTCTAACTCCTTATTTCCAGTAAGAAATTTAAGGCGGAGCTTCTCAAATTTTAGTGGATGTTAAAATTATCCAGAGAGAATGTTAGCTCAGATTGCTAAGTCTCATCCACAGAAAGTCTAATTCAAAAGTTCTGGGCTTTGCCTGAGGCTTTATTTCTAATAAGTTTCCAAAGGTTGCTTGTGTTGTGATCCAGGCCTTGGACAACAGGTTGTATTTGAATAGTACTCTCCTTAACGCCAAACAAATTCTTCTCTTAAAAACCATCCAGTTCCCCAGAGTCAGGTGCTATTTCCAGTTAAATTACATTCTACACCACCACACTATTCTTGAATTTAATTATTGTTGTTTTATTGTTATTTTTAAAGTAAATATGTAAAAGAAAATTTTTCATCTCTACTGAGTGGTATGCTGCTGCTGCTGCTGCTGCTAAGTCGCTTCAGTTGTGTCCAACTCTGTGCAACCCCATAGATGGCCGCCCACCAGGCTCCCCCATCCCTGGGATTCTCCAGGCAAGAACACTGGAGTGGGTTGCCATTTCCTTCTCCAATGCAGGAAAGTGAAAAGTGAAAGTGAAGTCACTCAGTCATGTCTGACTCCTAGCGACCCCATGGACTGCAGCCTACCAGGCTCCTCCGTCCATGGAATTTGCCAGGCAAGAGTACTGGAGTGGGGTGCCATCGCCTTCTCCAATAAGCCATAAAATAGAATTTCCACTTCTGTTGCTTATATCTTTCCATGAGCTCATCAGATTTTATGAAAAAAATATCAAAATTGAGTTCAGCATTTTAATTTTAGTTTAAAAAGTTCGAATTATTTGAGGGATTGGGGAGTGTGTAGTTTCCTTGGTTCTGTCTGGTCACAACAAAAATTTGAAGCGACAGACCAGCATTACAGCTTTCAGATGGATCAGTGTTACATCTCTGTATTATAGCTCAGTTTTGTTTAGAAAATAAAGGAAAATACATCCTCAAGGCATGAGGGCATGCCGACCCAAAAGACACGAAGAAAAGAGAGAGAGACCCCCAGCCTTTTGGCTCCTCTTTTTCATATGTTTTCTCTCCTCCCTGGGCCTGCCCTATGTAAACTGGGCTAGCCAGGAGTATTGTTTGTTCTAGCTGAGGTCCTTACTCAGATCCTTGGACCTTCCTTTGTTCTATTTTCAAGGGCTTTTCCCTTCCTTGTCTTTTAGCCGTGGCCACTCTGGACTCCTTTTTTCTATTCTAACCACCTAACAGAGGCATTGTGTAAGAAGTGTAAACTTGTCACAAGATGATTTTCAAACACTGCATGCATGCAGTACCCACACAGGAGCAAACTCTTGAATACAATGGCACAGAATCATTGCATGATAGATCTTATTTTTTTGAACTGTGAAAATAAAAAAAAGAAACATGCTCTGCAGCATTATTTAGAAGGAGATTTTAAAACTCCAGATGATAAAATTGCCATTTAATGTGTAATCCACAGAGAAATTTTAGAGTTCATAATTAAAGGCACTGTTGCAATCCAGGTACTGTTTTGAATCTAGAGGAAAATCTCAGGTCGCCACAGCTGAAAATTTCTAAAAAATAGGACACTATTTTTTTTTTTTCCCTGATACAGCAAACAGTGACATAGTGTATCACAAACTACTGAGTTTGTTCCAACATTTCCTTTCATCTTTTGCTGACAGAGCTAAATTTTCCTTTTTCACAGGAAACAAAGGGAAGCAACATTCATACTTTTTTGTATGTCTAAAAACTAAATGACCTTTCTCAGTCAAAATATTTAAGCACAAATCACATTTTTTTAGTGAACAAAAGTAGTCTGTTTTTTTTTTTAAAATAAATTGGGACAGTCATCAGAAATGGGGAAGAAGTTTTACAAAGATTGCTGTGGTGTAGAAGTTGCGTTAAAATAGGAAAGGAATGGGGATCCTGGTAAAGTTGTCAGAGGCCTGGTGAAGAGCACAAGCCAGCTGACAGTTGTGCTCTGACTTAATAAAATTGATTACAGCTTCATAGCTCACAAAATAAAAAAAATGAGATCCAATGGTCTTTTAGTTACCTTCTTGATTTAACATTCTTAAATGTCTTTCTGAGGTGCAGTTCCTTTCTTTTTTGAGGATAAAAAGTGATTTCAATTAGGAAATTTCTTTTCAAGAAAATGCTGAACTCAAAGTCATATCTTTCTCTGGGATTTCCTAGATGCTTTCCAAGACACTCATTTTAACTGTTCTCCTTCATTTTTCACAATCCCAAATTTTACCAAATGCTTCAGGTATCATAAAAACACATTTTCCCCCACAATATTCTATCTTCAGAAAGATTCATCTCAACCTTAGGAAAAAAAATGTCTACCAAGTATTCATCTTTCTTTTTATATATTTTCAACAACATATATAAAGATAAAAGCAGAGTAATATACTTTAATCTGATAACCATCTGTAGAGATGGAGAACACCACCATTCTTGAGTCCTTGTGCCTGGACTAATACATAAGATAGAGTAATGGGAAAAAAAATCAATTTAATTCTGTGTGCACAAGAGATCATAATATGAAGCTCAGAGTGTGGCCAAAAGCAGGAAGCTTTTAAATCTTTTTATACAAAGAAACAATAAGTGTATGAAGATTTGACAGGACAAAGAAACTTAGGTTTGGATGTGTAAGGAATTTAAGCAACATTTGGGCTTGGGTAGTTAAATTAGTAAGAAATATTATATATATCAGTTGCTTTGCCCTGAATTCTGTCTCTGGTGATGAATGTCTTTCTTCCTCCCAGGACAAGGAGGTCATCTTTCACATAGGAGATTTATTTTCTACTTTCATAGAGATAAGAGAGAAGAGTCAAATCATCTCTCTTGCATCAGCCATTTCTTAAGTAAATATATTTAATTGAATTGTTTATTTTTATTGAAGTATAGTTGATATATAATATATATTTCAGGTGTAAAATATAGTGACTTACAATTTTTAAGTCTGTATTCTCTTTGTTATTTCAAAATAATTGCTATACTCTTGGTGTTGCACAATATAGCCTTGTAGCTTATTTTATGTCTAATGGTTTGTACCACTTAATACCCTACCCTGATACTGACTCTTGTCCCTTCCCCACTGGGTAACCACTAACTTGCTCTCTATATCTGTGGCTTCTTTTTCATTATATTCACTGAAAGTGAAAGTGGCTCAGCTGTGTCTAACTCTTTGCGACCCCATAGACTGTACAGTCCATGGAATACTCCAGGCCAGAATACTGGAGTGGGAAGCCTTTCCCTTCTTCAGGGGATCTTCCCAACCCAAGGACTGAACCCAGGTCTCCTGCATTGCAGGCAGATTCTTTACCAACTGAGCCATTATATTCACTAGTTTATTGTATTTTTAGACTCCACATATAGCTTATATCATATGTAACTTATAAGTGCTAAAATAATTTTTTAAGGTATATACCTAATTCCAGTACTCTGCAAGGGAAGAAAGTATGAGCATTTGTGATGCTTCTCCAAGCTAAAATTCCAATTTTATTTCCAAATTTCAATTCCAAGCTAAAATTAACAACATGTTCCTTCTTGCCTTCAGAATGAAGAGTGATCCAATTCTGGATATCCAACCAGAGTGCTCACTAAGTTCTCCTAGAGGCATTCAAGTTCATTCAACACTCCCATCCATTATTGTTGATTCTGGACACTAATTATGTCTTCCCTCTCAAACCCTCCAGCCAGCTCCTGGTTCTGGCTGGGCATTCTTTTACAAACAGATAACACTCTCATGCAGGAAGATACAGGAAGCATTTGGAGCATTCAGGAACTGTCTCCTGATAACCTCCAGGTGGGTTGAGCTGATCCATACAGGGACTGATAGGGTCTCTTACAAACTTTAAGTGGATTGATTTGGGGAAACCACTATGTGGAGGCATCATCTGAGTTGTCACTGATCCATAGAAACATAAAGAAAGAACAATCAAATCACTTTAAAAGAAAATTTATCATCATTTAATTTTTAATAGTACAAAATGCATAACGAATCAATTAAAATGTCACAGTTCGGGGTAAGTAGTTATAGTATTTACTGCTTTCGTGTAGGTATCTTGGAAATCTAGGAAGGGTCAATGCCTTCCTTTCAGCAACCACAGGAATACATCTGTATATGAACAAGTTGGACTTATTACTTAATGCCACGAGGGAGAAGGTATGGCATAGAAAACTAGTTCATCTCAAAAAAGGGATATTGGAAAGAACTTTTGACAGGATTTGGCCATGTGTTTGATAGTAATAATTTGGGGAATATTTAAAGAAGCAGACTTTTCTCTGGATGAAATGCTGTTGGGAAGCAGGGGTAATACATATTATGACTGAGTATCTTAATAAATCTTATCTAGGAGGGTAGACAACTGGACCAAACCTGAAACTGCAGTTGGCAGTTTTAATGAAGTAGCTATCACTCACATAGTGGGGAAAGGGGTTATCTAGTACTTTGTGGCTAGGACAATGCTCATGTGTTGTCTTGTATTCAGATATGACTATGTAGTCATCAAATAAAGGGTCAGTTTCTCTTTATTGTATTTACTAAATCTATTAAATACATTAGAACATTTAAATTTGAAGTGTATTTAGGAAAAAAATTTGGAAAACAGATAAACAGACAGTTTAAACTAATAACATTAACCAATTCCTCAGTGATCTAAGTCACTTGAGATTTGACTCTACCATTCAAGAGCCAAATCCAAAGTGTAGATTAATAAAATGGAAGGTGAGTAAAAATTATCTATCGATATTCTATGCTAGGTCATACGAGTACCACTCAGAGGAAAACTGCCTAGATAGTTATTATAAACCAGTTGATATTCATAAGTATTTTATGTAAATACTTTCATCCCCTGTATTAGTTTTCTAGACAGATGAGGAATGTGTACATCCACGTGTTTCTTTTAGCACCACTATCTAGTGCTTTTCCTTTGCCCTAGCCGCGAAACCCAGCCAGCCTTAGTAATTAGCCATGCGATGCCTCTTCTCCATCTGTCACTGCCTCAAGAATCAGATTAGTACACAATGAAGATTTATTCTGAGTAAAAACTGATTACTAATAAGAGATGTAGATTATATAGAGGTATCGCTTACTGTTTCACTTAACAATGATCAATAAGAATACACAGTTGAAATGACCCTGTAAATCACATTCTTGAGTGACTAGATGAAAAATCTTGCTCAGTGCTTCCCGGATAGCTCAATGGCTAAAGAATCTGCCAGCAACGCAGGAGAGAAGGTTTCGATCCCTGAGTTGGGAAGATCCTCTGGAGGAGGGCATGGCAACCCACTCCAGTATTCTTGTCTGGAGAATCCCATGGACAGAGGAGACTGACAGGCTATAGTCCATAAGGTCACAAAGAGCTGGACATGACTGAAACAACTCACCACAATGGGCACATATAAACCCAAGCTGTCTATAAATTACAGGAAAAATGAAAGATCTTTGTTTTACATGAAGATCTGCGATTAGAGGATCCTTAAAATCTGTTCTAGGTCTATCATTCCATAATTCTAACATAGAAAAAATGTACTTGAGAAAGGTTTATAAGAAGAAGAATTCATGACTCAGAGACGCTGCCTCCTGAAAATTTTGTGTACACAGATCATCACTTACAGCACATGGGACAAACATGAGAGCACAGACTTCATCCTAAATATTCTAGGAAGAATTTAGCAGGTAGTTCTCCTCTTAGCAAGTAATTCTCCTCCCTTCCCTGAGGCATTGGATAAACATCTGTCACAACATTTAAGTTCCTCTCAGTATAGGGAACATATTTTAGCAATTGTATTCTAGAAACTTACGTAATTGTAATTTTCAGCCTTTTTGTTGGGCATTATGTGTAGGGCAGGCTAAGAGTATCATCACCTAGTTGAAAGTGATTAGCGAGATTACTTACAATAAAATTTTATTTGTTCGTTTCACCACTCAACTTGACTCATTTCTCTAATTTGAGTTTCATTGTATGGTATACAAACTGCTTTTCTTTGAGAATTTTTCTGTATTTAGTTCAGTTCAGTCGTTCAGTAGTGTCCAACTCTTTGCGACCACATGAATCGCAGCACGCCAGGCCTCCCTGTCCATCACCAACTCCCGGAGTTCACTCAGACTCACGTCCATCAAGTCCATGATGCCATACAGCCATCTCATCCTCTGTCGTCCCCTTCTCCTCCTGCCCCCAATCCCTCCCAGCATCAAAGCCTTTTCTGATGAGTCAACTCTTCGCATGAGGTGGCCAAAGTACTGGAGTTTCAGCTTTAGCATCATTCCTTCCAAAGAAATCCCAGGGCTGACCTCCTTCAGAATGGATTGGTTTTCTGTATTAATAAAATCTAAAAATCGAGTTAAATTGGAGCAAATAATCTGTCCCACCAATAACATTAATACAAAATTAATATTTTTCTTTATCCCAAACTTCTTCCATAATTTAAACACTTTCAAATAAATATTTCTGATGGTAGCAATTAAAAGCAAAATAACTCATCCCATAATATCCTTATTTTTATTTCTAAAAAAGAAGCTTTGTTGTAGCCAATACATGACATTCAGGAAGTCCATATTTATTTAAAGAAGACTTTATCAATATAAACATAAAAGATCATCATATTATATTTTAGCTTAATATTAATTTGGTAATGTTTAAAGTGAAATTGCTTAAGTATAATAATTCCAGTCATCAGTATATGGTCAATATATGGTACATTTTTATTTTAGGTTTACATCATCCTTCATGAAGTAACATTAGATAAACCCAAAGAAAGGGATATTCAACAAAATAATTCGCCTGGACTCATTAAGAATGTCAAGGTTATAAAAAGCAAGAAATGTGCCAGGTTAAAAGAGACCAAAGAGAAAATTAAAAGCAATATGAAAACTGAAAGCAATATGAGATTATGGATTAGATCCTGAACAGAGGAAAATAATGGCAGCAAGTGCAGTATTGAGAAAATTGGCAAAGTTTTATCATAAATTACAGAGATTAGAGAATAGTACTATATCAATATCAGTTACAGAACAGATTTCCTGAGTTTTATAAATGCTGCTGCTGCTGCTAAGTCGCTTCAGCCGTGTCCGACTCTGTGCGACCCCATAGACGGCAGCCCACTAGGCTCCTCTGTCTCTGGGATTCTCCAGGCAAGAATGCTGGAGTGGGTTGCCATTTCCTTCTCCAATGCATGAAAGTGAAAGGCAAAAGTGAAGTTGCGCAGTCGTGTCCGACTCTTAGCGACCCCATGGACTGCAGCCTACCAGGCTCCTCCGTCCATGGGATTTTTTAGGCAAGAGTACTGGAGTGGGGTGCCATTGCCTTCTCCGGAGTTTTATAAATAAGTTTGTATAAAACAATGTCATTTTTAGGATACATATGGAAGTACGTAAAAGTAAGTTACCAGGATATCTAAAACCTACCCTCAATGGTTAAAACATTTTATAAAAAATATAAGGCAAATCTTAATAATTGATACCCTTGAGTAAATGGCAGATAAGAGTCAATTTTATTGCTTTTTTCTTTTTTCATGTTCAAATACCGTTTAAAAGTCTTTTCCTTATAGTCATATAGGTATGTTATTTAATATAATTAAAATCTATTTATATCTCTAAATCAAATAAATGTATCGTAACACAAAGTCCTAGGAATATTTATAAAAATAAATAATAAAATAAATAAATAAATAAAAAGGAATTCCTGTCAAAAATATAGATACGGTATTTGTATCTGGACACAGGTGAAATCTTACGAGTTTGAAACCTTTTAAACAAAAGTATTCTCGTTTTATTATTACTGTCAAGAGCATTTGGATTCCGTCTGGTTTAAGAAATCGGGATGTTTCCTACATTGAGTTTTGATTACAAAATTTTATTCAAGAACGATTAAAGAAGTAGTTTAATTCTCCCTATACCTAGTCGAAATTGTTCGACGTAACAGAACTAATCTCGAGGGGAGTCACCGAAATAAATCTTAAAGTGTACTATTACTATGTGCACGTGCGTGCGCGCGCGCGCGCTCGTTTGTGTGTGTGTGTGTGTGTGTGTGTGTATGTAAATGCCGAGGTGTTTATAAACTGAAATGTTTATTTCATCCTTATTATGAATAAAGTTATGAGACTTTCTATTGTTTAGCGTTAATAAACTCAAAGAAAGGGGAGTCAAGTCAAGTCAAGTCAGCGAGTCAGCACAGGCTGATTTTGTGACCCCATGAATCGCAGCACGCCAGGCCTCCCTGTTCATCACCATCTCCCGGAGTTCACTTAGATTCACGTCCACCGAGTCCGTGACGCCATCCAGCCATCTCATCCTCGGTCGTCCCCTTCTCCTCCTGCCCCCAATCCCTCCCAGCATCAGAGTCTTTTCCAATGAGTCAACTCTTCGCATGAGGTGGCCAAAGGACTGGAGTTTCAGCTTCAGCATCATTCCTTCCAAAGAAATCCCAGGGCTGATCTCCTTCAGAATGGACTCAAAAACAGGCTATTTAGTATGTCATATACAGATGCTTCTATTTAATCCAACATGATCACAGACTTTCCGCATCAGGAATATAAAAACAAGACTTTTTATTGTTTTAAAGATAGAACTGTCATTGAAAAGGTAAAGTTAAGACTATAAAAGTTAATGAACAGATATGAAAAGTGAAGTGTTAGTCACTCAGTTGTGTCTGACTTTTTGTGGTCCCATAGACTGTAGCCCACCAGCCTCCTCCGTTCATGGAATTGTCCAGGTAAGAATACTGGAGTGGGTAGCCATTCCCTTTTCCAGGGGAATCTTTCTGACCTAGGGATCGAATCAAGGTCTCTCACTTTGCAGGCAGATTCTTTACCGTCTGAGCCACCTTCTTTTCCAAAAATGCTTAAAAACAAGCTAGTTAGTATGAAATATACAGATGCTTCTATTTAATCCAACATGATCACAAACTTTCCACATCAGAGATATAAAATCAAACTTTTAATTTTTCTAAAGATAGAACTATTATTGAAAAGGTAAAGTTGGACTATAAAAGTTAATCAACAAATAGAGTGACGTTATTACTTGTATTTTCTGTTTGTGTTTTCAAGGAAATATGTATTTAAGGGGCTGAAGTAAAAGTATAATTGATAAAAACATATGTTTGTTTTCTCTTATTCCAGTAATTGATGTGAAACTAAATTCCTTATATATTAGCCACTCAATGCCATTGCCAGTAAGAATGTATGGAAAGTTGGAGTTTTTATTTTGAATATACAAATGATATGTTTGAATCAGAGTTTTTGACTATTTGATTTGTAAGTCAGAGGAAGGTGAAGCTGAAAAGCAAATGAAATGATGACAGAATTAAATAGGATTTGAAATCTTTTTGCTTGGTGGTAGACTTTGCGTGTGTGTGTGTGTGTGGAGGGGTGTTGGGGATGGAGGTGTGCTGGCGGGAATAGGCCCAGCTCTCCTTTCTTTCCATGGGAAGAGTTTCAAACCCAGCTTCTAAGTGTAATTTAAATTAATGATGATACTGTCCTGCTTTCTTGGACAGAGCCAGTGGTGGCCATCTGATTCAGTGTAATAGACAACCTCCAACTCATTTCTCTTGATTCTCACCTCCTGGTTTCCATAGCTCAACATATACCATGATCTGCATTACCAATAGAACATGCCAAAGTGATCGTATGCTGCTTCCAACTTTAGGTTATAAAAGTCACCAGGAGTTTCATCTTGGTTCCCTCTCTCTACTCTCTATTTCTCTCTTCCTTTCATTATTTGCTCAAGCTGAGGTCAGCTGCCATGTTGTGAGCTGCCCTATGACAAGGTCACATAGTAAGAAACATAAGATACATTTTTGCAATGTCATTCCTGGGTGCCATCTCTACAGCATCAGTGTGAGGCATACTTAGACTTTTTTTTTTTGGCTAATAAAATCACACCTGTCAAAATCCTACTCAAAAATCCATTTTTTTTCCAAGCTCAAATCATATGTCACCTACACATTGAAGCCTACTTGAAACCTACTGTGTGGATAAATATGCCGTAAGACTACTAGTTCTAATCTCTTTCATATTCTCATTGCTAAAGTGAGCTACGTGGAAGGTCTGGGAAATAATCTGATTATTTTTTTAACCTTCACATCATATTCAGATATCAAACAGAGCCTTAAACAGAAAAGGAGGTAATAAAGGGGAGTTTTATTAGATTGTTTTCACATTCCCTGTTTTTATTTCACTTTTTCTGTCCTTTCATATAAATTGGGTTGGCCAGAAGGTTTGTTTGGATTTTTCCATAACATATTGCAGAAAAATCCAAATGGACTTTTAGACCATATTTAAGTCTATTTCAATGCATTATTAAACCTATTAATATGGTTACTTGATGAAATGCAACTAGTTATTTGCTAGTTTATTAGCTATAAAATGAAGTCTTCCTCATAATGCCACTTCTGGGCACTGGTCTGGATGGACATTCTTTTCCACTTCCACCTGCAGAAGTAGCATATGTTGAAACTTACCTCTTTTGCTCTCCTCAGATTAAATGCTACCAAGTCTGTAAAGCTCCCTGAATCCATAATGAGACAGATCACTTGGTTCAAGTTTGAATCTTTGTTTTGTGTTATAATGAGTTCTATACCTGTATGCATTCCCTATTAATGTGCTTCCTAAAGTCAGAAACAATCATTGCCCTTTTCATGAATTATATTAACAGGAGGCTAAATAAAAGTGACTTTTTGTAGCCATTTGTAATGTTGGTAAAGAATTGATATATCTAAAATATCACCATATTATAATCCCATCCACACAGAATTAATAAGCAACATGGGGTCTTCCCTGGTGGCTCAAACAGTAAAGAATCAGTCTGCAATGGAGAAGACCTGGGTTTAATCCCTAGGTTGGGGAGATCCCCTGGAGAAGGGCATGGCTAACCACTCCAGTATTCTTGCCTGGAGAATTCCATGAACAGAGGAGCCTGGTGGGCTACAGTCTACGGGGTCTCAAAGAGTCAGATGTGACTGAGTGACTAACACACATACACACATACATAAGCATTAGCAGAACTGGATATGACTGAGCGACTGAACTGAACTGATCAACATTACAAATGGAGAAATGGCCATTGTATTTCTCCTGTAATCCTGTCCAACAGGACTTAAGTCATAACAAAAGGGTACAACCTGAGTCTCATTAAACCTCTGGATGCAGTAGCTAATTTTAAAAAATGCATAGGGTGGAGGATCATATTAAATCATTTTAAATGTATAGCCAGCAAAGTCCAGATTGTGGAAAATACTCTAGGTCAAATAGTTGATTCTGTCAAAAATAAATTGTAAGACAAAGAAAAAGTAGATAAGGTGTACATTGAATGAGAATTTTTAAATATTAATTTTTAAATGGACACAATTCTAGGAATTAACATTAGTATGATAAAACAAAAAACAAGAAAACAGTTCCTATAAAACCAATAATAGTTGTTTACAGAAAGAGGGAAAGAAGTGCTTCTTGAATAGTTGATAAGCTGTTTCATGAGCTCACAGTTACTTGTGTTACAGTAATTCTTTAAGCTATACATTTATTTTGTAGATTTTTTCCATCTAAGATTCACTGTATAATAATATGAAATTTACAATAAAGAAGAAAGAACGTCCATATAAAAGAGATTCATGCACTCAGAAAACATCTCTTTCATCAAAAGTTAATTTAAAATTAAACTGTGATATTAAAAGTTAAATTGTTGAACTGTCTACAAGTGAAGGACTAAGATGAATTTTGAAATTGCTTTACTTGCTTCATTTTGGAGAAAAATGAAAACAGTCTGAAGTTGATGGAATTAAAGCTGCTTCTTCCAGTTCTAACAACAGATTTCTGTGGGGTTGATTTCTCTATTCTTTTGTCAAAAATTATGTCATATTGAATATATTAGTGACCAGTACACTGATTTTCAAGGAAAAATAGATGTGGTTGTACAATTGTCTTATATTTGTTTATGTAACATATGTTTTAATTATATTATAGAAATGAAATTTTATGTCTGGTACATCTAACAACAAAAAGTTAGACTTGCATTTCATATCATGTGATTTGTTTTTGAATTTCACTTTTCTAGTAGTCCATTTTTATTATATTTTAAGGGAAGATTGCTCTGCAATGAATTGGAAATTAGAAAGCCTAGTTCTTCATCATAGATAATTTGAGAAGTAGTACCTTTCAACACTGACCAGAACACCTTTAACATAATTAATACTGAATGTATTTTTTAATTCAATTCATCAGATCTCAGTGCTCAACAGTGCTTCTGAAGTCTCAAAGTCTCTATATATTATATTTTATTTTTATTATGTTAGAAGTGCTTCACTGCCAAGTGTGCCTATCTTAATATAATTCAATGGAATTTAGTTTAATTATACTAAATTTCTGCCATGTGAAACATACTGAACTAGGCAATGAAGGGCAAAATGAATTATTGGTAAGTTGTCTCAAGCTTTAAGCAGCTTAACATTTCAATATGGAACATAAGAAATAAACAAATTGCTATTACATAAATGCAAATAGGATGTATGAAAAGCCTTTCAACATGTAAGGAGAAGTCATAGTTTGTTCAAGATATCAGGAAAAACATTTTAACTGAAGAGAAATTTGAAAGACATTGATAAGAATGCCAAAGAATGCTCAAACTACAGCACAATTGCACTCATCTCACACGCTAGTAAAGTAATGCTCAAAATTCTCCAAGCCAGGGTTCAGCAATACGTGAACCATGAATGCCCTGATGTTCAAGCTGGTTTTAGAAAAGGAAGAGGAACCAGAGATCAAATTGCCAACATCCGCTGGATCATGGAAAAAGCAAGAGAGTTCCAGAAACACATCTACTTCTGCTTTATTGACTATGCCAAAGCCTTTGACTGTGTGGATCACAATAAACTGTGGAAAATTCTGAAATAGATGGGAATACCAGACCACCTGACCTGCCTCTTGAGAAATCTGTCTGCAAGCCGGGAAGCAACAGTTAGAACTGGACATGGAAAAACAGACTGGTTCCCAATAGGAAAAGGAGTGCATCAAGGCTGTATATTGTCACCCTGCTTATTTAACTTACATGCAGAGTACATCATGAGAAATGCTGGATTGAAAGAAACACAAGCTGGAATCAAGATTGCTGGGAGAAATATCAATAACCTAAGATATGCAGATGACACCACCCTTATGGCAGAAAGTGAAGAGGAACTAAAAAGCCTCTTGATGAAAGTGAAACAGGAGAGCGAAAAAGGTGGCTTAAAGCTCAACATTCAGAAAACGAAGATCATGGCATCCGGTCCCATCACTTCATGGGAAATAGATGGGGAAACAGTGGAAACAGTGCCAGACTTTATTTTTTTTGGGCTCCAAAATCACTGCTGATGGTGACTGCAGCCATGAAATTAGAAGACGCTTACTCCTTGGAAGAAAAGTTATGTCCAACCTAGATAGCATTTTCAAAAGCAGAGACATTACTTTGCCGACTAAGGTCCGTCTAGTCAGGGCTATGGTTTTTCCTGTGATCATGTATGGATGTGAGAGTTGGACTGTGAAGAAGGCTGAGCGCCGAAGAATTGATGCTTTTGAACTGTGGTGTTGGAGAAGACTCTTGAGAGTCCCTTGGACTGCAAGGAGATCCAACCAGTCCATTCTGAAGGAGATCAACCCTGGGATTTCTTTGGAAGGAATGATGCTGAAGCTGAAACTCCAGTCCTTTGGCCACCTCCAGTCCTTTGGCGAAGAGTTGACTCATTGGAAAAGACTCTGATGCTGGGAGGGATTGGGGGCAGGAGGAGAAGGGAATGACCGAGGATGAGATGGCTGGATGGCATCACGGACTCGATGGACGTGAGTCTGAGTGAACTCCGGGAGATGGTGATGAACAGGGAGGCCTGGCATGCTGCGATTCATGGGGTCACAAAGAGTCAGACACGAATGAGCGACTGAACTGAACTGATGAAGAAAAATTGTAGAAAGAACATGAAAAAAATATTTTAGTATTTAATGGGTACTTGTGTTAGTATCAATAGGAATAGTATTCAAATGATATATTATGGAAGACTTTAAATCCTTTGGTTGAATAACTTATTTATTCTTTCAAAAATCAATTGTGTTGGACAACACAATTGATTTTTATCTATGGGCAACAGTATATATACTAGAAAACTAGGGGTGAGGGAAGGAGGAAGGGAAAGTGAGGTTAAAATCACAAAGATTAATTAGCCAAAAAATAGTATTGAACAATGAGATTACACCAAACTGAAAAACTTCTGTATAGATAAGGAACCCACTAACAAAATACAAAGGTAACCTACTGAATGGGAAGATATGTACAAATAAAATGTTTAATAGAGAGTTAATATCCAAAATATATAAAGAACTCATACAATGCAATAGTACCAAAAATAAACAATTTTATTTAAAAATGACCAGGGGCTTTCCCTGAAGGCGCTAGATGTAGAGAACACACCTGCTAGTGCAGGAGACGCAAAAAGACTGAGAGTGCGATCCCTGGGTCATGAAGACCGCTGAGGGAGGGCATGGCAGCCCACTCCAGTGTTCTTGCCTGGAGAATCCCATGGACAGAGGAGCCTAGAGGGCTAGAGGGTCTCAAAGATTTGGGGACAACTGAAGTGACTTAGCATGCACACATGCACAGGCTACCTGAACAGGAATTTTCCAAGAAGACATACATACAGATGGCCAATATATGTATGTAAAGATGCTCAACATCACTAATAATCAGGTGGACGTAAATCAAAATCACAATGAGATACCACCACCAATGGTTATGACTAAAAAGATAAGAAATGTTAAGTGTTGGAGACTATGTAGTGAAAAGGGAAATTTATGCACTGTTGGTGGGAATTTAGCTGATACGACGACTGTGAAAAACAATATGGAAGTTCCTCAGAAAGCTAAAAATAGAACTATCATATGATCCAGAAATTCCACTTTGGGGTATTTATCACAAGAAAATGGAAACACTAATTTGAAAACATATATGCACCTCATTGTTCATTGCCGCATTATTTACAATAGCCAACATGTGGAAGCAACCTTAGGTCCATTGATAGATGAATGGATAAAGAAAATGTGATGCATATGTACAAAAATACTTAGTCATTATGTTGTTCACCTGAAGCTAATAAAAATTTTGTAAGGTAACTATATTTCATTTTTTTTAAAAAAGAAAACATTGATAAAGTTAATATGAAATAGTTTCTATCTTAGAGAAGAAATTGGTGTGGTCTCAGTTAGTGCTGAAATATTTCTAGTGTTCTCCAGAACCAGTGTAAATAAAAAGTTCTCTGTTACTATATCTGTCCAAGGAAGCTTAATTTCTTCTAGATTTCTTTTTCTGAAATCTTGTAGTTCTGAGTCTCTTTCAATTACTATAAATCTAATCCTTCCCAAGGCAGAGTCTCTCCACACAGCTGCTTATTTCCGCCAGTACCTAGATCTCTGTCAACAACTCTATGACTTCTAAGTTCCCTGGAGAATCAAACTTTTATAAAGTATTAAGTAACTTCCTCCAGTGAAATAATTCTTTTCAACACAGACTGTGGAATTGTCCTGCCTTCCAATCATTTTTTTTTTTCATATGCAGTCAAACTCTTGTAGTCTCTCAAACTTGAGCCAGTATCCTGAAAAAGTCCTTGGCAAAAATGAACAACACTAAACACTTTTAATGATGTAACCTTAATCTATTCCCAATTTATCTTAGAAGAGTTGATTATAGTCCAGACTTCTCAAGGAAAAATACTAACTTGGGATACTCAATTTTTTATTAAATTCTGAGGAGTAATTTAAACTTATTGCAAACTTTGCATATCTCTGAAATCAGTTCAGTTCAGTTCACTCACTCAGTTGTGTCCAACTCTTTGTGACCCCATGGACCACAGTACACCAGACCTTCATGTCCATCACCAACTGCCGACCTAAACTCATGCCCATTGATTCGGTGATGCCATCCAACCATCTCATTCTCTGTCGTCCCCTTCTCCTCCTGCCTTCAGTCTTTCCCAGCATCACCATCTTTTCAGATGAGTCAGCTCTTTGCATCAGGTGGGCAAAGAATTGGAATTTCAGCTTCAGCATCAATAATGGTAGGGATTTCTCTTTTCTCTGTTTTTTCCTCCCCATAAACAGTGTTATGGAGCAAAATTGAATTTAAAAAAAGAAGTCAGATGAAAAATATGTATAAAATGTAAGCTTATGAACTAAATGCAAAAAATGTATATAAAACATTTAAATTTATTTCAAGGGTAGAGTTATAAATGAATATTTACTTTGGTGTATTTAAACTCCATGTTTATATGCCAAAAAATGTCAGTGGTGTAATAAAAATCTATGACCTGATTTAGACCCAAACTAGAATTAAGCTTCAATATTTTAGAATTAGAAATGTAAGATTAGAGTCATTTTTTTTAAGTGGGGGACGTCAAGATGAAAATTTATTGGGGAAAACTACCTTCAGTTGTATTTACCAATAGGAGTTGAAATTTTATGTTGACACAAAAACCTTCACGTGGATGCATGTAGCTGCTTCTTTACAGTGGTCAAAACTTGTAAGCAAACAAATATACTTCAGTAGGTGCTGGGTAAATATACCATGCTATATTCAGACAATGGAATATTATTCAGTGCCAGAAATGTTTTGTCAGCTAATGAAACGTATGGAGGGAACTTGAATACATATTACTAAGTGAAAAAAGCCAGTCTGCAAATAGTACACATTGTATAATTCTAACTATGTGACATTCTGGGAAAGGCAAAACTATAGTGGTAGCCAAAAAAACTAGCAGTTGCCACTTCAGAATGGGGAAGTGAAAAAGAATCTGCAGAGCATGGAGGGTTTTTTAGGGTCAAAAAATTGTTCTTTATAATGACTGCCATAATGATGGATACATGTCATTATACATGTGTCTAAACTCGTAGAATGTACAACCCCAACAGTAAATCCTAATGTAAACTATGTACTTTGGGTGATATGCTATATCAGTCTAGGTTCATCAGTTGTTACAAGTGTATCATAATTGTGGGGGATGCAGATAAGTGAGGAAGGCTATGCATGTGTAGGGGTAGGGAGTATATGAGAAATCTCTATAATTTTCCTCAATTTACCTGTGAACCTAAAACTTCTCTAAAAATATCAATAAGAAATGACCAGTTTATTTCCCTCAGGTATTGAAAGGTTATTATGTTGTTTCTAGTTATTTTACACTATAAGAATCTCTACAGAATAATGCAAAATATTCAAATTACTAGTCTTTTATTAAGAGTATTTTCTCCTGCTGTTCCATGATTATATGATTAGTTTATTCTGCACTTTTAAGAAATTGTTCCAAATGTTTTTGTGTGTGTGCTTTTTTTTTTTTAAGAATAGAGAAAAGAAAGAAAGCTAAGACTACAAAATGTTAGACAAATACCTCCTAAGGGATGAAATCACACTTTGTTTTTCACATGGTACTTAATGTTTTAATAGCTCTGTCATAATGGGTCTTTAATTGGGTGTCCCTGAATGGGAAACTGATTTCTGCTAAAAAAAAAAAAAAAAATGAGTATATTTTTCACATATCCATTGATAGCTTTTCTCAGTGATATCATCATAGTTCATGCATACATTCTTGGAAATGAAAAATTGAAATTCTCCTGTGCATATAAATGATATTTCAACTGGTTGACTGTAGAATAATGAGGGAACTTGTAAAACTCCATATGACAACACAGTGAGAGTGAGTGCTGACATCTGAGAATAAAATAATAAACAGCTCAACTTCAAATCTGAAAAAAACTTGAAAGCACATTAAACCTTAAAATCCATATCCAAAACTACAAGAAATTGCATACTGTGTTAGAGTGAATTATTTTCAGTAGTTGAAGGAAAACACATTATTGATAAATTTATTAAGTGTACAATGGTTAAACCCAATGTTTAAGTAGAAATTATCCAAATAACATTGTACTTTAAGGTAGAGATAATCAAGTCAAATATTCTTCTTTCTATAAATAGAATCACAATGCAATCAATTATTCTAGCCCAAACACTAGACATCTTTCTTGATTTCTCTCTTTCCCTTTCAATATATAGTCAAATAGACTACTTTATCTATATTACTTCCAAAATTTAATTTTACTAGGTATCAACTTTTTCCAAACTGGTATCTTCTATCATCTCAACTACCACCCTAGAATCTACAACAAAGACTGCTGGATCCAACGCTTCCAATATCTATTCTCATTTTAGAGGTGTTGCCTTAGCACAAACCCATTTTTTGTGACACCTATAAGATAATCCTCACTAAACTGAGGATGAGATGAATGGGCCATGTACAGGGATCAAGTAAATAGAAAAGTCTAAACCTCAGAATTAAGAACTATTTTTGGAATAAGCCCTTTTCCTGTTGATGCTAGCACATGAAAAAAAGTGGACATATGTAGATCAAAGTGCTTCCCTGGTGGCTTGGTGGTAAAGAATCTGCCTACCAACGCAGAAGATGTGGGTTCAATCCCTGGCTTGGGAAGATCGCCTGGAGGAGGAAATGGCAACTCGCTTGAGTATAACTTGCCTGTGAAATCCCATGGACAGAGTCTGTTGGGCTGCAGTCCATGGGGTCCCAAAAGAGTCAGACATGACTGAGCAGTACAAACCTCAGAATTAAGAACTATATCAGTGTCCTTTTCGTGTTGATCCTGTGCATCCACACATGAAAAGGAGTGGATGCATATAGATCAAAAGTCTAGTAAGATTTTGGCAATGTCCCATGGCTAAAGAAATCAGATATCTGACTTGTCAAAATTAGTGAACTTTAAAGCCACTCCTGGTTTTCCAAATTGTTGCTAGCAGAAAAAGAATCAGCAAATTGTTTTTAGACACCAACAGCTACTCCATCATGTGCTACAGATGTGGTCACAGAGAATAATGTGCAAGGAATTTTCTTCCTGTGAGCAAACTGGGGACTATAAAACCAAATTTAAAGAGTTCCTTTACTATCCATTTAAGGAACTTGCTCTACTCTAAGGACAAAGATTTCAGCCTGAGTTTCTGCACAGCAGATTTTTAATATTGATATGTAACAGTGACAACCATATGTATTCTATTTTTTGAACTTTTATGTTATGAAGATGACTTCTTTCCTGACACCCCATGAACTAACCCCTGCTAAACTTCAAGCATTTCTATTTTGAAATTATTTATTCATTTATTTAAAATCTGAAAAAGAATAGACATATGTATATGTATGATTGAATCACTTTGCTGTACATCTGAAACTAATGCATTGTAAGTCAACCATACACACTTATAAGATTCAAAAAGCATTAAGAGTACAGTCAACAAACTATGGCAAATTTATCACACCCATGTAACCCTTTCTAGATGTAAAGGATGATATACATACCACTGAAATTCTTTTCTTGGGAGTGAAATATTTATCCCTTCAATTGCCAAAAGTGTTGGCTTCTCACAACTCACATCTCAGTGTCTCTTGGCCAAAAATCGCTGCCTTTTTTTTTAGGTTACACAGCCTCTTTGGGACAGAACTTATCCAAAAAATGGTTGACAAATGAGTTCAAAGGTCTAACATACTTGCCTTGAAAAGACAAATCTCAAAGGTTATCTGAACTCCAAAGCTCACCACTGGGTCAGCTGAAGCTTTTGCATCTATTTTGCAAAAACAGGGGGAAAAAAAAAAAAAAAAAACTACCTTTCTGTCCAACCCTACCTCTTTTGCTCCTTTCTATATATTTTCCCCAGGAGTACATGAATGTGAATTTCTACCTCAGAGTCTATTTCCAAGATAACCTGATCTAAGAGTGTTCATAACAAAACTGATCCTAGAAAGCAAAATTTAAAACAAGATTTTAGAAATGGATCATTTACTGACCTCTGGGTAATGGGGACTCTAATTACAAGTTGTAGATAGAATACTGATAGCTTTGGCATACTGTAGCAGTTCAACTTTTAAGAAATACACTGAAGGGTGAATTGGATTGGAACACTAATCAAAACAAATGCACTGGTAGATACACCAACTTGAGCATTTGAGACATTAGGGGAAAATAATAAGTACAAAGTCTGTAGAATGGGATGGGACTGACCACGCATTGAAGAAAAACAGACAGACTTAGGGTGATTAATCACCAATTTAAAGTGAAGTGTGAGAGCCAGTGGGTCTTTTTGGCATTATATAAAAAGATTCATTTACTGCAGCAAGAGGGCAAAAAAAGCTGCTCATCAGATCCGGGGACTTAATGATAGTGGTAGCAGAGCTCCAGAAAAGAACAATGTTCAATACCAGTAAGTCATTTATGATAAGAACAGTACCCTAATTGAGAAGGACTCAGCATAAAACATCTGAGTCAATATACATGAAAAGTTCAATTGTCAAATTTCCCTAAATTCTCTGGGCCTAAAAAATTGACCCACTCCTTGTTGAAGGCTAGTGATCCTCCTTGTTTAAGTATGGTTTAAGTATGTTTAGCTCTGTGTTAGATGTAATAATGTACAAAAACCTCAGGATCTATCACCTTCTTCAGTTCTGTACACAAGATCTGTAACTACTGTCAAAGTCAACATAACCGAGCTAGAGAAATGCTGTAATTGTTAAAGGGAAAGTTGCAGAAATTTCTGCAGAAACTAGTCACAGAGTAGAATGGGAGTATATGGATTTGGATTCTGATGGTATTGCATATGTGTCAGTGTGGGACATAAATTTGGATAAGGAAAAATTTATCAATTTGGAAGGCTTGTCTCATGATAAAAGATTGATTAGCTTTTTATTGAAATAGTGTTGTACAATATTGCATTAGTCACAGGTGTCCTACTTCATGTTTGATATTTGTATAAATTGTGGAATAATCACCATAATAAGTCTAGTAATTATCTGTCCCCATACAATGTTATTACAATATTATTGACCATATTTCTTATGCTGTATTTTGCATACCCATGGCATGTTTATTTTATGACTGAAGGTTTGTACTTCCTAATTCCCTTCATCTATTTTGCCTCAACCCCCATCTCCTACTCCTCTGATAGCTATCTGTTCTCTGTAATCCACGAGTCTGTTTTCATTCTGTTTTGTTTTGTCTTTTAGATTCTATGTGCATGTGTTAGTTGCTCAGTCATATCTGACTCTTTGGGCGACCCCAGGGACTGTAGCCTACCAGGTTCCTGTGTCCATGGAATTCTCCAGGCAAGAGTACTAGAGTGGGTTGCCATGTCCTTCTCCAGGGGATCTTCCCAACCCAGGGATCAAACCCAGGTCTCCTGCATTGCAGTCAGATTCTTTACCATCTGAGCCACAAGTGAAGTCTGTCAGATTTCATATATAAGTGATATCATACAGTATTTGTCTTTCTTGTCTGACTTACTTCACAGAGTATATAAAAGGTATCTGACAAGGATCATAGGAATATTATTAACAAGTTGCTAAGATACTTGGTTCTTGGAAGCTTGGGAGAAAAACAGGACTCATACTATGAGATAACAAAATTGCAAATTTGTCATGAAAAATAGTGGATAAAGAAGCAAAAGGCAATGTATGGCAAAACCAATATAATATTGTAAAGTAAAATAAATAAAACTGAAAAAAAGAAGCAAAAGGCTCAAATATGTGGCCAACTAGAAAATTAACCTTTTTCTATTAATAAAGCAAAAAAAGAAATTACACTGTTGAGATGGGCAGCAGAATTATTGAAAACCTTGAGGGTTTTTTTTCTCTAGATCTAGGACTGATGGCAAGAGATACTTTTATGTGCCGATTTCTCTGACAACAGCAGAGATAATAAAAGTAATTGGGGACAAATTTCAAGTGGCTGTAAGAAGAGTCTGACTCACCATGAGCTATAAATATAGCTAATGTTTGAATATTATATTCCTAAGGTCAAAATAGATGAGATACCAGTAATGATACTGCTAAGTTCATACAAACAGAATAAATTTAGGATGAATATTAAAATGTTTAAGGCCATCTATCCCATTAAAATAAGTGTTTGGAACTGAGCTTGCATGTGCATGCTCAATTGCTTCAGTCATGTTTGACTTTTTACAACTCCAGGTACCCTGGCCACCAGTCTCCTTTGTCCATGGGATTTTCCAGGCAAGAAAACTGGAAACAGGTGCCATGCCCTCCTCCAGGGGATTTTTCTAACCCAGGTATGAAACTGTGTCTCTTATGTCTCCTGCACCAGAAAATGGATTCCCCCTGGAACTAACCTAGTTCTCAGGTATAGAAGGTCTGAGTCTCTATGAGGAAGGATCTTGCAGTATCACAGCAAACATTTACAGTAACGATTCTGCTGGTCTCCCAAAGAGACCTAAGGCCATTTAGGTTCAGATTAATATATAATGGGTAAAAAAATATATTCAAATTTTTCAAGGGGTATTACACCAAGATCTGTGATGATACTGACTCTGGGCACTAAGTATCATCATATTCCCCTCAGAATATTGATTATATTTCTGGACCTTGGCTTAGTCTTGCTCACATGATGGTCATTTTCCTGGCTGATAAATATATAAAACATAGACATACTCAACAGCTGGCAGAATACCCACATTGGTCTTTTTCTTTGTGAGTTAAGAGCTATTGTGGTAGGAGGAGATCAAGATGGTGGAGTAGGAAGATTCAAAGTTCACTTCCCTCCCCCAATGAATACACTAAAACAACATCTATCAATACATGTGGAGTGATTCTCACTGAAAATAATCTCAGTAAGACTCTAATGAAGTGAAGTGAAGTGAAGTTGCTCAGTCATGTCTGACTCTTTGTGACCCCATGGACTGTAGCCTACCAGACTCCTGTGTCCATGGGATTTTCCAGGCAACAGTACTGGAGTGGATTGCCATTTTCTTCTCCAGGGAATCGTCCCGACCCAGGGATCGAACCCAGGTCTCCCGAATTGTAGACAGACGCTTTACCATCTGAGCCACCAAGGAAGTCCTAATACCTACAAGCAAGGTTGTGAGGAAGATCCACGCAGTCGGGCAGGAAGGGAAGAGAGAGGTCATGTTGAGACCTGTGCTACTAGAGGGAAGAAAGAAGAGGAGGGGGGTTACATGGACTTGGGGAGCTTCCCTGGGATGGGAGCAGCTGGAACACATATTGGGCGCCCCATCCCTGGGGCCTGAAACTGGGAGGACAAGTCCTCTTAGCTGCTTTGAAAACCAGTGGTACTAACAGCAGGGCTGTAAGAAACCTAGCCTCTACTCTTGAAGAGTTGACACACACTTGCCTACTTTGGAAACAAGGCAGAGGAGACAGATTGAAGCTGCCCAGGAACCTGACTGCTTTCCTGTGAGGGTCACA
This sequence comes from Cephalophus harveyi, assembly GCA_006410635.1. Taxonomy (NCBI): domain Eukaryota; kingdom Metazoa; phylum Chordata; class Mammalia; order Artiodactyla; family Bovidae; genus Cephalophus; species Cephalophus harveyi. The sequence continues at coordinate 781,068 of SJYT01012782.1, forward strand.
GCCTGAGCTTCAGATGGCACCAAGTGTGGCTCCAACCTCAAGTGCACCAATGCAGCCTCACACTAGGGAGAAGACTGTCCTTGCTGAGAAGGGTGTGCAGTTGTGGAGGATGGAGTCTGCTTACAGCCAGCACAGCATCCAAACCGGGAGAGGGCAGCCCAATCAACATGTTTATGAAAGCATGAAGTACTGTTTTAATTATTGAGTTCTTATAGCATGTTTACAATTTTTAGGAGGAGTTGCTACTCCTCAATGATTTTTCTTTACAGGGTTTTATTGCTTATGTTTGCTTGTTTTTGTTCTATTTTATTTTTAACATAAAGTTTGGTATGAGTTTGATCAGTTCCAAAAAATAGGGTACTATTTTTGTCTCAGATTATATTATATACCAATTAAATGTATATTTTATACAAATTATACACATTTATATTATATACAAATGTATATTATATAAAATTAAATATATATATACATTATATATATAACATGCATATAATATTACATACAGAACTATAAAAAGAAATGAACAAACCCACCTGAATAGAAGGAGGTTTCTTAAATATGCCTTTCTCAATGATTGACAAATAGTACAAAACAAAAATAAACCCAAGTGTAAAGATATAAAAATTTCTATACACAATTAGTACTTGACCAAAAATATATATATGCAACATTGCTCCAAGCAATTATAAACTTGCATTCCCTTCAAATTCATTTAGAATATTTAGATAAATAAACTGATAGATGTTTTTAAAAGCAAATTTACTCAGCGTTGAAATGTTCTTTTGATGAAATTGTGAGGGAGAAAGTGATCTCCCCGTCCTATTCCTCCGCCATCTTAGCTACAGTCAAAGCAACAAATAATTTTAAAAGACATTGCTATCCTATGGACCACAGTATCTGACTAAATTAAAATAAGCAACATTCTTTTTTTTTTTTTTCCAGTTAATCATCATTTCCTTCATTTTGTTTTTATTATAGCATGTTTGCTTAATTTACAGCAAGCAGAAAATAAGCTGGGTCTTGTTTTGATCCAAACATTGATGTTTTAAAGGTTGTACACAATATTTGTTAAAAAGAACATATAAAAATACCTTTTTAGAAGCTTCTATAAGAAAGAAAATACAAAGTTTAACCCCACAACTTTCCTCTTTGCTAGAACTGCGAACTACTGCTACAGTTTTAAATAGACTTTTTGTTTAAACTATACATCCAGGAAAATCTAAAAAAATTAAAGAAACGTGCATATAAATGATTGCATAGCAGAACATGAACATTAACTGAAAACAGTAAAGAAATGAGTTAGAAATACTATCAAATATACAAAGGTTCTAGAATCAATCCTTTAAACACATTCCACAAACAGTATTTAAAAACCACCTTTTGTTCTTTACAGGCAAGGCCTAGATCTCTAAAACCAAAACTGAAAAAAGTAATCCTCTAAAAGGGATAGTTTCCCCACAACATTTCTTACTTATGCCTGTAAGCAAGCAATCTAAAATTTTAAAGATGCTTTTACTCTGAAATGAGACTGGACATATCAAGTCACTTTTTATTGCCCCCACATGATCTCACAGAGAGATGTTAGAAATTTTTATAAAGAGTAGGGCATTATTCTCTTATTTTCATCAGGTACTACACTGATAATCAATCAAAAACTCAAAGAGATGTGACTTTCTTAAAATTAATTTTTTCCAAAGTTATTTTAAATCTCATGGCACCAGAGAATCACTTAGAATGGGAGTGTTGTTTTTTAACTTGCCTCACGTTAAATAAACTGAGGTGTGAAGAACAAGCTTCCTTCATAAAGAGATGGGCACATTCTGATACAAATGCACACACCAAGTGCTTTAAGCATCAAAATTCAGTCCTCTTACACTATGCACACTCACAAACAAAACCTCCTTTGAAACACTTTACTTGCTTTTAACAGCAGTAAGAAAATTATGCAGTATTATGGTCAACAACGCTCCTTAAAGTTGAGAGTAACTACATAAGAGCATTCTTTTCCCCTTAAAATTATTTCTGCCATCATCAACCTGCCCAAGTTTTAAGGTGAGTTTTTCCGACGTTTGTATGGTTCCAAATCTTTATAGAAACCAGGAAAGTGAAGGCTCCTTGTTTCAATCAAACAATCTGCCTGAAAATGCTACTTAACCCACTTGTCATTTTCCAAGACAGAGGGGGTTAACAAAAGAACTATTCCACACTGTGCCATAAATTATCATCACGGGCCTAGACATCTTGACAAGACAAACAGGTCCACCCTGAACCTAAATGTGTCTGGTCGGTCAGTGTTGTACTGTGGCTACAGCTTCACTTTTTTATCATTCTATCTTATTAGCAAGCTACATTTCTAGGTTAACAGTTCTACCAAGTATGGATATGAAAGTTTATTTTTAATAAGACAATGTTGCAAATTATGGTCAACCAACATCTTTTCACCAATACTTCAAGCATAAAAAATGAGAATCTTTACAAAAATATACAGAGACACCACGAATTGGTAGCTGCCCATAACATTAAACAAACTGGACTCTTAAGAGTGGCTTCTCAATAGCATATCATTTTAATTATAACCATTGCCTGGTACAGGGAAAACTGACAAGTGTTTTTTAAGCATCATTGCAACATTGTATTCCTGATAATTTAAGTAAACCAAACTATGAGTAAATGAATGATACATGCCTAAAAATATCATGGTTTATACTATCAGTGGCCACTGGACTTAGGACTAGTCCAAGACCTTGACCTAGATTTTGACCTAGACCTAGACTGTGATCTTGACTGAGATTTGGATCTAGGTGGTTCTTTTTTCCTTGATTCCTTTTCATATCTTGAGCCAGACTTATAATGTGTTTTGGAATCTGTTTTAGAGGTGCCTCTAGTTTTGGTGTGAGATGCAGACCTAGAACGTGATTTAGCCTTCATTTCTTTCTTGGACTGGGACTTGGACCGTGATCTTGAATTGGATTTAGATCTTGAAAAAGATCGATTTCGGTGTTTGAATCTACCAATGTTGGAATGGCTTCTGCTACGCCGTGGTCTTCCACTCGGTCTATTTCTAGGACTATAAGATCTTCTATAGCTGTAATCGAGGGACCGACTTCTTGATCTTCTTCTGTCATAACTTCGGCTTCTAGAACGTCTGTATCTGTCATAATCATCATAGCGTGAAGAACTATACACATTCCTCCCTTCCTTGGCTTTCATCTGATTTGGAGTCTTTCGATCCCCCTGTGCAAACTGTATTTCAATTTGGCGTCCACAAATCCACTTTCTGTCCAAATTATGTAAAGCATCTTCGGCATCACGAACATCCTCAAATTGAACATATGCAAATCCTCTTGGACGGCGAGTGTAGAAATCAAGTGGAACATACACATCAACTATAGGACCATAACGACCAAATTCCCGACGTAAATCTTCAGACCTGGTATCGTCGGCCACGTTCCTCACGAAGAGAGACGTGTTGGGGGGTCGCAGGTACCGGGACATGACGCCGGTGTTGAGTCTCCGCAGGGACACTAACGGGCTCAGCCTAAGCAACATTCTTAAAGAAGTTATACTCAAAAGATTTGCACTGCATATATAGAAAATAAAAATTGTATCAAATACATATATAAAAAATCCTAAAATTAGAAAAAATAACCTGTTCCAAAATGGGAAAAAGACAGGAACAAGCATTTCAAAGAAGACAAAACACATTATTTCCAAAATAGACAAAAATATTAAATTTTATTATCAGTTATTGAAATGAAAACAAAACAACAATATTTGATTTTACTCTCATAAAAAAGGAAAAGCAGTTTGACTTTAATGAGTATGGTGGCCATATGAAACAAATATTCTTTGTAGTGATTCCACAAATAACTTGTAGTACAGCCATTTTGGAAAACAATTATTAAAGTTAAAGATACACACATCATATGACTGGATATTAAACTCAGAGATAGATCACACAGAAACTCTTACACATGTGTGATAGGGATGGATACAAGAATATAAATAACAGCTAGTTTTGTTCATAACAGAAAATATATATATTAACCAAAATCCCTATCACACAGAAACTCTTACACATGTGTGATAGGGATGGATACAAGAATGTAAGTAACAGCCAGTTTTGTTCATAACATTATATATATATATATTAACCAAAATCCCTAACAGAGAAGGAATAAATACTTGCCTATGCATACAACAGAATATTCAACTTGTATAAGGAGGCCTTACAAATAGCTGAGAAAAGAGAAGGGAAAGCAAAGGAGAAAAGGAAAGATATACCCATCTGAATGCAGAGTTCCAAAGAATACCAAGAAGAGATAAAAAAGTATTCCTCACTTATCAGTGCAAAGAAATAGAGGAAAACAATAGAATGGGAAAGACTAGAGTTCTCTTCAAGAAAATGACAGATACCAAGGGAAAATTTATGCAAAGATGGGCACAATAAAGGACAGAAATGGCATAGACATAACAAAAAATATTAAGAAGAGGTGGCAAAAATACACAGAAGAACTATACAAAAAAGACCTTCATGATCCAGATAACCATAATGGTGTGATCACTCAGACATCACAGACATCCTGGATTGTGAAGTCAAGTGGGCCTTAGGAAGCATCACTACGAACAAAGCTAATGGAGGTGATGAAATTCCAGTTGAGCTATTGCAAATCCTAAAATATGATGATGTGAAAATGCTGCACTCAATATGCCAACAAATTTGGAAAACTCAGCTGTGGCCACAGGACTGGAAATGGTCAGTTATAATTCCAATCCCAAAGAAGGGCAATGCCAAAGAATGTTCAAACTATTGCACAATTGCAGTCATCTCACATGCCAGCAAAGTAATGTTCAAATCTTTCAGCAATACGTGAATCGTGAACTTCCAGATGTTCAAGCTGAATTCAGAACAGACCTCTCACCAAAGAAGATATGCAGATAGTTAATAAGCATATGAAAAGACACTTCACATCAAGCACCTTCAGGAGAAACAAACAAACAAACAAACAAAAAATGAGATACTACTACACACCTATTACTATGGTTAAAATCCAGAACACCAAGAACATCAAATGGCATTGAAACATGTATATCATCATATGTGAAAAGGATTGCCAGTCCAGGTTCGATGCATGAGACAGGGTGCTCAGGGCTGGTGCACTGGGATGACCCAGAGGGGTGGGATGGGGAGGGAGGTTGAGGGAGGTTCAGGATGGGGAACACATGTACACCCTTGGTGGATCCATGTGACTGTATGGCAAAACCACTACAATATTGTAAAGTAATTAGCTTCCAATTAAAATAAATAAATTTATATTAAAAAAAAAAAAGAAAAGGCAGAAGAACCAGAGATGAAATTGCCAACATCTGTTGGGTCATAGAAAAAGCAAGACAGTTCCATAAAAAAAAAAAAAAAAACTGCTTCGCTATATTGATTACACCAAAGCCTTTGACTGTGTAGATCACAATAAACTGGATAATTCTAAAGGGATGGGAATGCCAGACCACCTTGCCTGCCTCCTGAGAAATATGTATGCAGGTTAAGAAGCAACAATCAGAACTAGACATGGAGAAACAGACTGGTTCCAAATTGGGAAAGGAGTACATCAAGGCTGTACCATGTCACCCTACTTCTTTAACATATCCAGAGTACATCATGTAAAATGCTGGGCTGGATGAGGCACAAGGTGGAATCAAGATTGCCAGGAGAAATATCAATAACCTCACATTTGCAGATGACACCACCCCTATGGCAGAAAACAAAGCGGAACTAAAGAGCCTCTTGATGAAAGTGAAAGAGGAGTGAAAAAGCTGGCTTATAATTCAACATTCAAAAAACTAAGATCACGGCATCTGGTCCCATCACTTCATGGCAAATAGATGGGGAAACAATGGTAACTGTGACAGACTTTATTTTTTTGGGCTCCAAAATGACTGCAGATGGTGACCGCAGCCATGAAATTAAATGACACTTGCTCCTTGGTAGAAAAACTATGACCAACCTAGATAGCATATTAAAAAGCAGAGACATTACTTTGCCAACAAAGGTCCGTCTAGTCAAAGCTATGGTTTTTCCTGTAGTCATGTATGGATGTGAGAAAGTGAAGTCGCTTAGTCATGTCTGACACTTTGTGACCCCATGGACTGTAGCCCACTAGGCTCCTTCACCCATGGAATTTTCCAGGCAAGAGTACTGGAGTGAGTTGCCATTTCTTTCTCCGAGGGATCTTCCTGAACCAGGGGTCAAACACTGGTCTCCCACATTGCAGGCAGACACTTCACTGTCTGAGCCACCAGAGAAGCCTGAAGAAAGTGAGAGTTGGACCATAAAGAAAGCTGAGCGCTGAAGAACTGATGCTTGTGAACTGTGGTGTGGGAGAAGACTCCTGAGAGTCCCTTGGACTGCAAGGAGATCCAACCAGTCCATTCTAAAGGAAATCAGTCCTGAATATTCATTGGAAGGACTGATGCTGAAGCTGAAACTCTCATACTTTGGCCACCTGATGCGAAGAGTTGACTCATTGGAAAAGACCCTGATGCTGGGAGGGATTGAGGGCAGGAGGAGAAGGGGACGACCGAGGATGAGATGGCTGGATGGCATCACCGACTCAATGGACATGAGTTTGAGCGAACTCCGGGAGTTGGTGACGGACAGGGAGGCCTGGCGTGCTGCGATTCATGGGGTCGCAAAGAGTTGGACATGACTGAGCAACTGAAATGAACTGAATATATGTGTGTGTGTATATATATATATATATATATAGTTTAAAATAAGACAAAATCAAATGACATGTGTGTATGTGTGTTTTAAAACTATAAAGAAAGCTAGGGAAAGAATAATGCAAAATTCAGAACTTTGGTTACCTCATTGAAAATGAGTGGGCATGTGGTGAGTTAATTCACACAGTAAATTTTTTAAATTTAATTAATTGATTTTAATTGGAGGCTAAGTACTTTACAATATAGTGGTGGTTTTTGCCATTCATTAATATAATTAGCCACAGATGTCCATGTGTCCCCCCATCCTGAATCCCCCTACCCTCTCCCTCCCCACCACATCCCTGTGTTGTCACAGAGCACCAGCTTTGAGTGCCCTGTTTCATGCATCAGACTTGAACTGGTCATCTATTTTACATATGGTAATATACACGTTTCAATGCTTTTCTTACAAATCATCCCACCCTCTCCTTCTTCCACATAGTTCAAAAGTCTGTTCTTTACATCTGTGTCTCTTTTGCTTTCTTGCACAGAGGATCATCATTACAGTCTTTTTAAATTCTGTATATATGCGTTAATATACTGTGTTGCTGTTTATCTTTCTGACATATTTCACTCTGTATAATGGCTCCAGTTTCATCCACCTCATTAGAACTGACTCAAATATGTACCACAACTTTCTTATCCATACATCTGCCGATGGACATCTAGATTGATTCCATGTCCTAGCTATTGTGAACAGTGCTGTAATGAACATTGGGGTACATGTTTCTCTTTCAATTCTGGTTTCATTTGTGTGTATGCTCAGCAGTAGGATTGCTGGATCATATGGCAGTTCTATTTCCAGCTTCCAGTCAAGGCTATGGTTTTTCCTGTGGTCATGTATGGATGTGAGAGTTGGACTGTGAAGAAGGCTGAGCACCGAAGAATTGATGCTTTTGAACTGTGGTGTTGGAGATGACTCTTGAGAGTCCCTTGGACTGCAAGGAGATCCAACCAGTCCATTCTGAAGGAGATCAGCCCTGAGATTTCCTTGAAAGGAATGATTCTGAGGCTGAAACTCCAGTACTTTGGCCACCTCATGAGAAGAGTTGACTCATTGGAAAAGACTCTGATGCTGGGAGGGATTGGGGGCAGGAGAAGAAGGGGACGACCGAGGATGAGATGGCTAGATGGCATCATGGACTCGATGGACGTGAGTCTGAGTGAACTCCGAGAGATGGTGATGAACAGGCAGGCCTGGCGTGCTGCAATTCATGGGGTCGCAAAGAGTTGGACACGACTGAGCAACTGAACTGAAGGAATCTCCACACTGTTTTCCATAGTGGCTATACTAGCTTACATTCCCACCAGTACACATGGGAACTCAACTGTACTTTTAGTGTTCTAGTTTGTAAGCTTAATAATGATATTTTTATTTTGTTTTGTCTTATTATATAACATGTACAGACATATAAACTATATTATTTTGCATGTATGATAGCATTAAAACAAGAAAGTTGGTAACATAAAAAAGAAACAAAAGCTCCCTGAAATTTTTACACCATTCCATTAATTTTGACATTCTTCTTTTATGTAAAATTCTAGTTGTAAATATGCAATTTTACATCTTGAAAATGTTAAAAACCCACTTGAAAATACATACTTGTTCCTTTGTTGAAAATAAAATGCCTGTCAGATCACATAAATTTGATTTTCAGCTATATTGGTATTAAACATTTCCCTTTCGTACCAGTATGTAAAGTTATTCTAAAAGTGCTTTCATGAACACGCCATTTGAGCTAATTACTTTATAGTAAATGCAGCTTTTAAATAATTGCTAAACCTTGGGAAATGCTTTCAATAATTGACAAGGTTTTCATAAGCAAAACTTGCATCATTAAATTTAAGTTAAATGCACATTTGAGACACTTAAAGTGTTAACATATCATCATTTTAATAGCATAAATGAAATGACTTGTAGAGTTAATACCAAAAATAATTCAAACATCTTCAGAATTTTTTACATATATTCTTTCATATGAAAATTTTGTATGAACTTTCTATGTGTATTATGTCAGCTTATAATGAATGTGCTTC
>SJYT01012791.1:0-47363 GCA_006410635.1 Cephalophus harveyi
TTCCAGCTTGTGTTTCTTCCAGTCCAGCGTTTCTCATGATGTATTCTGCATAGAAGTTAAATAAGCAGGGTGACAATATACAGCCTTGACATACTCCTCTTCCTATTTGGAACCAGTCTGTTGTTCCATGTCCAGTTCTAACTGTTGCTTCATGACCTGCATACAGGTTTCTCAAGAGGCAGGTCAGGTGGTCTGGTATTCCCATCTCTTTCAGAATTTTCCACTGTACGTCAACAAAAATGAGTCATAGATGTACATACGTCTCCTCCCTCTTGAACCTCACTCCCACCTCTCACCCCATCCCACTGCTCTAGGTTGTCACAGAGCTCCAGTGTGAGTTCCCTGAGGCATACAACAAATTCCCACTGGCTCTCTATTTACATATGTTAGTGTATATGTTCCTAGGCTACGCTCTCCATTCGTCCCACACTCTCCTTCCCCACCCGCAGGATAATGTCTTTTAATAAACCAATATATTTACATAGTACAAACAAATAACTGATTACACTATTTTTGCCAGGGTAGGGGGAGATGAAAGAAATAAACTCCAAATTTAGTCTAACATTTGCCTTTATATAGGTCGGTACTCAGCAGAGACACTTGACGAACCAAGAGCTGACTTGCAGCTGCCAGTGCAAAAAATGAAAGTCCTCATTGCTCACGAGCGTTGCTAGGGAATGGAGGTGTGAGTGCTGGGGGCAGGCAGGGCTGCTCCGAGGGTTATCACTCCAGGAACTGTGGGTTATGACTCCAGGTACTACCTGCGATACTGCCTAAGAGGAGTGCCTCTCGGAGGCAGGAACAGACGTCCTTTCTCTTCCTGAGACTGCTGCAGTTTTAACACCACCCCCACCAAGAGTGGCCTGGCCAGGGCAAGAGCCAGTGTCTCAAAACTGTCCTGGAGCTGAATCAGCAAACGGTAGCTTTTGGCCAGAGGAAACTCTGGATATTTCTCACAAACTCTCAGCACTCACAGCCTAGATGTCTCCCTATCAAAGTTGCTTCTCCTTGTGTTCTTATCCGTATAAGCCCCGGGGACACCTCAGAAGTTGAGCTCTTAGTGCTTATCAAAGACAATAGATGAGGTAGGGACATCCTGACCCAAGGCACTTCATTCTTACATCGAAACAACTTTCTATTTTTTTTAAGTAATAAGTAAAAGTAAGACTTCATTTTTAAAACATTTTTATTGGAGTCTAGTGGCTTCACAATGTTTAATTTCTACTGGAGAGCAAAGTGAACCAGCTAGACGTACACATTTATCCCCTCTTTTTTGAATTTCCGTCCCATTTAAGTCACCACAGGGCGTTGGGTAGAGCTCCCTGTGCAGGAGGTTCCCGTTAGTTGTCTGTTTTATAGTCTTCTCTGGTGGCTCAGTGGTAAAGAAATGTCCCTGCTAATGCACCAGACACAGGTTCAGCTCCAGGGCTGGGAAGATCTTCTGGAGAAGGAAATGGCTATCCTCTCCAGGATTCTGGCCTGGGAATCCCATGGACAGAGGAGCCTGGAGGGTTACAGTCCATGGGGTCACCAAAGAGTTGGGCATGACTTAGTGATTAATCAACAGCAACAAATAGGATCAATAAGGTATACATGTTAAATCCCAATCTCCCAATTCATTGCCCTCCCAAGCAACTTTATTTCTAAAACAACTTTTTTTAAAAATTTTTTACCGTGAACAAGTGGATTAAAACAGCTTCACTGACTTCATAAATAAGCAGATCTGAAATCATATTAAACCAATACACAATAGGATTTCCATCTGAAATGGAACCTGCGGAATAGAAAATGGAGACACACATGTGTACTCAGGAGAAGGGAACTTAAAAAACGAGAGACTGATTTCCATCAAATGCCTGACTTATGGAGACAGACTTATCTCCTGACCAGTGAACGCCTAACCAAGGTTTTCTCCCCATGCTGAAGCCAATGAACCTACTGCTGGGACCCTGCCAATAAATCCAGCCCACTCCAAACCCTCAGTCTGTAGCTTGCTGGAGATTGCATTTCCTAAATTGTGATTCTTTTACTGTTTCAGAATAAACTCAATTTCTGGTCACTGGAGTTTGCCTCAGTTTACCTCCTTTGTTCAGATCAACACTGACAAGGTCAAATGGCAACCTGCAAAACTTAGTGGGCAGTGCCCTGGAAGACCTTCTGTTCATACGATATGATGGTGAACCAGACCAATGGTCAATTACCAAAGGGAGCTGCAGTGACTGGCCAGGATCTTTGAACTCCTATTTTTCAGGCTACATCTACTACCAAGGGTATCACCTGGGAAGCAGTTTCTGACAACTGCTTCCTGCTGGGCCTTCAGACCGGTGGTGTATGGCTCAACAGAATTATGGCTGTGCAACTGTAAATCTTAATGATAAAATTCATAACAAGGCCCCCGATTATAATTGACAAGATACAATGGCAGCATGTATGCCCAATGTGCCATTCCCACTGGGTGCTATGCACTAATACACATCACCCTTGTTTTGTGGATGGAAAACTATTAAGCACAATAGGGAAAAACAATGAGTCTTGGGTGGAATTAAGAGGGGGACATCACGTGGGGGACTTGAGTTCCCGGAGACCGGCCCGCCTTGAGACATGGGACACTGTGAGAGGCCCCCAGGGCACACTCAGACTAAAGTACATCCAGGTGTGTGTGCTCAGTCATGTCCCGTTCTTTGCGACCCCATGGAGTGTCGCCCACCAGGCAAGAATCCTGGAGTGGGTTGCCATTTCCTCTTCCATAGGGTCTTCCCAACCCAGGGATCAAACCCATCATCCCTTGCATCTCCTGCATTGGCAGGCAGGTTCTTTACACTGAGCCACAGTCACCTAACCCCAGTGTGGGCGACCCAACGTTTTTGGATGCAAAACATGTACCCTAACCGCACAGGGGTCATTAGTACCCAAAGGCAACAACACGTACAGTGGACTGGCCCACAGGACAGGTAAAGGCCTTAGGGGACATAGGTGCAGGTCTAGGTATCTTGGAACAAATTGGAGTTTGCTTTAATGAAGAATGACATTCAGAAGAAAAGATTTATTAATTAGGCTAGGCAGAGTGAAAGGAGTTTTCAGGAGCAAAGCAAATGATGAGTCAGCTTGGAAAAACAATGAGGCTTTAGCAAAGTGGGTTAGGCAAACTCAACCAATAATGCTGGACCCAGCTGGGAAAGGGCCTGTACCCTGGCCCAACAGACTGTCTTGACCATTTTATTACAGACGGAGGTTGAAGTGGCCATGGGACAGTGGCCCTCTGTCTTAGCTGTTGAAGCCCAAAGGGCTCACGTGTGGGAATCTTATGGCCCCACAAACTTATGGAAGTTCTTTAGGAGGTTGTCTCAACCCAGATTAAACCAAGATAAAACGTATCCTATGGTGGCTCAGATGGTAAAGAGTCTACCCAGGTAGAGACCCCTGGGTTGGGAAGATCCCCTGGAGAAGAGAATGGCAACCCACTCTAGTATTCTTGCCTGGAGAATCCCATGGACAAGAGGAGCCTATAGTTCATGGGGTTGCAAAGAGTCAGACACAACTGAGCGACTAAGCATGCATAGTATAGTTAGTATACTGCTACTGCTAAGTCACTTCAGTCGTGTCCGACTCCGTGCAACCCCATAGACCGCAGCCCACTAGGCTCCCCCCTCCCTGAGATTCTCCAAGCAAGAACACTGGAGTGGGTTGCCATTTCCTTGTTCAATGCAGGAAAGTGAGAAGTGAAAGTGAAGTCACTCAGTCGTGCTCGACCCTCAGCGACCCCATGGACTGCAGCCTTCCAGGCTCCTCCGTCCATGGGATTTTCCAGACAAGAATACTGGAGTATAGCTATTCCATAAACCTAAAAAAATCTGTCCTATAAATGCTACACTCAGTGTAAATGCTCTGACCGAGCTCATCAATTTGTTGTAAGGAGTCTGTGGCTAGAACTCCTATTCAATATCATACAAGATGGCCAGTGTAATCGTGAAAGTCACTCAGTCATGTCCAACTCTTTGCGATCCCATGGAAATTCTCCAGGCAAGAATACTAAAGTGGATTTAGTATTCTAAACTTTCCTTCTCCAGGGGATCTTCCAAACCCAGGGACTGAACCCAGGTCTCGCACATTGCAGGCAGATTCTTTACCAGCTGAGCCACAAGGGAAGCCCCGCCAGTGTAATAAGTGAAGAAAACAAATAAAAGGCATACAGGTTAGAAAAAAAGAAAGAAAACTGTGTTTTTTTGAAGACAATATGACTGTTTATTAATCTACAAAAAGCTTCCTAGAACTAAGAAGTGAGTTTAACAGGGTTGTAAGATACAAGGCCAATATACAAAAGTCAATCATATTTCCATATTCAGTGACATACAATTAACATTTGAAATTTTAAAAATACAATTTATAGTAGCTTCCTCTCTCCATAAAGTACAGATCTTGCATACAAAACTTATGTGTAGGATCTGTATGCTGAAAACTACAAACCACTGTTAAAAGAAATAAAAAAAGATGCAAATAAATGGAAAGATATGTTTATGGGTTGAAAAACTCAATATTGTAAAGATGTCAGTTCTCCCCAATTTGAATCATAGAGTCAATCATCTTCACTCAAAAATCACAGCAGGTTTTTTTTTTTTTTTTAAGAAATTGGCAAGTGGATTCTAAAATGTATGTGGAAAAGAAACTGAAAGGGACTAAAAAAAGAACAATAATTGGAGAAATTACATCACCCAATTTCAAGACTTAGGAAGCTACAGAAATCAAGATTGTGATGTTAGCAAAAGGATAGACACAGGCCGACGGAGCCAGCAGAGTCCAGAAATAAAGTGGAACAGATATTATCAACTGACCTGACAAAGAAACAAAGATAATTCAACGGAGAAAGAACAGTCTTTTTAACAAATGGTGCTGGAATAATTAAACATTTATATGCAAAGACCAAATACTTCAACACATACCTCATACTTAAACACACAAAAAAAGGCTCATAAGCATAAATTTAAAAAGTGAAACTGTAAAACATCTAGAAGAAATGTTTCCCTTTTATTTATGTATTCAGTTCAGTTCAGTTGATCAGTCGTGTCTGGCTCTTTGCGATCCCATGGACTGCAGCACACCAGGCTTCCCTGTCCATCACCAACTCCCGGAGCTTGCTCAAACTCATGTCCATCAAGGCGGTGATGCCATCCAACCATCTCATCCTCTGTCGACCCCTTCTCCTGCCCTCAGTCTTTCAGAGCATCAGGGTCTTTTCAAATGAGTCAGTTCTTCGCATCAGGTGGCCAAAGTATTGGAATTTCAGCTTCAGCAACAGCCCTTCCAATGAATATTCAGGACTGATTTCCTTTAGGATTGACAGGTTGGATCTCCTTGCAGTCCAAGGGACTCTCAAGAGTCTTCTCCAACACCACCGTTCAAAAGCATCAATTCTTCAGGGCTCAGCTTTCTTTATAATTCAAGTCTCACATTCATGCATGACTACTGGAAAAACTATACCTTTGACTAGATGGACATTTGTTGGCAAAATAATGTCTCTGCTTTTTAATATGCTGTCTAGGTTGGTCATAGCTTTTCTTCCAAGGAGCAAGTGTCTTTTAATTTCATGGCTGCAGTCACCATCTGCAGTGATATTGGAGACCAAAAAAATGAAGTCTCTCACTGTTTCCATTGTTTCCCCATATATTTGCCATGAAGAGAAGGGACTGGATTTATTCATTAAGTTTTATTTTAATTGGATAACTGCTTTACAATGTTGTGCTGGCTTCTGTCATACAACAATATGAATCAGTCATAAGTATATATATATATATATATATATATCCCCTCCCTCTTGAAACTTCCTTCCTCACTCCTGGCACCATTTCTTAAAAAAAAAGTTTCCTCCTTTTATTTTGTTGAAAAAAAAAATGTATAGTTTTTTTAAAATCTAAATACCCTGGAACAACGATTAAGGAATCATGATGTCTAGCTCTAGCCAATGGCAAGAACAGGAGGCTTTCATTCTCTGTCTAAAAATACAGCTCACATTATTTACTGCTCAAAAAAGGAAGTTGAATTTAATACTTTCAAGGTCAACCTTAAATAACCCATCCGCTGGGTTGGATCAGGAGACTCCTGGAGTGTGTGCCTTGGAGCTTCCCCACCTTGAAGGGCCCCAGCAACAGTCATAACATTAGACCCAGAGGGTGGCCTTTTATGGAAGGAGCCGTCAGCTGCAGCAGCTCCCCTCGCAATCTTTCCAGCTAAGACTGTTTCTACTGGGCAGCACAGTAGATAAATTCTGGGGCCCCAAACATTTACAAACAACAAGAGAGCCTGAGAAGATCTGGAGTTCTTTGGGGGAAGAAAAGAAAATACAAGCATATTCGGAGATGCTGTGGTTTGATACAAAGACCACTGGAATAAAGCGAGTCACACGAATTTTAGGGGGTTTCTCGCTACATCTAAATGTTATATGTACACTCTACTGCAGCCTATTAAGCGTGCAGTAGCATTATATCTAGAAACCAGCATACATGCCTTCATTTAGAAATACTTTATTGCTAGAAAATGCTAACCATCATCAATAACTCAGGGTTGCCAGGATTTGTTTAAAAAAACCTACAATAAAGCGAGGTAAGCCTGCAAGACAAGAAGAAATAAAGTAAAAGTCACGGTGCTTCTTCTGGTTGAAGGAGGCTAGCCTCCATCTCTTTATCAGCAGAATGTGAACTTGGCCTCTCAGTTTATGTCTAAAGTATGGATCTTTCCCTTCACCCAACCTTGCCAAATACGGCCTTCTCTGGTGTTCCAGGGGCTATGACTCCTGCTTCTGATGCAGGGTACAGGTTTGATCCCTAGTCGGGGAGGTTTGCTGCATGTCACACAGTGCAGCAAAACAGACAAAATGGAAAACCTTGCCAAACACTTTTATACTTTGTTTTGAACCTGGGGGTTTGAGAGTTGGCTGAGAACTTCATGCCTGGGGGTATGGAGGAGGTCTGATGATTTGAGAAAACCAGTCCATTTTATCTATTCAGAGAAATTCTCTTTTTTACCCACTAGGACTCTAGAGCCAGTCTAACAGGGCCTATCCCAACCATGTGCAGCTAAACTGAACAACTGACTTACCCTCTCTGGGCCTCAGTCTCCTCATCTGTTAAATGGGAATAGTCCTCATACCTGCCTCCTGAGGGTTTTGTGAGGGCTGCATAAGGTAAGGTGGCATGGCATCGAGAACACTGCCTGCCACATTGCCAGAGACTGTTGGCCAATACTGTCATCGCCTGAATTCCATATACCAGCCTCTCACACAAATACCTCGTGGGATTATGGTTGATGACATTTTATATTCCGTAGTTTTGACCTGTGCCATTGACATGGCCCAATGGAATCGTGTTTCTCTATAAATCCCAAGGAAATCAATGGCCTAGGTCTCAGTCTCCTCTTTATTTGTATGTGGGTACAGTTCATAAATACACTCACCAATTTTTTTCCTCCCCATCCAAAACTCCCTTATACCTTGAACCCCACCCAAGCCCTTGGTTAGAGAGACTCGCTTTCCTGTCAAGGAGGGGAGGGGTGGGTGGTCCTCCTTGTCACTCCGGCTTCTTGTTGGGTCTCCCTCCGTCAACTGAAGTGCGGGCCCTCAAAGGGCCTCTGAAGCTTGGGGATGTTGAGCACCATGACTCTGCCCGGGGGGCCCCAGGCCTTGAATGATTGCGTGGCTGGCTCCCTTCCGTGCCAGGCTTGGGATTCAGAGGCCAGGGGGCAGTGGTTAGGGTCCCGTGCCCTGTCTGTGCCTGAGGCTGAGCCGGTGCAGCGCCAGTGGGCAGGGAGTCTGCAGTGGAGGCCCGGGCCTGCTCAGGCGGCCAGAGAGTCCCGCCGGGGCGCCGTTCCCAGCCAGCACCGGCCCTGCTCTCAGAGAGGCAATGTCTGAGGCCTGGCCCCTCAGGGTCCAGCCCTCCGGGCCCTTCCCAGGCCCTCAGTCAGGCCCGTGCGGGGAGGGCAGCCTCCCTTCTCCTGGCTCCTCCAGACATCGTCCGGCATGGCTGACGCTTTGGGTCCTTGGCTCTGTCAGAGGGCGTAGCACCCCAGGGTCTCTGTCTCAGCCAGGTGCCAAGCCTTGCCATCCTCCTGGTAGGGCATGGAGAGCCCGGGAGGGCGGGGGGCACCCTCCTGGCTCCGGGGGGGCGGGGGGGTCTCCGGGGCCCCGGGCTCCCCCCAGGACCGGCCCGTTGTAGATGTAGATGTTGCCGGTGACCGTCACAGAGCCGCCGGTGACATGGATGCCGTTGGTGCCTGTGGGAAGGGAGGCAGAGTGAGGGGGCCGGGGGTCAAGGTTGAGGGGGGCCCCCGCGTGCTGCCGCATGGGACTCCGGCTTCCCCAGGGCCCGTCTGCCATCTCCCCTTTCTGCCCTGTCCCTCTCCATGCGCTTGGGTTTCCTGAGCTCTGTGTTCATGCCCTGTTTTCTTGGTTTTCAGTCTCGTCCCTTCTCTTTAGTCAGGACACTGGCTGTTGCAGTCTCCTCTTTTCTGCCCGGCTCGCACGCTCTCCCCCTGCCCAGCCTCCCTCCCCGTCCCCTCTTCTCACCAGGGGCCACCTGGCCTTGTTCTGGGGGCTCAGCATCCAGGTCCCTGGCCTGGCTCAGGGGACTCTGCTGTTGGAGCACCTCTTCCTCCAAACCCGGGTTCGCTGGGACGCCGGCCGAGGCCAGGGCCAAGTCTCCAGGGGCGGGCAGAAGTGGCTTTACCAGGTCAGGAACGTATGTGTTGAACCTTGGGGGCTCCCAGTTTCCATCAGCAGGATTTGATTCTTCTCCCTGCAGGACAGAGGCCGAGAACCAGCCAAGGACAGGAGCCTCAGACTCCATCTTTCTTTAATTCCCACCCCAACCCCATGCCTAGGCAGCTGCATGCCCTCCTCATCAAGCTTCCTGCCTCAGGGCCTTTGCACTTGACGTTCCCTTTTCCTGGAGCACTTTCCCTGCTACATCCTCTTTTCTTCAGCTCTCTGCTCAAATATCAGCTGACCACAGAGGCTCTCTGTCCACTCTAAGATAGTATACCCTCATTGCTTGCCACTGTCCCCCCCTCCCCCTCCCACCCCACCATGGTTTATTTAGCAGTTGGGCTCAGTTGCTTCAGCTGTGTCTGACTCTTTGCGATCCCACGGACTGTAGCCCACCAGGCTCCTCTGTCCATGGGATTCTCCAAGCAAGAATACTGGAGTGGGTTGCTGTTTCCTTCTCTATATTTAACAGTTGTCACCACCTAATACATAGTCGACTAACTTTATCCTTGCTCCACTGGTATGAAACTCTGGGAGGGTAGAGACTTTGCTTTGCTCACTGCTATTTCCATAGTGCCTGGCACACAGCGTGCTCAATAAATTATTAGTTGAATGATTAAATGGATGTTGAAGCTGCAGATTCTTTTCCTGCCTGCCCCCCACCCCGTTCACCTGTCCCCTGCCCCTCCTTGCTGCCTCCCTAGCCTCCCCATTACCTCTGGGTGCCTCTTGAGCAGGGATCCTGGAACAGAAAATGAAACGGCGGGCTTCAGACCCGCAGGCTTCCCCCTCCACACCCCACCCCACAGTATGGCACTGCCCACGTTTGGCTCCCAGAATGATCGGTCTGTCATTACCCTTATCTCCAGCCTCAGAATGAAGGGGCTGGATTGATGTGATGTCTGTGTTGAGGACAAGTGCTGGGTGTCTTGAAGGTGTGAAGGGGCAGGAGTGTTGGCCCTGAAGGAGCTGAATATTCTCTGCAGCCCCCTACCCCACCTGGATGGGCACAGTCCCAGGCAGACATCCCTGCCGGCCTCTGAGTCTTTCCTACCCAGCTTTCTGCAGAGAGAGGGGTGGCTCTTCCAGGTGTAGATGAAGACGGTGGTGAGGAGCAGGAACGAGACCAGAGGCAGCAGGATGGCCAGCACTAGCATCGTTCCTGGGGGACAGCAGACAGGACGAGGCGTGAGGACCCGAGAAGAGCGGTGGGGGGATGGGGCAATTAGGGAGCAGCTCTCCAGTTCTCAGGCCACCCAGACGGGAAACGGGGAGCAGGCTTCCCCTCCTGCGGCTGCTACTGCTCAGTCCTGTCTGACTCTTTCCAACCCAGGCTCCTCCGTCCGTGGGATTTTCCAGGCAAGAATATTGGAAGGGGTTGCCATTCCCTCCTCCAGGGGATCTTCCTGACCCAGGGATGGAGTCTTTTACGTCTCCTGCATTGACAGGCAGATTCTTTACCACTTGTGCCACCTGGGAAGTTCTTTCCCCTTGTAGACCCACTGCAGTTCCTAAAGGAGGAGTTGGAGAAACTTCCCTTGGGTTGCAGAGAAGGGGCATGGAGCCTGACGTGGGTGGGGGGGACACCCCCCACTGAGAACCAGGAGAACCAGGAGAGGCTCTGCCTCGGATGGAGAGGTTTGGGGCGAGTGTGGTTGGCCACCGGCACAGGGGCAGCCCTGTGAGGGTGAGGACAGGCACTTGGGCTGGAAATGGGAGTGAGAGGCAGTAAGGGAGGGTGGGCTTGGGGTTGTGAGCAGACATGGCTGCGGGGTAAAGCCATGTTTCTGCAGATTTGACTATCTGACAGCAAGATATACAGCAGTAGGAGCTGAACCTGTCCTTCTTTAGCCATGGGAGTGTTTACAGGGGTGACGGAGTCGGTGTCCCGGCAGCTGAACTGTGCCTGAGGCTTTCCGGATGAGGGGGGCTGCTGAATCTCCACTGCTTGCTTGGGGCAGCTCCCAGGAGTGGGAGGGAAGGGGAGGCTGGGCTTCTCAGGTCTCCGTGTACAGCCACGGGCAACCGTTGTCTTCCTGTGGGCCTTGCGCTGCCATTGACAGCATGGAGTCCACTATGCCTGTGACTTCTCCTGTCACCTGCTCCTGAGGAAGCTCAGGAGGACCTAGACATTTAGACACTGGTGGTCCATCTAATTCTGTGGCCCAAGTGATTCCAGAGTGGGAGGTGTGGGGAAGAATTAGACCTGGGTTCCTGCTTAGTTGTGTGTTTTTCATATACAAAATGAGGAGATCAACTTACGTACTCTCTGAAAGTCCAGCTCTAAATACCAATCTGAGAATTACAGAGCCAAGGACATGTATTAGCATCAAAATATGTGTGCTTCCAACAGGGGAAGGATGGGGGGAAGGGATAGTTCGGGACTTTGGAATGGACACGTACGCACGGCTATATTTAGAATGGATAACCAATAGGAACCTACTGTATAGCACATGGAACTCTGCTCAATGTTATGTGGCAGCCTGGATGGGAGGGGAGTTTGGGGGAGAATGGATATATATATATATATATGGCTGAGTCCCTCTGCTGTACACCTGAAACTATCAGAACATTGTTAATCAGCTCTGGTGGTGATGGTTTAGTTGCTCGGTCGTGTCCAACTATTTAAGACCCCATGACTGCAGCCTGCTAGGCTCCTCTGTCCACGGGATTTCCTAGGCAAGAATACTGGAATGGATTGCTATTTCATTCTCCAGGGAATCTTCCCAACCCAGGGACTGAACCCAGGTCTCCTGCATTGCAGGCAGATTCTTTGCTAATTGAGCTACCAGGGAAGCCCCGCTAATCAGCTATGGTGGTGGTTCTTTGCCAACTGAGCTACAAGGGAAGCCCTCATCAGCTATACACCAATGCTGCTGCTGCTGCTGCTGCTAAGTCACTTCAGTCGTGTCCGACTCTGTGCGACCCCATAGACAGCAGCCCACCAGGCTCCCCCGTCCCTGGGATTCTCCAGGCAAGAACACTGGAGTGGGTTGCCATTTCCTTCTCCAACGCATGAAAGTGAAAAGTGAAAGTGAAGTCACTCATTCGTGTCTAACTCTTAGCGACCCCATGGACTGCAGCCTACCCAGCTCCTCCGTCCATGGGATTTTCCAGGCAAGAGTGCTGGAGTGGGGTGCCATTGCCTTCTCCACCAACACAAAAGAAAAAAGAAAAAAGGCGCTAATCATTTTTGATACACAGTTAAAAATTAATAATAGAATGTAGAAAAGATTATGATATAGTTGGATGAAAACTTAAGTTACAAACATTCAAATGACTCCACTTTTAGAAAAAATGTTATTTTTTTCTATTGTGTGGAAAAATGTCTGGGAAGATATATTCAAAAATGTCGAGTGGATATGCCAGCTGATGGTTCTGTAGGTGAAGTTGAGTTTTATCTGAATTTTCTAATCTTCTACAGTCTGCATCTATTATGGCATGGGTTTTGGAGTAAGAAAGACCTAGAACAGGTCTTCATAATACCAACTACCACATGGGTGATCTTGGGCAAGTCACCTAACCTCTCTGGGCATTGGTTTCCTCATCTGTCAGTAAGGATAATAATAGGACTATTTCATAGGATCATTACGAGGTTTAAATGAGTTAGTGAAAGTCAAGTTCACAGAGTGTCTGACGCACTAGCTCTTATTAAATGGAAGCTATGATTATAAATGCTCAGCCATTTTTTAAAATTAAGGAAATAAACTTTTCTTTGATTGATAACAATGATAGTCATTAGAAACATCCTATAATTCTCTATAGGGCTTCCCCGGTAGCTCAGCAGTAAAGGATGCACTTGCAATGCAGGAGATGCGAGTTTGATCCCTTGGTGGGGAAGATCCCCTGGAAGAGGGCATGGCAACCCACTGCAGTACTCCTGAAAAGTCCCCTGGACAGAGAAGCCTGAGGGCTATGGTCCACAGGAACATGACTGAGGCGACTAAGCACGAGCATGCATATGCGTCTTTCAGGCAAGGAAAGCAATAATTCCACAGAAAAGACCAAGAAAGCATCGAATGTAGAATCTTCCCTCTAGTGATGGAAGATGTAACCTACTGTGCTCAGTAAATGGGCTATGTGATGGAGGCATGTCCAAAATGCTGACAGCGATATCAGGTATAGTTATCTATATATCTATAGTTACATCCATATCTATGTCTCTGTGTAGACGTACTATTGTATGTAACTTTTAAGTTACATGTAGAACATATAACTTAAAAAGTGCATGTATACACATATATGTGTGTATACACACACACGTGTGTAAGTAACCTGGCCCAGGGATACTGCAGTTTTTCTTTGAGGAGCTTCTTGCCTCAACTCTGAGAGGAAAGGGTTCATCATTTCCCCATTTTTTTTAGATGGATGGAATTAAGGCATTTTCCCAGATGCCCCCTCCCCATGCCCCTGGCCCCTCCTCACCTGGCATGTCGGGGGGCTCTTGTGGATTTCTGCAGCTGGTGTCAGACTGGGGGGTGCCCGGGGCTTCCTCCACGAGGCCCTGGTCCTCACACCTGTGGAGGAAAGAGCCCAGCTCAGGGGGGCTCCCGGCTGGAAGTGGAACTGGTCTGTGGAGCTGAGCGTGAGGTTAGCTGTCACCGGCTAGGGCTGGGAGGGCTGGAGGAATGCAGACCGGGCACCCTCACCTGGTGTGGGGCTGGCAGCGGGCGGTGGGAGAGGAGGTATTCTGGAAGTGTCCAGCTTTACAGGGGACACAGTTGCTGTTAGCCTCCGTGACTTCATCTGGCAGGAGAGAAGCGTGGGGCAGCCAGGGTGAGTGGGCACAGGGGGCTTCTGTCCAGCTGTGGGCTTCTGTGGCGCCTGCTGGACGGCCCCCTACCCACCCACCCTTCCCAGTCTGTACTTCGCAGCATCTTTCCTCCTCTCCCCATTGCCCAGCTTCCTCTCAGTGCTGGGAGGACTTCAAACCCTGCACCATCCCAACTCCATTTCTCTGCAGGTTCCATCTGTGAGCCTTTCTCAGGGAGGGAGAAGCATTTTATTACACAGAGAACTAGCCACCTGGGGCATCACCATGGACACAGCACCCTGCACCCATTCAAGAGCGCCCGCCCAGCCTCCTTCCCACCCTCTGCTGCCAGTGACCTCTGACCTTTGAGCTCGGCCTCAGTGCCAGGCGGGCAGTCGGAGAGTGGCTCACAGTGCTCACACTCAGAGTTCCAAAAGACGCAGTACATCCCCGGCTGGCAGTGGCACTGGGTCTTGCGGTTGCTAGTGCAAGGCATGAGCTCCACGAAGCCCAGCACTGCGGGGGTGATGAGGGGGGTGCTCAGCACAGGGGCTGCGCTCCAGGACATCCCAGCCCCCCGCCCCCACCCCGGAACACCTCACTCACTCTTGTCACAAGGGCGGCACAGTTGGCAGAAGGAGAGATGGTTCCAGTGCTCGTTGTACGACTTCTCGGGGCACGTGGCACAGATGGTGTTCTGGTGGCGGCTACATTTGGTGGAGATGTGCGTGCCTAGGTTGTGAGCGGGGCAAGAGAAGGGTCAGGGGACTGGGGTTCCCACGGTGCCCTCTGCTGCTTGCTGCGTGACCCTGGGCCTGTCCCGGTGCCTACATCGGAGGGCTGGCCAGTGTCTCTCGCTCTCTGTTTCTGCCAGCTGATTTCCCTGGGAGCTGGTGTCCGGTGTCTATCTGAGGCAGCAAGGCGGGCTGGAGCCCCCGGTACCCCGCCTCCCCGTCCCAGACTTCCTCTGGTCCTGGCCTCTTACCTGGGGGGCATCGGGAGCAGCAGAGGCGAAGCTTGGACTCGTAGTACTCCTTTTCCTGGTCTCCGCAGCTTTGGTTCTCTGTGTGGTATGGGAGCCCCTTCAAGAAGAGATGAAATCACGGGGGAGAATTATTCAGGGGTCAGCTGGGAGGAGCAGAGGGATATCAGAGAGGATGGCCCAGACCCCTCTCCCCTAGCCAAGCCCGCCCCCACCTACCTGCATGGGCCCCTCCCTCTCCAGCTGGGGTTGGGATGCGGCCAGGAGACCCCAGATGCCCAGGGTGAGTAGCCCCCAGGCCAGGCCGCTGTGGGAAGTGGCCCACGGCAGACGCATGGCGGCCAGTCAGCCTGCCAGCTGAGCAGAGGGATGGAGGCCTGGGAGGGAGGTGGGAGCCTGGACGTCCTGGCCAGTGGTGGCAGAGCCCAGAGGCTGGGACAGGACTTGACGGACGCGCCCCGGGGGCCGGAACGGCCGGGCCTGGCCTGGCCTCCGGGGCTCCAGCGCCGGGGCTCAGGAAGTGGGAGTGGAGCGGCCGGCGCGGGGCGGGGACAGGGAGCGCTGGAGCCCAGGCGGCCTCTGTCGCAATCGGGAAGAGGAACAGGCTTGGCTGGCCGACGACGCAGGGCGGGAGGGGCGGCCGGGAAAGCACGTGAGGGCAGCAGGGCCGGAACCCGGGCCTCCTCCCTTCTCCTCAGGCCTGATTGGAGAGGGGGACGCAGGCCAGGCTGGGCCAGCTGGTGGGAAAGGGGTGGTGGAGCCAGCGGACGGTCCTCAGATGGGCACTCGGGAGCCCGGCTGGGGCAACGCGGACCCGGGAACAGACAGAGTTCCAGACAGAGCTGTGTCTGGCCAGATCTGAAAAAATGGATGTGTTTGGGACTGTCAGACTTGGAGGGTGTGGAGACCTACTGGGAGCCATGGACAGCCAGCCAGACCAGCATCTGGGAACCAGAAGTACCTCTTGGCAGACTTACTGGACTCCTGGGTTACCGCCCTGTTGTGTGAATTTTTAACATAAACTGCAAAAGAGTCTCCTCCCCGCCCCTCCCCTGAGTCAACCCAACCCACAGAGCAGTGGGCACAGGTCACCTAGGAGACACTCTAGAGGGCACAGCAGCCCCTGCCCTCCCCGCCAACCTCCATGTCCTCAGAGAATGCAGGGACGTGAAGACTGAGTTCCCGTGGTCAGGGTGGCCAGGCTGGGGCTGGACAACCGCCACCCTCAGGCCTAAGACCGCACCTTAGAGCCTTCGGATCCCTGAGCTGACAGCCTGCCTGTCCAGGCCTCTCACCTTAAGGATGAGGACGCTGAGGCCAGGATACCATGTAAAAGAGAGCAGGATTTCAGGAGGGCTTGGTCTGGCCCCTGCCCTGTTTTTTCCTACCATTTCCTTGCAACTCCATTAAGGCATCCTCGCCCTCCCCGGCCCAGGCCAGGGAGTCTGGGTTCCACGTTTCTGTGCTCCTGGCTAACTCCCACCTGTCACTGAGGGTCACCTGGGCTTGGGGAGGCTCCCCACCCTGGGCTGCACAGCCACTCCATGCAGATCCCTCCCTGTGACCCGCTGCTTATCGTCTGCCGGCCACTGGCCTTTTGTGCTTGGCAACAGCCTGCTCTGAAACTGTAAGTCTGGGTTCTGGGAGCTTCGCACAGAGTCCGGTATGGACCACGTGTCCAGTACATATTGATGGACTAATTTGATGAAGCATCTGCCTACAATTCGGGAGACCCAGGTTCGATCCTTGGGTTGGGAAGATCTCCTGGAGAAGGAAATGGCAACCCACTCCAGTACTCTTAGCTGGAAAATTCCATGGACAGAGGAGCCTGGTAGACTACAATCCATGGGGTCGCAAAGAGTCGGACACGACTGAGTGACTTCAATGTCAATGTCAATGTTGATGATGACTTGCCCATGTCACATAGCCAGTCCATGGCAAAGCAAGCCTAGAGTCTGGGCTCCAGATGTCTGGGCCCTAGCTCAGTCCAGCAACTGCCTCCTCGTGACTCAGGGGAGCCCCTCCAGGCATGAGGGGTTGACTTGCTGGGCGTACATCCTTACCCTGGTTGGTCTGACTGGCTGGACAGGCTCCTGGTGGAGAAGCAGGGGAGCCCTGGGCAGGGGCGCACCTGTGGGTCAGGGGAATCATAAAAGAGTGAACTGGTCTGCCTGAGATTTAAACACCTCTCTCCTCTCCTGGTACAGGCCCAGGACTCGTATACCCAGTGAATGTCCTGGGCTGCTCCGGGGTGGGGAAGAAGTGTCAGAATGGGCGTGCACTGCTCAGGTCAAGGAAATGGAGACTGGGACTGGAGCAATTAAATGCAGAAAGGTCTGTGTGCATTTTGACTTTAGATCCATTTTTCTGTTTTTTAGACATTTATAAAAATTGAAGTTTAGCTTATTTACAATATTGTATTAGTTTCAGGTGTTGTTGTTTGGTTGCTAAGTTATTTCCAACTCTTTTGTGACTCCACGGACTGTAGCCTGCCAGGTTCCTCTGTCAGTAGGATTTCCCAGGTAGGATCACTGGAGTGGGTTGCCATATCCTTCTCCAGGGGATCATCCCAACCCAGGGATTAAACCTAAGTCTCCTGCATTGGCAGGTGGATTCCTTACTGCTGAACCACCAAGGAAGCCCAGTTTCAGGTGTACAGCAAAGTTATTTTCTCAGATTCTTTCCCATTATAGGTTACTATAAGATATTAATTATAATTCCCAGTGTTATACAGTAGGCCCTTGCTGTTTATCTATTTTATATGTACTAGTGTGCATCTGTTAATCCCTACCCCTAATTTATCACTCCCTGCTATCTTTCCCTCTTGGCAACCATAAGTATGTTTTCTATGCCTGTGAGTTTATTCCTGAATCATTTGTATTATTTTTTTAGATTCCACATTTGTGATATCATATATTATTTGCAAAAGTAAGAAGTGAAGAAATACCTGGAGTGACAGGGAAATTTGGCTTAGAATACAGAATGAAGCAGGGCAAAGGCTAATAGAGTTTTGCCAGGAGAGCGCACTGGTTATAGCAAACGCCCTCTTTCAATAACACAAGAGAAGATTCTACACATGGACATCACCAGATGGTCAATACTGAAATCAGATTGATTATATTCTTTGCAGCCAAAGATGGAGAAGCTCTATACAGTCAGCAAAAATAAGACCGGGAGCTGACTGTGGATCATATCATGAACTCCTTATTGCCAAACCTGTCTCTTATACACATCTTCTCCGTCCATGGGATTCTCCAGGCAAGAATACTGGAGTGGATTGCCATTTCCTTCTCCAGGGGATCTTCCCGACCCAGGGATCGAACCCAGGTCTCCCGCATTGGAGGCAGACGCTTTAACCTCTGAGCCACCAGGGAAGCCCCTTATTGCCAAGTTCAGACTTAAATTGAAGAAAGTGGGAAAATCACTAGACCATTCAGGTATGACCTAAATCAAATCCCTTATGATTATACAGTGGAAGTGAGGAATAGATTCAATGAATTAGATCTGATAGACAAAGTGCCTAAAGAACTATGGACGGAGGTTCGTGACATTGTACAGGAAGCAAGGATCAAGACCATCCCCAAGAAAAAGAAATGCAAAAAGGCAAAATGGTTGTCTGAGGAAGCCTTACAAATAGCTGTGAAAAGAAAAGAAGTGAAAGGCAAAGGAGAAAAGGGAAGATATACCCATTTGAATGCAGAGTTCCAAAGAATAGCAAGGAGAGATAAGAAAGCCTTCTTCAGTGATCAATGCAAAGAAATAGAGGAAAACAACAGAATGGGAAAGATTAGAGATCTCTTCAAGAAAATTAGAGATACCAAGGGAACATTTCATGCAAAGATGGGCTCAATAAAGGACAGAAATGGCATGGACCTAACAGAAGCTGAAGATATTAAGAAGAGGTGGTAAAAATACACAGAAGAACTATACAAAAAAGGTCTTCACGACCCAGATAATCACAATGGTGTGATCACTCACCTAGAGCCAGACATCCTGGAGTGTGAAGTCAAGTGGGCTTCAGGAAGCACCACTATGAACAAAGCTAGTAGAGGTGATGGAATTCCAGTTGAGCTATTTCACATCCTAAAAGATGATGCTGTGAAAGTGCTGTATTCAATATGCCAGCATATTTGGGAAACTCAGCAGTGGCCACAGGACTGGAAAAAGTAAGTTCATTCCAATCCCTAAGAAAGGCAATGCCAAAGAATGTTCAGACTACCGCACAATTGCACTCATCTCACATGCTAGTAAAGTAATGCTCAAAATTCTCCAAGCCAGGCTTCATAGGCCTGGAGTGCTGCAATCCATGGGGTTGCAAAAAGTCAGACATGACCGAGCGATTGAACTGAACTGAACTGATATTATTTACCTTCCTCTGTCTTATTTCATTTAGTATATCCTCTATGTCTACCCAAGTTACTGCAAATGGCAGTATTTCATTCTTTTTTATGGCTGAGTAATATTCATATATATATATTTATATGTATACACACACACAACACACACACGTACCACATCTTATTAAACCAATTGTCTGTTGATGGGCACTTGGGTTGTTTCCATGTCTTGCTTACTGTAAACGGTGCTGCTATGAACCTTGGGGTGCATGCATGTTTTCAAATTAGTTTTTGTCTTTACTGGATACATGCTCAGGAATGGGACTGCTGGATCATATGGTATCTCTATTTTTAGGTTTTTAAGGAACCTCCATACAGGCTATATGCAGAGCCAGCTGGAAAGGACTTCTGCAACCTCTTGGGCTGCCTTAAACACTCCACCCTCCTGCTCTCTCCTTGAGAAGCTTGGGCCCCACAGTGGCAAAGTGTCATTTAAAACGTAATTAATGAATGAATTTGGCTGCACTGGGTGTTATGTACTTGGGATCTTTGACCTTCATTGTGGCATTCGGATTCTTTTTTCAGTTGCAGCGTGTGAGATCTTTAGTTGCGGCATGCAAACTCTTAGTTGTGGTGTGTGGGGTCGAACTTGGACCCTCTGCTTTGGGAGCTCAGAGGCAGGGAAGTCCTGAGTGTCATTTCTGAAGTCACATAGTTTAAAAGTAAAAATGGAAGTCATAGAATAATGCCTATAATATGGTCCTATTTATGGAAAAGCTATATATTTTGTTTTCTGAAAATACATGGAAGTCTACAAAAGCACCCAAAAAAGATACAGATGGACACAAATGGCAGTGGCGACCAGAGTCCAGGGGTGGGAACGGAATGGGCCTGAGCGAGGCTTTTGCTGATCTGCAAGCTTCTGTGTTATTGGAAAACTGTGTTGTGAGGAAAATGTGTTCAGGGTTTTTTTTCCCTGCGCCTTAAAAGATAATATTTAAAACAGAGCTATGACACAAGCACAGGCCTCAGGTTTCTATTTTTTTTTCCACCAGAACAAGCTTGCTCTGGCCCATTCCGGATCTGGAATGCTGCTGTCTCTAAGCTGCCACACCTCGGCAGGTGCTTCGGGGACACTGGGCTCGCTCCCCGGCTCAGCCCAGACCGGGCCTCAGGAACCTGCTCACTGAGGCTTCGAAGGAAAAACTATTTGCCTTGCGGCCTTGGGCCAGTGACTGGATTTCAGGCATCAACCGGCCAACAGACGTGGCAGGGACGTGCCTCTCTGAACCTCTGAGATGGGACAGGCAGGGTGCTGGCTACCCCTTCTGTTGGTAGGATGTCCTTTGGGAAGGTGAGGATGGTAGACAGAGCTTCTCGTGGAGCCTGGGAGACAGTCCAGGACCCAGATGGCTGGTGGGAATATGCGAACCTGCCTGACTTTCAAAACCAGGTGCAGGGGAGCCCCAGTTCCCCACGAGACTGTGGCTGGTCTGTCTCGGGGTGTGTGGCAAAAGCCCTAAGCAGATAACCCCCCACCTGCCAAAGAAGAATTCTGCTTCTGTTCTTCAAGCTACTGCTGTTTGGTTTTGTGTCCACAGAAAACTGGTCTGTCTTTGCAGAGGGTACTTTCTTCAACTGGAAAATGAAGAAAAAGCCAGCCTTTCCCTTCTCCACAGAAGGGTCCCCTAAGGCGCCGGGGAAAGCCATGCGGTGGGTTTGGAATCCTGATGGACAGCAACTCTCACTTTAAGAGGCCACGGGAGACCAGCCACAGATGGGAGCCTTCGTTTGTTTCGCAAGACCCAGCTGAGATGCCGCCTTCTCCGAGAAGTCTTCCTGAATCTCCTGGGTTAGTGCCTCTCCCTTCCTCCTCACCCCCAGGCTCCCTCAGCACTTGGCTCCCCTCTCTGTTACCAGGATCCTTGTCTTATGACTTCATGACCTCGAGGGCCTGTCTCCTATTCAGCTGCATGTCCCAGCCCAGCTCCCGGAGGAGGCGGGAGGAGCCAGCGGCTACCTCCTGCGGGTCACAGTGGCAGACCTCTGGCCTGGGCTGTAAGCCTGGGTCTCTGTGCCTCCTGGGCCCTTCTCTGATCCCTTCCCCCTTTCCTACTTGGTCCCTCACTCTCCTGCTGGGTTGTCTGGGGCAGAGATTTTGGAGGAAAACCACAACCCCCACGTTGAGTTTTTCCTTCCTTCCAGGGTTGGTGCAGCCTTGGGCCAGGCTCAGCTTCTCTCTCCCCACTCTCTTCACGGCCAAATCCCTCCTGCCTCCTCGGTGCCCACTATCCCTGGGCCAAGTGCCCTGGTGGCCCCTCTTCTCTGAGCACACATTCCAGCAACCCCGTGACCACAACTGGGGACATTCCTGGCCCGGCAGCCAATGGTGTAAAAAGGAACAGAATGTCCCAGGGCCCCGCCCAGCCCCCAGCTCCACCTGGGCCCCTCCCTGGGCTGGACAGGCTCAGGGTGGGGGTGAGGGGTCAAGAGGGCAGGACCAGCTGGGAGAGGCAGAGGGGTGCTCCTGGGCGGGGTTGGGAGGTGTTCACACCTTAGTGAGCAGGGAGGAAGCCTGCAGGCCTTGTCTCCTTCTTCTCCAAGGCCTGGGGGTGAGGCTGACCCAGCGGTGCCCTTGGAAGGATTCCCTGGGGAGGGGCCCTGGTTCTTGGAAGCCCACTGGGGGCAGTCCCGGCCCCTGTGTCTCCTTCAGTGGTTGGGGAGGGAGACTCCTTTTGGGGCTGGATTCCTCCCCCTCACCCCCCTTCTCTGCCTGTCCTTCATCCCTCCGTCCCTGTCCTTCCCCCTCTCCTCCATCCACCCACCTCCACTATCTGGCCTTCCCTGTTCTCCTGGTCCCCACACCTTAGTCTCACTCATCCTGACTTGTCCTTTTTCTTTGCTTTGCCCTCAGCATCACCACCTGGTTCCAGACCTCCATCCCTTGCCTGCCTTCTTGTCTCCCGGTCTCCCTGCCTGCTGGCTCCCCAGGACTCCCAGCCCTGACTTCTCTTCTGCCCCATCGTCTTGCTTTTCCAGTCCAGGTGCTGGAGGTCACCTGCCCTCAGGAGCCCTCCTCCCTCGGGAGAGCTCTCAGCTCTGACTCCTCCTTGGCCCCTCCTCCTGCCCGGCTCACCTTTAATTGAGATGCTAATGAGGCTTCTGCCGCTTCCATCCTGGCCCAGCGGGCGGGCTCCCTGGTCTGGCTGCTGCACCTGTCAGGTGAGGGGGAGGAGAGGCCGGGCTGCCAGATTCAACTGGAAAGGAACCAGTCCCAGTCCAGCCACAACCTGGGAGTGGGAAGCAGGAGGCAGCCTAGACCTCTCGGAGCCCAGCCGTCCCTGGGGCCGAGAGGGAGTCAGGTCCCAGCCCGAGGTCAGGCCCGGGGACCAGAAGGGAGAGTCCAGACTGCAGGGCAGAGGGGGCCGGGAGAGGAAGAGGGGCAAGATTACAGAGCCTGACACCTGGAGAGGAAACAGGCAAGGAAGAGAGCCGAGAGGGCCAGAGAGAGAGGAGACAGAAGCTAAGACGCAGATCCTGGAGGAAGAAGACCAAAGACAGAGACTGACGTTCAAGAGGCGACAGAAAAGGAGAGTCTGGGACAGAAACGGAAGGGAGTCTTATCAGGGAGGCAGAGAGGCCACACCGGGGAGGCTCGGCTCCAGCTCTTCTGACCAGACTCTGGCAGGTCAGCAGGCTCCCGGGGACGGGGCCCGGGGAGGAAGGTGAGAAAGCGGGCAAGAGGTGGGAGGAGAGTGGGATGAGGGCACGGGCCCCAGGTGATGAGGATGGAGGAGGCTCCCAGAGCCCAGAACTCAGCCCGGCCCCTCGCCCTCCCCGACCCCACCAAGGGCTCATGAAGGGAGACAAGGCTGAGGAGCCGGGGCCGGGCCCCGAGCCTTCGGGCCCCCCGCCGCCCACGGAGGAGGAGGAGGCCCTGCTTGAGTTCCACCGCTCCTACCGGGAGCTCTTCGAGTTCTTCTGCAGCAACACCACCATCCACGGCGCCATCCGCCTGGTGTGCTCGCAGCACAACCGCATGAAGACGGCCTTCTGGGCCGCGCTCTGGCTCTGCACCTTCGGCGTGATGTACTGGCAGTTCGGCCAGCTCTTCGGAGAGTACTTCAGCTACCCTGTCAGCCTCAACATCAACCTCAACTCGGACAAGCTCATCTTCCCCGCCGTCTCCATCTGCACCCTAAACCCCTACAGGTAACCTGAGTCAGACGTCCCTCTGAGCAGGAGAGGGGAGCCCTCGACGTGCTGGGCCGGCCGTTCTGCCCAGGGAAGACTTCCTAGTGCCTGAGCCCTCTCCAGAGCAGGCTTGTTGTACCGACAGTCTCCTCCTCCACCCCTTCATCCTCCTGAAAGTGGGAGGGAGCGCTGATGAGGTCAAGATGCTGATAAGTTCAGAAGGGCAGGGTAGGAATCAGCCCCTCCTCCTTATCAGGAGATGAATCTGATGGAGATCCTGCAATGAGATGATTGCAGGTGTGGAGGGGGGCAGTGGTGGTGGTGGTGGGAGCTGGCTGGGACTGGGCCCTGGCAGGGTGGTCTGGGTTGAGAAGGGCAATTTGTGTTGGAGAAAGCAAAGTGGGGGAGTGGTGGTGATGGAGCCCTCCATGAGCCTCGAGGCGGGGTTGGGGGGGTGTTCAGTTCAGTTCAGTTCAGTCGCTCAGTCGTGTCCGACTCTTTGCGACCCCATGAATCGCAGCACGCCAGGCCTCCTTGTTCATTACCATCTCTCGGAGTTCACTCAGACTCACGTCCATTGAGTCCGTGATGACATCCAGCCGTCTCATCCTCGGTCGTCCCCTTCTCCTCCTGCCCCCAATCCCTCCCAGCATCAGAGTCTTTTCCAATGAGTCAACTCTTCGCATGAGGTGGCCAAAGTACTGGAGTTTCAGCTTTAGCATCATTCCTAAGACCCAGCTGAGATGCCGCCTTCTCCGAGAAGTCTTCCTGAATCTCCTGGGTTAGTGCCTCTCCCTTCCTCCTCACCCCCAGGCTCCCTCAGCACTTGGCTCCCCTCTCTGTTACCAGGATCCTTGTCTTATGACTTCATGACCTCGAGGGCCTGTCTCCTATTCAGCTGCATGTCCCAGCCCAGCTCCCGGAGGAGGCGGGAGGAGCCAGCGGCTACCTCCTGCGGGTCACAGTGGCAGACCTCTGGCCTGGGCTGTAAGCCTGGGTCTCTGTGCCTCCTGGGCCCTTCTCTGATCCCTTCCCCCTTTCCTACTTGGTCCCTCACTCTCTTGCTGGGTTGTCTGGGGCAGAGATTTTGGAGGAAAACCACAACCCCCACGTTGAGTTTTTCCTTCCTTCCAGGGTTGGTGCAGCCTTGGGCCAGGCTCAGCTTCTCTCTCCCCACTCTCTTCACGGCCAAATCCCTCCTGCCTCCTCGGTGCCCACTATCCCTGGGCCAAGTGCCCTGGTGGCCCCTCTTCTCTGAGCACACATTCCAGCAACCCCGTGACCACAACTGGGGACATTCCTGGCCCGGCAGCCAATGGTGTAAAAAGGAACAGAATGTCCCAGGGCCCCGCCCAGCCCCCAGCTCCACCTGGGCCCCTCCCTGGGCTGGACAGGCTCAGGGTGGGGGTGAGGGGTCAAGAGGGCAGGACCAGCTGGGAGAGGCAGAGGGGTGCTCCTGGGCGGGGTTGGGAGGTGTTCACACCTTAGTGAGCAGGGAGGAAGCCTGCAGGCCTTGTCTCCTTCTTCTCCAAGGCCTGGGGGTGAGGCTGACCCAGCGGTGCCCTTGGAAGGATTCCCTGGGGAGGGGCCCTGGTTCTTGGAAGCCCACTGGGGGCAGTCCCGGCCCCTGTGTCTCCTTCAGTGGTTGGGGAGGGAGACTCCTTTTGGGGCTGGATTCCTCCCCCTCACCCCCCTTCTCTGCCTGTCCTTCATCCCTCCGTCCCTGTCCTTCCCCCTCTCCTCCATCCACCCACCTCCACTATCTGGCCTTCCCTGTTCTCCTGGTCCCCACACCTTAGTCTCACTCATCCTGACTTGTCCTTTTTCTTTGCTTTGCCCTCAGCATCACCACCTGGTTCCAGACCTCCATCCCTTGCCTGCCTTCTTGTCTCCCGGTCTCCCTGCCTGCTGGCTCCCCAGGACTCCCAGCCCTGACTTCTCTTCTGCCCCATCGTCTTGCTTTTCCAGTCCAGGTGCTGGAGGTCACCTGCCCTCAGGAGCCCTCCTCCCTCGTGAGAGCTCTCAGCTCTGACTCCTCCTTGGCCCCTCCTCCTGCCCGGCTCACCTTTAATTGAGATGCTAATGAGGCTTCTGCCGCTTCCATCCTGGCCCAGCGGGCGGGCTCCCTGGTCTGGCTGCTGCACCTGTCAGGTGAGGGGGAGGAGAGGCCGGGCTGCCAGATTCAACTGGAAAGGAACCAGTCCCAGTCCAGCCACAACCTGGGAGTGGGAAGCAGGAGGCAGCCTAGACCTCTCGGAGCCCAGCCGTCCCTGGGGCCGAGAGGGAGTCAGGTCCCAGCCCGAGGTCAGGCCCGGGGACCAGAAGGGAGAGTCCAGACTGCAGGGCAGAGGGGGCCGGGAGAGGAAGAGGGGCAAGATTACAGAGCCTGACACCTGGAGAGGAAACAGGCAAGGAAGAGAGCGGAGAGGGCCAGAGAGAGAGGAGACAGAAGCTAAGACGCAGATCCTGGAGGAAGAAGACCAAAGACAGAGACTGACGTTCAAGAGGCGACAGAAAAGGAGAGTCTGGGACAGAAACGGAAGGGAGTCTTATCAGGGAGGCAGAGAGGCCACACCGGGGAGGCTCGGCTCCAGCTCTTCTGACCAGACTCTGGCAGGTCAGCAGGCTCCCGGGGACGGGGCCCGGGGAGGAAGGTGAGAAAGCGGGCAAGAGGTGGGAGGAGAGTGGGATGAGGGCACGGGCCCCAGGTGATGAGGATGGAGGAGGCTCCCAGAGCCCAGAACTCAGCCCGGCCCCTCGCCCTCCCCGACCCCACCAAGGGCTCATGAAGGGAGACAAGGCTGAGGAGCCGGGGCCGGGCCCCGAGCCTTCGGGCCCCCCGCCGCCCACGGAGGAGGAGGAGGCCCTGCTTGAGTTCCACCGCTCCTACCGGGAGCTCTTCGAGTTCTTCTGCAGCAACACCACCATCCACGGCGCCATCCGCCTGGTGTGCTCGCAGCACAACCGCATGAAGACGGCCTTCTGGGCCGCGCTCTGGCTCTGCACCTTCGGCGTGATGTACTGGCAGTTCGGCCAGCTCTTCGGAGAGTACTTCAGCTACCCTGTCAGCCTCAACATCAACCTCAACTCGGACAAGCTCATCTTCCCCGCCGTCTCCATCTGCACCCTAAACCCCTACAGGTAACCTGAGTCAGACGTCCCTCTGAGCAGGAGAGGGGAGCCCTCGACGTGCTGGGCCGGCCGTTCTGCCCAGGGAAGACTTCCTAGTGCCTGAGCCCTCTCCAGAGCAGGCTTGTTGTACCGACAGTCTCCTCCTCCACCCCTTCATCCTCCTGAAAGTGGGAGGGAGCGCTGATGAGGTCAAGATGCTGATAAGTTCAGAAGGGCAGGGTAGGAATCAGCCCCTCCTCCTTATCAGGAGATGAATCTGATGGAGATCCTGCAATGAGATGATTGCAGGTGTGGAGGGGGGCAGTGGTGGTGGTGGTGGGAGCTGGCTGGGACTGGGCCCTGGCAGGGTGGTCTGGGTTGAGAAGGGCAATTTGTGTTGGAGAAAGCAAAGTGGGGGAGTGGTGGTGATGGAGCCCTCCATGAGCCTCGAGGCGGGGTTGGGGGGGTGTTCAGTTCAGTTCAGTTCAGTCGCTCAGTCGTGTCCGACTCTTTGCGACCCCATGAATCGCAGCACGCCAGGCCTCCTTGTTCATTACCATCTCTCGGAGTTCACTCAGACTCACGTCCATTGAGTCCGTGATGACATCCAGCCGTCTCATCCTCGGTCGTCCCCTTCTCCTCCTGCCCCCAATCCCTCCCAGCATCAGAGTCTTTTCCAATGAGTCAACTCTTCGCATGAGGTGGCCAAAGTGGGGGGGTGAGTGGGGGTGTAGTCCCAGAGCCAGGACAGCAGGACAGGATGGAAGCTGCCCTGGCCAGGCTGCTCCTCCAGAGGCCCAGGTGGCCCTGTTGCGCTGTGCAGTCCACCTGTCCAGGTGCGCTGTTTGGGTGTGTCCTAAAGTTTTGGGTTTCACCAGTGCTCTTTGCCAATTTTCGGTTTGGAAGCCAGAGGGGGTGGTGGTAACCATGGAGAAGACAGAAGGGCAGGGTTAGGTGTTTACACACACCTTTCCTGTGTGTTCACTTGGTCCTGCCACACCTCACACCTTGGGACACCTCCGGCAGGCCAGATACGGCTCTAGGCACCCAGTGAATGGGTTCATCAATAATTCCTACAATTGTTGCTGAAGGCCAAGTACTCTGCTAGGTATTGAAAGATAAGATGGAAGAGATAGGCATACAAACAAATAACCTCAGCGCACTCTCACAGGTACCATAAAAACTGTGAGCTAGAGTCAAAGTGTAAGGTTTATGAGTGAGCGTGAATGTGATCGCACGAATGTGTGTGAGCAAACAAATGAGGTGTGCGTGCAATTGCAAGTGACTGGGATTGGTCACATATCAGGGGTGGTGTAGTCTGTTGTGTCCGGAGGTGTGTCATGAGCTGATCAGGGTTGGGACATCCTGTCCTACAGAGAAAACACTGCTCTGCCACTTCACTGATAAACTCCTTTATGAGGCCCAGGTTAAAGGCCAGTTACTGAGAAGCTGGTTCAGGCACCAGACCACCGGACGCAGTTAAGGATGCAGTTAAGAACTCCTCGGGCAGCTCCTTTAATTCTTCCAACAATCCTCCGAGGCAGATACTGTTATTGTTCCTGGGTTACACTTGAGGAAACTGAGGCAGAGAGAGCTAAGGCACAAGGTCACAGACTCCACCATGACTTTCCCTGTCTGTGGTGGTGGTTGTTCAGTCACCAAGTCGTGTCTGACTCTTTGCAATCCCATGAGCTGCAGCAGCCCAGGCTTGCCTGTCCTTCACTATCTCCCTGAGCTTGCTCAAACTCATGTCCATTGAGTCAGTGATGTCATCCAACCATCTCATCCTCTGTTGCCCACTTCTCCTGCCTTCAATCTTTCCCAGTATCGGGGTCTTTTCCACCCTGTTTGCTTGCTTGCAAACCCCTGCCTCTTCTTAATACCCAAAATGTGAATATGGAATAATGGGGTTTCTGCTCAGATGTTATATCTCATTTCTTTTTCGTTTGTTTGGGGTTTTTTTGTTTGTTTGTTTGTTTTGTGCAGCATGTAGGATCTTAGTTCCCTAATCAGGGATCAAACCTGTACCCCCTGCATTGGAAGCACAGAGTCTTAACCACTGGACCACCAGGGAAGTCCCTACATCTCATTTCTGAGCATGTCTTATTCCCTCTCTCAGCCTTCTTTCTCTTTCCCTGGTGCCCGTGGCTTTGCTTCTTTCTTCCCAACCTCAGAGTCCCAGCCCTCTTCCTTCTCCTACTTCCCCCACCCTCATCCCCTGGGGCAGAAGGGAGGGGACGGCAGGCAAGCATGGGGAACTAGCCAATAGTAGGCTCTCAATAAAGACTGTGGTTGAAAGATGTGGGTGAGAGATGGACAGTGCAAGGTTAATCTGTTGAAAGTGAAAGTGAAAGTGAAGTCGCTCAGTCTTGTCAGACTCTTTGCAATCCCATGGACTGTAGCCTACCAGGCTCCTCCCTCCATGGGATTCTCCAGGCGAGAGTACTGGAGTGGGTTGCCATTTCCTTCTCCAGGGGATCTTCCAGGCCTGCTTATTTCCCAAGTTTCCGCAGGGTGCAAGGCCCTGGGCAGTAGAGGAAAACGCCCCAGGGAATGAAAACCAGAGCCCTGGCCTCTGGGGCTTGCAGGCTGGGAGGCAGGTGTTCTCACCGATTAACACAATCCCTCCTGCAGGAGTTAGTGGGGAGACACCCAGCACCCTGGATAGGAGGGGAGTCAGAGAAGGCGCCTCAAAGCCGGAGAAGGATATGGAGCCCCTACTATGTGTTCGATTCTACACTGGGAGTTCTCTAAGCACTATCTCATTTCATCTTGACAGGTCCATGGAGACGGGCATTATTATTTCTATTTTGCAGATGAGGAAGTGGAGGTGAAGTAACTGAGCAGGGTCAAACAGCAAGTAATAGTAAAAAATAACAATGAGAACTTCTCTGGTGGTCCAATGGTTAAGACTCCACACTTGCAATGCAGAGGATGCCAGTTCAATTCCTGGTCAGGGAACTAAGACCTCACATGCCATAGGGTGTGGCCAAAAAAAAGAAAAAACACCAATGATAATGGCTAACACACATAATACTTAATATGTGCCAGACAAAAAAAAATTTTTATATTAATCAAATGATTTAATTTTCATAACAGATCTCTTATGTAGATACCAGTATTGCTCCCATTTTATAGATGAGGAAACTGAGGCCCAGAGAAGTTAAGTAATTGCTTAAGTTCACACAGGGAACTGGTGGTGAAACAGATTCAAAACTCCGTCGCCCCCCCGCCCCCCATCACATAGAAGCCAGTGAATCTAGGGTCAGTAGCTGAGTTGAAGACCAAGTATGTTCGCTTTCAAAGTTCTTTCTCCCACTGCAGTTTAAGAAGGGGCCAGGCAAGGGCATCCAGGGTTGGGGGCTGGTGCTCCCGTGGGGAGCAGCTGGAGTCCAGAGGGAGGGAGAGAAGGGAAGGGAAGGATCCGGGTTGTTGGTTCCTGTCCCAGCAGAGAGGCAGGGGTGGGCGCACAGGCTGATGCAGCCTGGTGGGTGGGGACCGGTGTGACTCATGCTGCTAGCTGGCGTGGGTGCTGGAGGCAGAGGCAAGATAGGTGACTCGGACTGGGAAGCAGGGAGGCGGTGGAAGTTGTGGAAGAGATAGAGGAGCTTGTGAGATAACTGGAGGCAAAGTCAGCCCAGGTGCCCAACTGCACGTGGCAGGAGTGTGGCCAGCAGAGAGGGAGAGGTATTCTGGGCTGTTCTGTGACTTCCAGGAAAGGGGATAAGGCTGAAGACCTTCATACTAAGAAGGAGGTGTTGAGAGTCCAATGTGAAAGGTCAGCCACAGCGATCCCCATCCTCTTTCTGGTTAACAAAGGGCTCTTTTCACCCAAGAGAGGGGGCCAGACAAAGCCACATCAATGGCAAACAGAGCCCAAGAGCATATATTTTTCATTCAATCCTGGGGGCGGACTGAGGCTGGTTTTAAGGAAGAGTGTGGCATTCTTGGACAGCAAAGGTCATGGAATCTTCCTTACCCTCAGAGAGCAGCACTGAGGGAGGGGAAGGCTCTGAGCCATGCCATCCAACCTTGACCCCGGGGGGGACCCTGCACTTCCCCCCACTTCCCCCACAGGACCTGGAAAGCAGGCTCTGCATTGGCAGGGGTGGGAGGGACAAAAAGCCCAGACTCTTAGAGCTGGGACCCCCTCCCCCTGCCACCCCCCCTCCCCCCAGTGATGGACTCCTTTGTGTCAGGAATGTCACTTAACTCTGCAGCAACTGCTGATGGAAAGTTCTTCCTTAGGTAAAGCTGCAGCTTGCTGCTACTGCTAAGTTGCTTCGTCGTGTCCGACTCTGTGCGACCCCATAGACGGCAGCCCACCAGGCAGGCAAGAACACTGGAGTGGGTTGCCATTTCCTTCTCCAATGCATGAAAGTGAAAAGTGAAAGTGAAGTCGTTCAGTCGTGTCTGACTCTTCACTACCCCATGGACTGCAGCCTACCAGGCTCCTCCATCCATGGGATTTTCCAGGGAAGAGTACTGGAGTGGGGTGCCATTGCCTTCTCCGAAAGCTGCAGCTTACCTCACGGTAACTTCTGCCCTCTGGCCCTGGTTCTGTTTTCGGAGCAACTCTAAAGACATCTCCTCCTTCTTTACCCAGTGGTCATCAGTTCAGGGGCTCCAAGGACGGCAGTCACCAGGCTGTCTTTTCGGCATCCATTATCATGATCTGACCTTCGTCACAGGCTTACTGGATAAGGAGAAAACTACCAGCCCAGAGTTGGAGAAGACGAAGGCTCTGAGAAATGTACAGGTTTTGCAAAGGTCACCCAACTGTTTAGGTGGACGAATCAGAATTGGAATCTGGCCTTCGGCTCCACTTTTTTTTTTTTTTTAATTTAATTAATTAATTTTTGGCTACGCTTGGTCATCGCTGCCATGTGCAGGCCTTTTCTAGCTGTGGCGAATAGGCGTGCAGGCTTCGCATTGCCGTGGCTTCTCTTGCTGTGGAGCACCATCTCTAGGCGCGTGAGCTTCAGTAGTTGTGGCGCACAGGCTAAGCTGCTCAGCCCCATGTGGGATTTTCCCCTGCCAGAGATCCAGCCTGTGTTCCCTGCATCGGCAGGTGGATTCTCAACCACTGGACCATCAGGGAAGTCCCTCTACTTCTGTTAAGATCACAAAGTCACAGGGCAGTTGACTGGCAGGCAGTGCTCTCCTGTCTCCTCAGCTTTCTCTTCTCCAACAATAGGTTACTATTATTTTACTATTATTATTCTTATTAAAGAACAGTTGTGACCACAAAAACAATAGCTGCAGTTAGACAGTACTCACTCTGCCAGCTCTTTTTCTCACTGTGTTTCTCATATGTTAATTCACTTAATCCTTATTACCACGAAGGTAAGTGGTGAGGCTAGGAAATGAACCTGGGAAGCTGATTAGAACTCAGTTCCTATAACTTTTACTGCTTTTTTTATTTTTAACTTTTAATGTTATATTGGAATATAGCTGATTAACAATGTTGTGATAGTTTCAGTTGCACAGAAGAGCAACTCAGCCATACATACACATGTATCCATTCTCCCCCAAACTCCTCTCCGATTCTGCCTGCCCCATAACACTGGGCAGAGTTCCCCGTGCTATATAGAAGGTTCTCGTTGGTTCTTGGGAGACTGGTGGGCTGCCGTCTCTGGGGTCGCACAGGGTCGGACATGACTAAAGCAACTTAGCAGCAGCAGCAGCAGCTGTTCTTTTAATGACCAATAACAAATCTCAGAATGTCAAACACACACCTTCGACCTGAGCTACATTTTTCCCCTATGAGAGGACGAGGGGCCGCCTGCTAGACTTTTATGAGGGAGATGGTGGCTGAGGACTGTGAGGTTTGGACTCGGCACATGAGGACCACTGTGTGTGTGTGTGGTGGTTGCTCAGTCTTGTCTGACTCTTTGTGACCCCATGGACTCAAAGGCTCCTCTGTCCATGGAATTCTCCAGGCAAGAATACTTGACTGGGTAGCCATTCCCTTCTCTAGGGGATCTTCCCAACCCAGGGATCAAACCCAGGTCTCCTGCATTACAGGCAGATTCTTTACCATTTGAGCCACCAGGGATTGTCCTCCATATCGGTGGTGCCACTTTAGACTCCCGCCAGCAGCAGTTTCGGATGCTCCACATTCTCACCAACACCTGACGTCATCAGTCTCTTCGTTTGAGCCTCAGTTCAGTTCAGTCGCCCAGTCGTGTCCGACTCTTTGAGGCCTCCCTGTCCATCACCAACTCTTGGAGTTCACTCAGACTGTCCATTGAGTCAGTGTGGATGTTAAATGGTACCTCATTATGGTTTTAATTTACATTTGAATACTAATGATGCTTTTCATGTGTTT
Source organism: Cephalophus harveyi (assembly GCA_006410635.1). Lineage (NCBI taxonomy): Eukaryota > Metazoa > Chordata > Mammalia > Artiodactyla > Bovidae > Cephalophus > Cephalophus harveyi. The sequence goes on from SJYT01012791.1 coordinate 32,458, forward strand.
AGTGACCATTTGAATATTTGAGGGGTTCCTTTTTAAAACCATGTCATTTTCTTTTTGATTTGTAAGAAGTTTTTATATTTCAGGATTTCTTCTTTAGATATTTTTTATTCTAATAAATTTTGCCTACCCCTAGGTTGTGAGTTCAGTTCAGTTCAGTCGCTCAGTCGTGTCCGACTCTTTGTGACCCCATGAATCGCAGCACGCCAGGCCTCCCTGTTCATCACCATCTCTCGGAGTTCACTCAGACTCATATCCATCGAGTCAGTGATGCCATCCAGCCATCTCATTCTCGGTCGTCCCCTTTTCCTCCTGCCCCCAATCCCTCCCAGCATCAGAGTCTTTTCCAATGAGTCAACTCTTCTTTCCCCATCTATTTCCCATGAAGTGATGGGACCAGATGCCATGATCTTCGTTTTCTGAATGTTGAGCTTTAAGCCAACTTTTTCACTCTCCTCTTTCACTTTCATCAAGAGGCTTTTTAGCTCCTCTTCACTTTCTGCCATAAGGGTGGTGTCATCTGCATATCTGAGGTTATTGATATTTCTCCCGGCAATCTTGATTCCAGCTTGTGTTTCTTCCAGTCCAGCGTTTCTTATGATGTACTCTGCATATAAATTTCCTTTTATAATCTTTATGGTTCTGAATTTTTTGTTTGGGTTGCTTGACTTAATTTTTGTATACAGACTAAGGTAGAGGTTGAGGTTCTTTCTTTCTTTCCCCCCTTTTTTCACACAATATCCAGCATCATCTTTTTTTAAAAAATTATTTTCCTCATTGAGCTTGAACAGGTGCTTTGGTCAAAAATCAGGTTGAAAGTGAAAGTGAAGTCGCTCAGTCGTGTCCAACTCTTAGCGACCCCATGGACTGTAGCCACCATATATATACTTGAGTTTATTTCTGGACTGTATTCTGTCCCATTAATCTGTTTATCCTTACACAGGCACTACACTGTTTTGATTACCATGGCTCTACAGTCTTAAAGTTAGGTACAGTAAGCACTCCAACTTCGCTCTTTTTTTCCAAACTTGTTTTGGCCATTCTAGATTTTTGCATTTCCAAAGAAATCTTAGAATTGACCCGTCAATTTCTTCAGAAATGTCTGCTGGAATTTTGATAGGGCTTGGCTTGAATCTGGGCTTTCCGAGTGGTTCAGTGGTAACGAACCTGCCTGCAATGCAGGAGATGTAGGTTCAACCCCTGAGTTCAGAAGATCTCCTGGAGAAGAAAGTGGCAACCCACTCTGGTATTCTTGCCTGGAAAGTTCCATGACAGAGGAGCCTGGTGGGCTACAATCCTGGGGTCAAAGAGTCCCACACAACTTCTCCACTGATCACACATGCACGGCTTGAATCTAGAGAGCAATCTGGAAGGTGGCATAGGAGTTCCTGATCTACTAACGTCTGCAGCTCCTTTTATTTTGGTCTTTGATTTATTTCAGCAGGATTTTCAGTGTACAGGTCTTATACACCTTTCATCAGATTTACTCCCAGTATTTGATGTTGTTTATGCTATTTAATACGGTGCTCTGATTTCATTTTCCATTTTTTTGATCGCTAGCATGCAGAAACATTTTTTGCATATTGGTTTTGTATCCCGCAACCCTGTTTATTTATCAGTCCTAGGTGTTTGTTTTGGAAGATTCTATCCCTAAGGCCCTGCTACTTTGCCTGGACTTTCATAATGGAGATGATATAGGCTCTGTATTGAGAAGGAATGTGAGGATTTATACTGGACAGTGTTTAACTCACGGTTTTTGAGCCCCACCTGAAACTCCTTAAAACTGAGTCTTTGGTGTAGGAGGGCGGGGAAAGGAGAGTGTGTGGTATCGGTATTTTTAAAGTTCCTCGGAAGGTTCTAGAAGTGCAGTTGAGAGTACCTGATTTAGAAAGTGTCAAGTGGCAGACGGTCAAAGGCCACCCTCTCTGAGAGGTGGCGGATGGCCCATGCACCTCGGGTCCGTGGGAGTGTCTGGGCCTTGCCGGCCCACTCCCTCTCCTGCCTTGGGAAATGGCAGACAAGTTCCGGGTTCCCTTCCAGGCCAGGGCGAGTGGGAAGAGAGCACCTCCCGTCTCTCCCTAACGAGAAACATGTGGCAATAAATGCCGTCCTCGCCAGGGCTCACTGTCGCCTCCAATCACCAGGCGGACACACCTGTCTGCGCCCCCCACCCCCGCCCCCGAGATAGCCCTGCAGACCCCAGAGCTATGCCCCGCAGACTTCTCTGGGCTGAACTGATCTCACCCGTTACAGACGGGGAAACTGAGGCACGGGAGATGGCGTGGGAGGGGGGGCGAGGATTGTTACCAGACCACTACCTCCTAGTCCCACCATTCCTCATCGCCCCTTCCAGGTACAAGGAAATTCAAGAGGAGCTGGAGGATCTAGACCGCATCACGGAGCAGACACTTTTCGACCTGTACCAGTACAACTCTTCCAACACCCCCGCGGCCCACGCCCGCTCCCGCCGCAACCTGCGGGAGCCGCTGCCGCACCCCCTGCAGCGCCTGCCCATCCCGGCTCCGCCCCACGCGGCCAGCAGAGCTCGCAGCGCCGGCTCCAGCGTGCAGGACAACAACCCCGAGGTGAACAGGAAGGACTGGAAGATCGGCTTCCAGCTGGTAAGGCCCCGCCCCCACCCCGCTACCGCCCCGCCCCCTCTCCGCCCCTGCGCGCCGCAGTCGGCTCAGCTCCCCGCCTTCCGCGACCGCCTTCGCTGCCACTTATACGAGGCTGGAGTCCGCGCGCTGGCAAAATAAATAGGTTACATAGACGAATAAATTTGAAAATTAAAATTAAATAACGTCTCTCTGGGCACCAGCTTGTGGGGGCTTCTCGCTGGGGGCCTCTGTGGGAGCGTTTATGGGAATGGGAAGTCAGATCTACTGTGGAAATGCTCTTTCTGAATTCTGATGCCCAGTGTGGGACTCACTTGGGACCTTCCAGGGTGATGGGGCACTGGGGCTCCGGCAGGCCCAAGACAGAGGATTGTTGTTGTTTAGTCGCTCAGTTGTATCTGACTCTTGGCGACCTCTTAGACTGTAGTTCACCAGGCTCCTCTGTCTATGGGATTCTCCAGGCAAGAATACTGGAGTGGGTTGACATTCCCTCCTCCAGGGGATCTTCCCGAACCAGGGATCCAACCCAGGTCTCCTACATTGATAGGCAGATTTTTTACCCCTGAGCCACCGGGGAAGCCCATATCTATCTATCTATCTATCTATCCTCTCTCTTAAGCCTCCCTCCCATCTCCATTTATTTTTTTAGTTTTCTTGCTATCATCTCCCTATTCTCTGTCTTGGGCTTTTCCGGTGGCTCCCTGGTGGCTCAGGTGATAAAGAATCTGCCTGCAATGCGGGAGACCTAGGTTCGATCCCTGGGTCAGGAAGATCCCCTGGAGGAGGGTGTGGCAACCCGCTCTAGTATTCTAGCCTGGAGAATCCCGATGGACAGAGGAGCCTAGCAGGCTACAGTCCATGGGGTCGCGAAGAGTCGGACAAGACTGAGCGACTTCACTTTCACTTTTCACTTTCATGCATTGGAGAAGGAAATGGCAACCCACTCCAGTGTTCTTGCCTGGAGAATCCCAGGGACGGGGGAGCCTGGTGGGCTGCCATCTATGGGGTCGCACAGAGTCGGACACGACTGAAGCAACTTAGCAGCATGTTGTATGGCAGAAACCAACACAATATTGTAAAGAAATTATCCTCCAATTAAAATAAAAATAATAATAAAGATTAAAAAAAGGGGGAGCGAAGCAGAGATGGTACCCAGAGACCAGGATTCCAGTCCCCCCTTTGATACTGGGACAAACTGCTCGATCCCTCAGTATTCCCATCTGTGAAATGGGGAGAATAATCTTTGCTTCACCCTCCTCAGAAGCTGCATAAATGACCCCAAGTTGTGTATAGCTCCCAGTCTCCTCTGACAATTCCGTGCTCTCCAGGTCTGCTGTCTTCCAGGCTTCGGCTTCTCCCAGCCTGGCTCCCCGCCCCTATCTATCAGTCTTTAGGACCCCAGACCATTCATTGCTTGACCTTGCCCCGCCCTGCTTACCTTTGCTGCTGGTCCTCTGACGCTCTGGTCTCTGTGTCCAGTGCAACCAGAACAAATCGGACTGCTTCTACCAGACATACTCGTCAGGGGTGGATGCTGTGAGGGAGTGGTACCGCTTCCACTATATCAACATTCTGTCCAGACGGAAACAGGACACCTCTCCCTCGCTGGAGGAGGACGTGCTGGGCAAATTCATCTTCACCTGCCGCTTCAACCAGGACTCCTGCAATGAGGCGTGAGTCCTTCCCTGCCACCAGGCTTCCTGCTCTGCCTACCGCCCCCCACCCCAACCCCAGGTCTCCGGTCTCCTTTGCTGGACCATCCTGAGACCCAGCATGGAAGGCACTCTGAAGTGCTGCTTGAATAACTGAATGCTTGCCGGTGGGGAGAAAGGGAAAGTATTGACCTCAAGTCTAAACCTCTGCCTGGGGAATGGCCCTGCAGGACAGGTGTGGCTCCCTGCTCCCTGGGTCTGCGGAAGTGTCAGATGGGAGCCTTGGTAAGGCCAGGCTTGAAGTCTGGCTTTGAGAAACCAAGGACTGAAGCCTGGCTCCCTATTTTTCTGAGGCCTCTTTCTCACTGGCATCAATGCCTGGAAGGTCATCTGGTCCCCTGCTCTGCTGGCTCAGATAATGCAGGCAGCAGCGGGGGGCGGACACGGCATGGGCTGAATCAGGGACTAACCCTCAGTTCCTGCTCGGGCTCTGCTTCTTCTGGATCAGGTGACTCTGGGCATTTCACTCCACTCTTCAGAGCCTATTTCTTTGTTTATGAAATGAAGGGAAATGAGATTCTTTCAGTGTTCACTGAACCAATATTTTTGACTGTCTGGACTATGTGCCAGTCACTGTTCTGGGCATTTGGGATACATCAAAGAGGAAGAAAAATATCCTTGCCCTTCTGACACTTTTTCTTTCTTTGACCATCTTGGTGGCATGTAGAAGATCTTAGTTCCCTGAGCCATGCCCCTGCACTGGCATCTCAGAGTCTTAACCACTGGACCACTGGGGAATTCCCTTGACACTTTTTCTTAAGCAATGAAGTTGATAACATCTGTCTTTGAGTGCATGAGATAAGGAGTTTGAGGGCACTTTATACACTGCAGTGAGTTGTGGGTCTCATTGTTGGTGGGAAGTGACAGTCGTGCAGGTGAAGTGACTTGCCCTAGGACCCCAGGCCAGCCAGAGCCTAGGGTCCCCCTCACACTACTGCACTGCCCGCCTGGCATTCTTTCAGTCACATCTCCTGTCATGATGTCCTTGCTAAGAGGTCATGGCCGCTGCTGTGAACACAGGAGATGTGTATAAGAGACAGCCCCAACCTGGAGCACACACTCTGCCCGCACACACCTTTGCTCCTGTCTCGGGTTTGTGTGTTTGAGGACGAGTGAGGCAGTAGCAGCACCTGAGCCTGTGGCAGCCCCCAGCTGCCACCGAGCGGCTCTGTCACCGTCTCGCTTTGCCCGCCCCAGGCTCCCGCCTTCTCATCAATGGAAAGTCCATAGTTCATCTCAGTCTTGACACTTAGGTCACTTCCTCACTTCAGAGCCTCATCAATTCTCCCCAGGGTTATCATAACCCCCCTCATCTGTCTCTCCACCTCTCGAGCCTCCCTTTATTCTGTGACCACAGGAAGCTTTATTCTTCAGCCTTCTGCCTGCACTTCACTGCACTTAACTATTCCAGACAGTCCTGTGTGAAATCCGTCAGTGTCTCTCTGGCCTTCAGGATCAAGTTGAAGTTCTTTATCATGGCTTTCTCAGCCCTCTCCTACTCTGTATTCAATTCTCTTGCCTCTCTCTCTATGGTCTTTTCTTTAATAACAGCTTTACTGAGTTGTACATTGCATACCACAAAACTCATCCTTTGAATGGATATAATTCAGTAGTTTTTACTATATTTATAGAATTGTGCAACTATTAACACTAATTTTAGAATGTTTTCCCTTCTCCCTGTGTTGTCCCCTCCTCCAAGCCTTGGGAACCACTAATCTACTAACCACTGTCTCTATGGATTGCCTACTGGGAACATTTCATATAAATGGAATCACATAATATATGGTCTTTTGTGACTGGCTTCTTTCACTTAGTAATGTTTATCCATGTTGCAGCATGCATCAGTAATTCCTGCTTTTCTTTTCTTTTTTTTTTTTGACTGCATCACAAGGCAAATCTTAGTTCTCCAACTAAGGATCCAACCCTGGTTCCCCCTGCAGTGGCAGTGTGTAGCCCTAACCACTGGACCGCCAGGGAAGTCCCCCAGTTCAGGTCTCTTCTTCACTAAATAGTTTTCAATTGTATGCTTATGCCACATTGAGTTTATCTATGCTTTGTGGATGAACATTTGGGTGTCTTTCACTTTCTGGCTCTGATGAATAATGCTGAATGCCGCTATGAGCATTCCTGTACACATGTGTGTATGGATGTATGTTTTCATTTCTCTTAGGTAGATACCTAGGAGTGGAACTGCTGGGTCATATAGTAATTATATATTTAATATTTAGAGGAATGTCAGACTGTTTTCCAGGTATCTGTGCCATTTTACATTCCTACCAGCAGTGTGTGAGGGTTGCAGATTCTCAACATCCTTGCTTTGTTATATCTGTCATTTTGTCTTAATGATTCCGTATACCCTTTTTTTTTTTTCTTTTTTTTGGCTGCACCTTGAGGCTTCTAGTATCTAGCCCCAACTAGGGACTGAACATGGGCCTACAACCCTGAAAGTGGTGAGGGCCACTGGACCACCAGGGAAATCCCTGATTTCCTATACTCTTAATAGAAAATTTATATAGCCCTTACTCAGTGCTAAGCGCTGTTCTGCTGCTACTGATGCTAAGTCACTTCAGTTGTATCCGACTCTGTGTGACCCCAGAGACGGAGGCCCACCAGGTTCCCCCGTCCCTTGGATTCTCCAGGCAAGAACACTGAAGTGGGTTGCCATTTCCTTCTCCAATGCATGAAAGTGAAAAGTGAAAGTGAAGTCGCTCAGTTGCGTCTGACTCTTAGCGACCCCATGGACTGCAGCCTACCAGGCTCCTCCATCCATGGGATTTTCCAGGCAAGAGTACCAGAGTGGGTTGCCATTGCCTTCTCCGAAGCACTGTTCTAGGTGTCATTTAGTCCTCCTAGAATCCCTATGAAGTCAGTACTAGTATCATCCCCATTTTACAGATGAGAAAACTGCGACATAAAGAGATCAAGTGCTTGGGCTGGTCCCCCAGCTCATAGTCGTTAGAGCTGGGGTTCAAGTCCAAGTAGCTTTGCCCTGGAGTCCGTACTCTTCACCATCATGTTACACTGCTTCTCATACACCCTCGTAATGCACTCAATGTGTTTCTCTTTGTATGTGTTTTTACCAAGTGTGTGTGTAATGTGGACGTAAATGGTGTTGTATGATGTATCTCATGTTGCCCTTCACTTTTTAAACTAAGCTCTGTGAGTTTAAGATTCATCTATGGTCTGCTCTATGGATTCCACCTGCTGCTGACAGCCCGTGGTGTCCCTGTCCCCTCCCCTCTGAGCGGGGCTCCCAGGCCTTGTAGAACTGGCCTCTTCCTCTTGTCCCTCCCTGAGCACAGCCTGAGCTCTGGAAATGCTGCCATCCTAGCTCTTCCCAGAATGTGCGCTAGTATTTCACACCCTGAGCCTCTGCTTTTTGAGGTCGATGGACTATTCCAGATCACTAAGCTCCCTTTCTTCATTTTATAGATGAGGACAGTGAGCTTAAGGAAAATGGTTTGCTTAAGGCTGTATAGTCATCGCCCTCCGCTCCTCATCTCTGTCCAGCCTTCTTCCCTCCCCTACTTCTCTTCCTTACTCCTCTACTACCCTCAGCCCAAAGACCTGTCCCTCTCCTCTCCCTGCTGCCCCCATGGCTGGAGAGTTAGAACAGATACCCCCTGTTGGCTGGGGAGTTCAGTTCAGTTGCTTAGTCATGTCTGACTCTTTGCGACCCCATGGACTGCAGCTCAAGAGGCTTCCCTCGCCATCACCAACTTCCGGAGCTTGCTCAAACTCATGTTCATTGAGTCAGTGATGCCAGCCAACCATCTCATCCTCTGTCATCCCCTTCTCCTGCTTTTAATCTTTCCCAGCTTCAGGGTCTTTTCCAATGAGTCAGTTCTTCGAATCAGGTGGCCAAAGTATCGGAGTTTCAGCTTCAGCATCAGTCCTTCCAATGAATATTCAAGACTGATTTCCTTTAGGCTTGACTGATTGGATCTCCTTGCAGACCAAGGGACTCTGAAGAGTCTTCTCCAGCACCACAGTTCAAAAGCATGAATTGTTTGGTGCTCAGCTCTTTTTATAGTCCAGCTCTCACATCCACACATGACCACTGGAAAGACCATAGCTTTGAGTTAGATGCCCCCTGTTCTCATGTGGGCTCCGGCTGCAGTCTGCACAGCCTCCCCACTGGGGGACGTGTGATTTGCTGTCAAATCATGTTCCTATTGTAGCAACACAAATCTGGGACTCCTTTCTCTCTGTTCCCAAGCTTGTCCCAGCCCTGCTTTGGACCTCCCAGTGGGAGGCATGCTGTTGGAAGACCTTTTCCTGCCCTTGGATCTGACCTTCCTGGTCTCACTGTCTTGCCCCTGCCCCCTACCACTTCCTTTCTCTTCCGTTCATTCATCAACTATTTGTTCTCGATCTCCTGTATCTCCTACATGCCAAGAAACATGCCATTAACCCAGAGATGATTCAGCCACGAAGGCGATGTGTTTCCTGTCCTCAAGGAAATTATAATCCGAATGGAAAGTAAGATGTAGACGTGTGAGAAGCCAGGGATGCTGCAAGAATTCATAATGTAGTGCAGCACCGAGGTGGGAGAGGCCACAAGGCCAGTGAGGTCGGGTGGCCTGGGGGAAGGAGCCTGAGTGAGAGGGAGCTGACCTGCGTTTGAGTCCTGTCTCATGCTTGCTGCTTGTGTCACCTTGGGCAAGCTACTTGGCCTCTCCGAGCCTGCGTTTCCTCTCTTGTGATATGGGGGTGATGCCTAGTGAGAGGGCCTGGGTAAGGCTCCAGCACCAGGTCCACACATAGTAGATGATCAGGAAACAAAGGGCTCTGAAAGTGCTCCCCCTGACCCCTGCATCTTCCCCTCTGACCCCTCTCTCTCTCTCCTGAATAGGAATTATTCTCACTTCCACCACCCGATGTACGGAAACTGCTACACTTTCAACGACAAGAACAGCTCCAACCTCTGGATGTCCTCCATGCCCGGGGTCAACAACGGTGCACTGTCCCGACCCCAGCCCCAGCCCCTCCTCTGCCCTGTGTGCCCACATCTACCTGCCTTGAGCTCCTGTCCTAGAAATGCTCCAGACCTCACTGCAGCATGCCCATCTGTATCCTAGAAAATCCTCTTTGCTTTTTCTCCCCTGTGGGTACCACGTATTCCATCCCAGGTGTGATAGGAATCCTGCCCTGGCTCTGGCTGGCCCTGCACCCCAAATCCAGCTCGTGTGTGTACATGCTTGGTCACTAAGTCATGTATGACTCTTTGTGACATCATGGGCTATAGCCCGTCAGGCTCCTCTGTTCATGGAATTCCTAGGCCAGAATGCTGGAGTGGGTTGCCATTTCCTTCTCCAGGGGATCTTCCTGATCCAGGGATCGAACACATGTCTCTTGCATTGGCAGGTGGCTTCTTTACCACTGAACCATCAGGGAAAGCCCCCGGATTCAGCTCAGGGGTTGCCAAATCCATTTGGAGGTCTTCCTGAACTTGCTGCCCTGGGAGGCTTAGAGACGAGGCAGGGTGGGATGATGAGTTTCCACACCCTGATGCTTCTCTCAACCAATGTGCCCTGCCCCCTGGCTCTGTTCCCCCCATCCCCCCCCAGGTCTGTCCCTGACACTGCGCACAGAGCAAAATGACTTCATCCCACTGCTGTCCACGGTGACCGGGGCCCGGGTGATGGTGCATGAACGGGATGAGCCTGCCTTTATGGATGATGCTGGCTTTAATCTGCGGCCCGGCGTGGAGACCTCCATCAGCATGAGTAAGGCAAGGACGCTGACTGGGAGACCTGGGGAGGACCCCAGATGAGGGGCAGAGAGAGGGCCAGAAGAAGTTGTGATGGGTGAGCTTCGAGCATGTAGCAGTCTTCAGGAGCAGAAATCTGGGGCGAGGGGCCGGCCAGGCTGAGTGTCGTTAGGAAGTAGGTTTCTGAGGAGTACACGTGGGATGAGAACACCAGGAAGGGGGTCAGAGCATGCTGAGGGTTCCAGGGGATGCTCCAGGCCCAGTGTCCTAGGAAGTAGCCCTGGGGGCATGTTGTGAAATGACCAGGCAGGTAGGAGAGATGGTGGGAAGGACGTATAGCCAGGGACTGAGGGAAGACTGCGGTTAGGAAGAGGCCTGGGCCACTTGCTCTGACCTCTGACCGCTTGGTGACTCTGGGTTCTTAGGAAGCCGTGGACAGACTCGGGGGCGACTATGGCGATTGCACCAAGAATGGCAGCGAGGTCCCGGTGGAGAACCTTTACAATACCAAGTACACACAGCAGGTGAGGCCCAGCCTGTTTCCATGGCAACCGTCTCCCAGCCGCAGCCACCAGGTGACAATGGCGGGCGATGGGGACAGTGGAGTGAGAGGTGGAGGTGCACTGCGGGGGCTGGTTTGTCCTCCCCTCCCCTGCCATCTGGGGCCATGTGGGGGTCGGCAGACCTGACCCTGTCCTCCTTCATGCTCCCCTCCTCCAGGTGTGCATACATTCGTGCTTCCAGGAGAGCATGATCAAGGAGTGTGGCTGTGCCTACATCTTCTATCCACGGCCTGAAGGTGTAAAGTTCTGTGACTACAGGACGCATAAGTCCTGGGGTGAGACTGCAGGAGGCTGGCGCCCGCTCCCACCTGAGCCCAGGACTATCCCAGGAGCCCTGCACTCTCAGTGCCCCCACTGTGGCTTCCAGCTCCCTCGTCCTCCAGCCAGTTCTTCCACCAACTCTTTTTCCTGGTTCTTAGATGCCGCCCTGTCCATTTTCCTCTCACTCTGTCTGTCTTCTCTGTTCCTCCCTCCTCTCTCTTTTGACTTCTGTGTGTTTATAATCGGACGTCCCCATTTAAAAATAACTTATGGGACTTCCCTGGTGGTCTGGTGGTTAAGAATCCACCTTGCAAAGAAGGGGACGCAGGTTTGATTCCTGGTCAGGGAACTAAGATCCCACATTCTGCGGAGGGACTGCACCCGCGAACCATAACTAGAGAATCCGTGAGCCGAAAGGAAAAATCCTCATGACGCAATTAAGACCTGACCCAGCCAAATAAATAAATAAGCAAATAAATATTTTTTAAAAAATAAAAATAACTTGCAGCAAAAGGAAAGAAGAGCATGTGAGGAAGATCTCCCTGGGTTCCTTGTTCTGCAGGTAGCATCCTGCTCACTCCCTAGGGTACCAGTAGAGCTTTTGCTGGGCGCTGGTGAGACAGTGCTGGGTGCAGGAAGAAAAGACTAGAAACTGTGTGAATCTGCCTAATTCCCTAACACCTTCCAGTTTATGTATGTTTTATCATGCATGTAATGTATCAGTTCAATAGGAGCAGGTATATCATTTAGAAATGACTTGTGGAAGAATTAAAACATTAAAACTAGAGGAGAGCACAATCAAAAAAATCTGGAAGATACTAGACTCTCCTCCTGGCCCTGGTCTAGGAGCAGATCAATCTCTTTTCCTTTTCTTCACAGCTGAGTTATTCAGCAGGGAAGCTGAGAGAGAAAGAAAGTCCCCAACAAGAGAACACAGAACATAGAAGGCAGACACAACACACAGGGCGGGCGTCCTTGGTCCACACCCCCTTATCTGGCCCAGCCGACCCCTCCGAGGGCTCAGGGCAGGGACACGGTGGACCTCAGGGTGGAGAGCAGCCTCTGTCTGTGCATCTCTCTGCCTGCTTTCTCTCCTGGTGCTGCTCTCTCATCCTCCCCCGACCCATGCCCTGCAGTCTCGGCCTCTGATTTCTGGCTTTCTGGCCTTGGAGAATCCCAGTGCATCCGAGCTGGAGGGAAGCTCAGAGGCCGTCTTGCCTGATGGGCCCCTTTCTCAGACGAGCAAGCTGAAGCCCAGAGGGAGGACGGGATGTCCCAGAACATGCAGAGCAGGCACTCTGCCCACTGTTCCCCGGGCCCCCAAATGCTGATTGCTAAGTGGTTGTGAGTTTGAAAAAGATTCTTGAGAGAAAAATGACCTTGCTGTTTGCTAGAAGCTGTGAGGATGAGGGAGAGAAACTCAGCTAAAGATACAATCTGCTGAGTTTCCTAAGGACCACTTGCTCCCCAGCCTAATTGCTTCCCAGTCTTTCTAATTAAAGATTAATTCTGTGATTAATTATATAAACCCTGGTATTCAGAGGGATTTGGGTCAGAAATGAAGAAGGACCCGGGTGACTGAAAGTATCAAGAATAACAAAAAAACCTTACTTAGAACCTGGGAAATAGGGGTGAAGGGGGAAGCTATGGTCCCATCGAAAGTGAAAGTGAAACTCGCTTATTCACATCCTACTCTTTCTGACCCCATGGACTGTATAGTCCATGAAATTCTCCATGCTAGAATACTGGAGTAGGTAGCTTAGCTGTTCCCTTCTCCAGGGGATCTTCCCAACCCAGGGATCGAACCCAGGTCTCCTGTATTGCAGGCAGATTCTTTACCAGCTGAGCTACAAAAGAAGCCCAAGAATACTGGAGTGGGTAGCCTATCCCTTCTCCAGGGGATCTTCCTGAACCCGGAATCAAACTGCGGTCTCCTGCATTGCAGGTGGATTCTTTACCAACTGACCTGTCAGGAAAGCCCTTAAAAGTGAAAGCCTCCCAGTCGTGTCCGACTCTTTGCGACCCCATGGACTATACAGTCTATGGAATTCTCCAGGCCAGAATGCTGGAGTGGGTAGCTTTTTCCCACTCCAGAGCATCTTCCCAACCCAGGGATCAAACCCAGCTCTCCCACATTGCAGGTGGATTCCTTACCAGCTGTGAACAAGGGAAGCCCATGGTGCCATTATTCTTTTTTGATAACAGGTGTATTGAGATAATTCATTTCCTGGTAACTCACTCATTGACAGTGTACAGTGCAATTTTAGTATTGTGTGTGCCTAGTCACTCAGTTGTATCCGACTCTCTGTGATCCCATGACCTGTAGCCCTTCAGGTTCCTCTGTCCATGGAGATTCTCCAGGAAGTACAGTTTTCGTTTTTTTGCACAGTCGTAGAACTGTGTGACAATTTTTGCAATCAGTTTAGAACCTTCTCACCGCTCAAAAAAAAAAAAAAAAATTTGTACCCATAGTGGTCTCCAAGCTTGCCATTCCCTGTATCCATAGGCCCTCCCCCTACCCCCCCAACCCTGGCCCCTCAGAACCACTCAACTACTTTCTATCTACTATAGATTTGCCTCTCCTGGACATTTCAGCGATCACAATATGTGATCCTTTGTGACTGGCTTCTTTTACTTAGCATTGATATTTTCAAGGTTCATCCACCTGGTATCAGGTGTTCATCTACCTGGTATCAGGGCTTCCCTGGTGGCTCAGCTGGTAAAGAATCTGCCTGCAATGTGGGAGACCTGGGTTGGGAAGATGCCCTGGAGAAGGGAAAGGCTACCCATTCCAGTATTCTGGCCTGGGAAATTCCATGGACCATAGTCCATGGGGTTGCAAAGAGTTGAGTGAGTGACTTTCACTTTCACTTTCCACCTGGTAGCATATATCAGTACTTCATTCCTTTTTATGGCTGAATAATATTCATTGTATGGATAGACCACATCTTGTTTATCCATTTATCAATTAATGGACGTTTGGGTTGTTTCCCCTTTTTAGCTGTTGGGAACAATGGTGCTGTGAACATTTGTGTACAAGATTTTGTGTGGTCAATGTTTTCAGTTCTCTGGAGTGTGGAATTGCTGGGTCATTTAGTAGGCTTAGGGTTTCCCCAGTGGGTCAGTGCATAAAGAATTTGTGGGCAATGCAGGAGACGAAGGGGACATGGGTTTGATCCCTGGGTTGGGGAGATCTCCTGGAGAAGGGCATAACAACCCACTCCAGTATTCTTGCCTGGGAAATCCAATGGACAGAGGAGCCGGGTAGGCTAGAGTCAGACCCGGCGGAGCAACTGGGCACACATGCGTGTAGTGTAGTATTTTATGTTTAACCTTTTGAGGAATTGCCAGACTGTTTTCCACAACAGAGGCACCAATTTATACTCCCAGCAGTGATGAGTTCCAATTTCTTCATGTCCTCATCGACACTTGTCATTGTCCTTTTTCATTATAGACATCTTCTTGGTGGTAGTAGTTTAGTCACTAAGTCGTGTCCAACTCTTCATGGTCCCATGGACTATAGCCCACCAGGCTCCTCTGTCCATGGGATTTCCCAGGCAAGAACACTGCAGTGGGTTGCCATTTCATCCCCAATAGCCATCTTAGCGGGTGTGAAGTGGTAGCTCATTGTGGTTTAATTTCATTATTCTTTTACAAAAATTGTTCCCACTCTTCTTTTTCACTTTTCGACATTTGTCTGTATCCGGAATTCGCCTGCAATGTGGGAGAGCCATGTTCAATCCCTGGGTTGGGAAGATCCCCTGGAGAAGGAATGGTAACCTATTCCAGTATTCTTGCCTGGAGAATCCCATGGACAGGGAAGCCTGGGTGGCTGTAGTCCATGGAGGTGGCAAAGAGTTGGACCCATGACTGAGCGACTAACACTTTCACTTTGGCAAAGGTGTAGCCTGTTTTTCTTTTCTGCTGGACTCGGCTTTCTTTCTTAAACGTGCTCCGGTGCTGTCACTCAGGAGCCCTTCCTGTCTTGTGCACGGGGTGCCAGGGGTCTTGGGAGACCTGGAGGGTGTGGGTGGAGAAGGCC
>SJYT01012791.1:47464-77319 GCA_006410635.1 Cephalophus harveyi
CCATCCCCAGTGTGACCATCTACAAGCTCTCTGCCAGTTACTCACAGTGGCCCTCCGTGACATCCCAGGTAGTGTATGTGTGGGTAACACTGCGGTCTTCCCTGGCCATGTGTGTATGAGTGTGTTTGACCCCACCCCCAGCTCTGTAGGCCTGAAGGGTACGGGGGTGACCCCACTGACACCTCACCCCCTCCCAGGACTGGGTCTTCGAGATGCTGTCCCGACAGAACAACTACACCATCAAGAACAAAAGGTCAGTCCTACCCTGGTCCCAGGCTTCCCTGCCCGCTAATGCAGGAGTCTCGGTTTTGATCCCTGGGATGGGAAGATCCCCTGGAGAAGGAAATGGCAACCTCTCCAGTACTCTTGCCTGGAGAATTCCATGGAAAGAGGAGTCCAGCGGGCTCCAGTCCATGGGGTTCCAAAAGAGTTGGACACGGCTGAGTGACTAAACAGTAACAATAATTCCTTTCCCTGGGTCCCAGCCCTGGGAAAAGAATCTGTGGAGGGAAAGCAGACCCAGGAAGAGGGATGGGTACAGCTGATTGGAAGAGAGTGTTTTTGGGCAGCAGAGAAATTAACCCTGGGCCGTCTCTTCCCACCCTCTCCCCTACTCCAAAGGGATGGAGTTGCCAAACTCAACATCTTCTTCAAGGAGCTGAACTACAAATCTAATTCTGAGTCTCCCTCAGTCACGGTGTGTCTTGCCCCACTGAGCCTGGGATTCTCTGGGGGCAGGGAGTCTTAGTCAGGAGGCTGTCCGTGAACACAGGGGATTACCTCTGTGGGGCCTGAGGGTTTGGGCCTCGAAGGTGGGGGACCAAGGGAAGGGGAGAGAGTGAGCATTAGAAGGGTGGAAGGAGAGCTGGGTGATGGGGAGAAACCTCTCGAGACAGGCCTGGGTGTCAGCCACCCCTACGGTGGCCTCATTCTTGGTTTTCCCGGGAAGAAACCAGCCAGCAGTCCTGTGCTCGCAGAGGAGGGGAGCAGAGGCCAAGGGGCCCTGGGGTCAGGCGAGGCCGAGTGGGGTGGAGGATGGGCTCCCTGCCAAGTGCTCAGCGTGCCTCTCTCCCTCACAGATGGTCACCCTCCTGTCCAACCTGGGCAGCCAGTGGAGCCTGTGGTTCGGCTCCTCCGTGCTGTCCGTGGTGGAGATGGCTGAGCTCATCTTTGACCTCCTGGTTATCACCTTCCTCATGCTGCTCCGGAGGTTCCGAAGCCGATACTGGTCCCCAGGCCGAGGGGGCAGGGGCACCCAGGAGGTGGCCTCCACTCCAGTCACCTCCCTCCCCTCCAGTTTCTGCCCCTACCAGGCTTCCTCCTCCTCATCCCTGCCGGACCCTGCCATCTCCCTGGCCTTGTCAGCCCCTCCACCTGCCTACGCCACCCTGGGTCCCCACCCAGCTCCATCAGGCTTGGCAGAGGCTAGCGCCTCTGCCCACGCTCTGGGGGAGCCCTGAGAGGGAAGGACGGTGTCCCCTCCCCAAGGCAGGCACTTCCTTTGGTGGGAGGGACCCAGCCTTGGCAGGATTCAAGAATGTTTGGCGGCTTCCTCTCAGAGCTGCCCAGCTGCCCCTGGTGTGTGCATGGGTGGCGGGGGGCTGCAGCAGCATAGATAGGGGGCTGCGGAAATTGCCTGGAGACCCCCTGCCAGCATCACCCCGGTTCCCCGCTGATCTTGCCTCGAGAACACTTAGCTCTCCCCCACCCCAGTGCAGCCAAGTCCTCTTATCCCTTGGATCAGCCAAGCCAAACTTGGATCTCTGACAAACAACTTTCCTAGGAAACAACTGACGACCAGAACAAAACACAGACAAGGGCACACAAAGGCGTGTGTGGTTTCCTTCCTAAAGATGGCTGGATTCGGCCCCAGAATGGCCCTCCACACCGCCTTCCAGTGACACAGGCATTTGCTTCTCTTCTTGAACTGGAGTGGGGAACCCCACCCTAAAAGCCCCCTCAGTTAGTTGCTAGGCAATTCTGTTTGCCTGACTCCCAGGGCAGGATCTGGGGCAGCCCAGTGTAGTGAAGACCTGGATTCCCAGTCAGCCTCACTACCCCATCCCCCCACGGAGCCTCGCCCAGCGCCTCTGCCCTGTGTCCTTGTCTTTCGTAACTCTGCATATTTGCTCAAGCTATTTCCTTAGCCTGGAAGCCTCCCCCACTCCCCCATCTGCTGGAGAACTCCTATGCATCCCTGAGAACCCTGCTCGGATACCATTACTTCTGTGAAGGCTTCTTCCCCACCCTGTCTTCCCCAGATCTTACCACTTCCCTCTCCCGTGGACTCCCATCACACACCATCACATCCGTAGAAGTGCTGACGCTGCATTTAATTTTCCTGTTCATTTGTGTCTGTGTTCCCAGCATGACTGAGCTCACTGTGGTTAGGAATTGAGTCTTGTTCATTCATGTATCCTCACAGTCCCACACAGTCCCATGTATCCTCCAGTGTCCCACTTGGAGCAAGTAGGCAAGTACTTAATAAATATTATTGCATAAAGAATGCCTGGAGGGACTTCTGTGGGTCGGGGAACTAACATCCCCCTGCCATAGGGCGAGGCCTAAAAGAAAGTGTCTGAAGAGCTGCATGGCACCATGAGGGGCCAGGGAGTGGCTGCAAGTCCCACCGTTCTGGGTTGGGGAGTGGGGCACAGGACAGTCTCCCATTTCCCTGGCTGCACGATGGGAATGACCATCCTTCAGGGGCTTCGGGGTGGGGGACACACCGTCTTGCTAGTTCTTCCACGGGCATTGCTGAGCATCTGCTCTGTGCCCATCACCACGTTCAGGTGGGAGATGAAGACAGGTGCCCTCCGTCAGGAGTCCTGCTGGGCAGTGCTTGGGGTTAGTGTCCCTGTCCACAGCCCGGACCCCTTTCCATCTCGATTTTGGTCACCACCATCTGTAATCCTCCTCTCCTGCCGAGTACCACTCACCACCCAGCTGCAGCATCCTCACCCGCCCGCCTCTCCATCAGCTGCCCAGTGCTGGTGGAAGAGGATGAGACTCAGCCCAGCTTCCAGAGGAGCCTCGAAGCCTGTGTATTCTCATTCTCACAACAGCACAGAGAGAGCCGCAGCGGGCATCTTCTCAGCTTTTATTTTAACAAAGGAGACGCTGAGGGATGTCAGAGTGGAACCCCGGTTTCCAGACCCCCAACTCCTTCCCCCACACCAGCATCAGCCCTGGGAGCCAGGCGTCACTCTTCCTCACCCTCCTTAGGGCCAAATCCCGATGCCTTGATCTGGCTCTCCTAACCCCCCCATCCCCAACCCTTGTGATCTGCTTTACCTGAGGAGCCACGAGAATCTTGGGCAAGAGGGGGAGATGGCAAAGGTCAGGGGGAGGTAAAGGTCGTGAGGAGGAAATGGTGCGATGACTCTGGACTTCCCTTTCCTAGACTCACAGCGATGCGGGGAAAGTGCTCGTGTCACAACAGCTTCCTCTGAACCCTCAGGCTCAGCCTGCTCCTGTGCTCTTTGGCCCCAGCCCGCCCTGGCTCCCTCTCACCTGACTCAGTGGGCGGGGCCTGTCAGACAAAGCTGGAGCTATTAAGGATGGCAGAAGGCAGCCCCTACT
Organism: Cephalophus harveyi; assembly: GCA_006410635.1. NCBI lineage: Eukaryota > Metazoa > Chordata > Mammalia > Artiodactyla > Bovidae > Cephalophus > Cephalophus harveyi. The sequence continues at coordinate 51,047 of SJYT01012791.1, forward strand.
CCCCATCCTTCCCCTGCCACCCCCGGTCCTCGCTGGAGTTTCTCCTGCCAAAAAGCAGCTCCACCTAAGGGTCTTTCATTCTCCCTTCCATCGGTGTGTTACTCCTGCACACTAATTTTTGGGGTTTTTTTTTTAGCTTTAAAAATAGTTTATTTCCTTCTTCACCAACATCCCCTCCCCCCACACACATGCACATCCTGACCATTATTCAAAACGTCACAAATTCAATAAAAACTGATGTTCATGTATTCATCTGACGTGATTCAAGATAAAGTGGATTTTAAAAGCAAACAGATGCCAATTATGGGGGCTTCCACCCCAGGTGGCACTAGTGGTAAAGAACCCACCTGCCAATGCAGGAGACACAAGAGACTCAGGTTTGATCCCTGGGTTGGGAAGATCTCCAGGAGGAGGAAATGGCAACCCACTCCGTTATTCTTGCCTGGAGAATCCCATGGACAGAGAAGCTTGGTGGGCTACAGTCCATAGGGTCGAAAAGTATCTGACATGACTGAAGCGATTTAACAGGCAAATGTGGGAGGGGACTAGGGCAGGTACCAGTAACATGGGGCATGCGTTTTTCTAGAGTGTTTATTTTTTATTTTTTGGCTGCACTGTGTGACATGCCTGGAGAAGGAAATGGCAACCCACTCCAGTACTCTTGCCTGGAGAATCCCATGGAGGGAGGAGCCTGGTAGGCTACAGTCCATGGGGTCGCAAAGAGTTGGACACGACTGAGCGACTTCACTAACTAATTAACTGTGTGACATGTGGGATCTTGGTTCCCCAAGTAGGGATCAAACCCCAAGCCTCCTGCATTGGGAGCACAGAGTCTTAACCACTGGGCCAGCAGGGAAGTCTCTCTAGTGTTCATTGAAATGGGTGGCGATCAACACATGTGCATCATATGAGCAGTTATCCAGAATGAGCACATGCAGGAGAGGGCTGCTGTCTGTTTCCTCCTTTCTGGGTCTCAGGTTGATCAGACAGGTAGAGGAGACAGAGTTCACGCTGTCTCATTTTCCTTGTGGAGCTTATCAGGTGAAGTGACTTGTCCAAGTTCATGATTAATACAGAACCAGGTCTCCCTGTGACACATGGGGTTGGAATGACTGGGCTGGGGCTGGGACCCACGTCACCCCGACTGGGAGTCCAGTGTCCTTTCGATGACTCTGCTACTGCACGGTGTGTGGCACGTTATGGAGAGAGGGGGCTCTATTATCTGAAGTTCCTTTCCCTTCATCCTTTGCTCCACAAGCCCAAACAGCCAATCTTAGTTTGCCCCCTCTTCTTTAAAAAAAAAAAAAAAAAATTTATTCAGTTTTGATTGCGTGGGGTCTTAGTTGCGGCACACAGGCTCTCTAGTTGAGGTGTGGAGGCTCAGTAACTGGAGTACAAGGGTTTAGCTGTCCTGTGGCCTATGAGACCTTAGTTCCCCGACCAGGAATCAAACCCATGCACTGGAAGGCAGATTCTCAATCACTGGACCCCAGAGAAGTCCCCTGCCCTCTTCTGTTTCTCTGTGTCTCCTTACCATGACTCCTTCTTCCCGGGAGGGCTTATGCTTGTGCTGTCTCCTCTTCCACAAGACTAATTAGCTGTTCATATTCCTAGATCCACCCACCTCTCACCATCTTTTTTAAACAGAATTTTACTGAACAGTTGAATACCATGTTTCTCAAGGATTTAAGCTTGCTGCGTAAATAGGCATTCATCCTAAACAATGAGAGAAATTCTCCTTTGGTGCCGGGCTATGTGCAATGGCATCGGCAGTTGGAACAGACTATTAAAAATTTCTTGGAACATTAAAAATAGGACACTGGCACCGGAAACTAACACGACATTGTAAATCAACCGTATTTCAATAAAAATTTAAAAGAAGAAAAGAAAAAAAAAAACCCAGAACATTGAAGTTGTTAGTGTTAATACAAAATATTAACATTATTATCACTGGGGAATTCCCAAACTGTCCAGTGGTTAAGACTCTGTGCTTTCAAAGCAAGAGTGTGGGTTCAACCCCTGGTCAGGGAACTAGGATCCTATATGCTGAAAGCCATAGCCAAATAAATAAATAAAACACGTTGCTACCACTGACTGATCCTAAAGGAAATCAACCCTGAATATTCATTGGAGGGACTGATGCTGAAGCTGAAGCTCCAATACTTTGGATGCTGGGAAAGATTGAGAGCACGACAGAAGGGGATGACAGAGGATGAGATGGTTGGATGGCATCACCAACTCAATGGACATGAGTTTGCTCAAACTCCAGGAGATGGTGAAGGACAAGGAAGCCCGGCATGCTGCAGTTCATGGGGTCACAGAGTAAGACATGACTTAGCAACGGAACAACCGCAACAACCACTGATTGAATGCTTAGAATATGTCAAACCCTTGCTAAACACTTTGCGTCATTTATCATCCATGCGTGAGGTGTGAGGGGTACCAGCAAGCTTCCCATTTTTAACACAAGATGTCTCTTAGTGTCTTCACACTGGAAGCTGGGCTTTTGACTCTTGCACTGTATTTCAATGACTCGGCTTCTTTAAGAGCTCTGCTTTGGGTCCACTCATGCTGCACTTGGAGCCTCCCTGGGTGATGGTAGAGGTGATCCTCATCCTCTGTGGGTCCAGCTTTAATCCTCTAGTATCTCAGAAGCTGGAGGATGGAGTAGAGTGAAGTCAGCCAGAAGTAGGGGCATCAAGGCTCCAGTCACACCTGGGATCACAAAAGGGAGGCCAGGAAGGGCCAGAGAGGGTGGATTCCAGGGTTGAGGGTTAGCTGGTGGATCAAGAGATCAATGAGTGAGGAGCTCCGATGCCAAGTCACAAAACTCTAGGCGCTCCTCACTCCTGTCTGCTCTCCCTGTATTTCTAGCAGTCTCAGCAGCTGGAGAACTCGGGGCCTGGACTGGGTCTTAGGGATGCTCCGCGCATCCAGAGACCATTTGGGTGAATGCTGTACTCCGTTGTGGGATTCATCTGGGAGACATCCCACACGGATGGGCACAACATAAAACATCCTAAGAGTCAAGGGTGGAGTCTGACTGACTCAAAAGGACTGATAGAGAAGTGGCGATTATCTGTTGCAACAAAACAGGGCCCTTGGTCCGAAGTCAGAAGTTGGCGGGATGGGCTGGCCCAGCAGGGCACATGACCGGCACGTCTCTGGGCCTCAAAGCATGGAAACATACATACTGCCATATGTAAAAGAGACCGCCAGTGGGAATTTGCTGTATGATTCAGGGAACTCAAACCAGGGCTCAGTAACAACGTAAGGGGTGGGAGGTGGGAGGGAGGTTCAAGAAGGAGGGGACATATGCATATTTATGGCTGATGCATATTGATGTATGGCAGAAACCAACACAATATTGTAAAGCAATTGTCCTTCAGTTAAACATCAATTTAAGAAACAACAACAACAAGGGAGAGGCTGTAGTAGATTATCTTTGAGGGCAGTTTGGATCAATGTATCAGAATATATAGGAAAAGGGCACTGGGAACGTTCTAGCAATACCTGATGGAGTGAGCTGTAATTCCATTAGGCCTCATGACGTCAGCTTCCCCATGGAAGCTGGGCCAGGCACTGTGGCTCTCATTTCATGACCGAGGTCTTCTGGGAGATTCAGCCAGAATCAGCAGTTGGGGGTCCTGCCCGGCACAGAGGCACAGATCAAATGAGACCTGGTGGGATGGGGAGTGGGGCAGGTCAGGATCCCCAGTCAGGGTTAAGCTTTATTCTGAGGTTTGGATTGCAGGTGTACTTTCCCAAGAAAGTGAGACATTAGGATGTCATTGGAGAACCCTGGGAAAAGGGGAAGAGCCCTGAGGACTGGGATCAAGTCTGGCATCACTTACCTGACTGCGACAGCATGAGAGAGGGTCTCTTCATTATGCAGACCTGAACACAGAAGACCACCCAGCTAAAAAAGCAGAGTTCTGAGCTGGAACCCAGCGAATCTGACTCCAAAGCCCTGACTTTCTCCTTCTGTTCACTTGGGACAGGCCCGGCGTTGTGGGAGAGGAGGCGGAGAGGGGCTCACCTGGGTGTTTGGGGGGAGAGGCGTGGTTAGGCCCTGGCACGTGGCCGCTGGATCCCAGAGCCCTGCCTCTGTCTGACTACAAAGGGTTAAGGGACCTTGGCCCCCCCTTCCTCCCGCCTCCTCCCGCCTCCACCCCAGGCTCTTCCTGTCCTGAAGTTGCAATACCCCATCTGCCTCTCTCCCTTCCCCTCCCACCTCCTCTCAGCTCAAGTTTTCTCGGAGTTCTCCCGGCTCGGGCCGCAGGGCTGGTCTTCCGGGTTTGAGGTCCTCCAGATTGGGCTGTGTCTCCGCCCCAGTCTCAACCCTGCACTCCCCGACCCGAGGCCCGGCCTCCACTGGGGATACGCAAGGACTGTGTCGCTGCCACTGTCGCGGGCCGCCACTGCCCCAGCCCTGATGGGGGATTGAGAGGCCACAGCTGGCCGGACATGGGCCTCCCCACCGTGCCTGGCCTGCTGCTGCCACTGGTGAGACCGCCTCCCCGGGTCCCTCCTCACCCGGCCGCCCGCTCCCCGCGGACCCCGACCTCTCCCGGCGTCCGGACGCGCCCGGACGGGAGTGTGTGACGGGGTAAGTGGACGCAGGGTCTCGGCCCCCGCTCGAACTTTCCGGTCCTCCCTTTCACCTGGGTCGCCTGGGCAGGCTGGGAACGTGGCGGCAGGTACTCACAGGGTAAGGAGAGGCAGTTTGTTAGGAAATCGAAAGGAATGGGAAAAAGAAGGTGGGTCTTCTCAGAGTCCGGATGGTTCTGCCCTGCACGTCGTTGTGTTGCGCCGCGGAGAGGCGAGGCTACCTGGGCCCCAGGCTGAGAATGGAAAGCAGGGGCTGGACGCCGCTAGTGAAGTGGGGAAACTGAGTCCAGGAGAGGCCCTGGGCTGGGGGCGGTGGGCTTGGGATGCTATGTTGGGGGCGTTTGGGAAGGGAGTGGGTAACCACATAGGGGCTGGAGATTCCGCGGCCTCTCCAGGCCCAGGCCTCTCGGCCCCCTGGGGGGCACCCTTCACCCTTGGTCTGTGGCCTCTGGCCGTCGGACTGACCCCCTCTGAGGCCGCAGAGCCCTGGGGCCTGTCCCCCGGCCCCCTCCCCCGACCCCAACAACAGATCACTGGCTTTCCTCTTCCACAGCTCAGTTTGGGGAAGTTGGTAGACACTTGTTTTCGTCACTGGAAAATGTCCCTTTCTCTTGCCTCAGCCTTCTTTCAGTGTATCCTTGACCCCCGCCCCCCGCAGTGGTCTGGGGGCAGAGACCCAGCCCCTCGCCTCTGCCTAGTACACGGACTGCGTTGGCCACTTTCTCCTGGTTCACTCTTCCTCTGCCCAGTCGCCACTGCCCACCTTGACTCCCCCAACCTCTTCTCCCCTGACCCTCCTCCCGCCAGCGTCTCCTGCTGTGCGCCCTAATCATTCCTTCTTTTCTGTCAAGTCTCCCCACAAGTCCAGACTTCTCGGAGCCTCCTTTTTGAAACTTTCTCTCTGGTTCCTCCCTCTTCTCTGCTCTGGTCCACCTTTCCTGACACCAGTTCCTCATGAAGCACCCCTCCTCCCTCCTGATCTCCTTCATCCATTCTTGCACACCCCCAAGCCCACCTTTCCCTCTCTGCAGGCTGTCCTCACAGGCTCCCCCATTTCCCTCTGCAGCCTCCCTGACTCCTCTTCTCTCCTGCGGCAAACCACCCGATCCAGTCCTGTCTCCCTCAGGTACTAACTGTCTGGACTTGAACGGGTTATGTAACCTTCCACGTCTTGCTTCTTTATCTCTAAGATGGACAGAATAGTCACCACTTCATAATGTCATTGTTTTGGTTTGTTTTGTATTTGATTTTATTTTTATTATTGGGGTATAATTGCTTTACAGTTTGTCTTAGTTTCTGCTGCATAGTGTCGTTTCAAAGATGACATAGATGGATGTATGTCAAGTATTTCATTCCTTTGTGCCTGCTTGGTGCTGGATACTGTTTCAGGTGTTGGTAGTGAACAGTCTTTGTCTTCCTGGAATTTCTGATCTCGTGGAGGAACAGGGTATGGCAAACGGAAAGCACTCAGTATTAATGAGAGTTTTTCTATTGTTAGTAGTAATAGTGTGTGTGTGCGTGTGTTGCTTAGTCATGTCCAGCTCTTTGTGACCCCATGGACTGTAGCCCGCCAGGCTTCTCTGTCCATGGAATTTCCCAGGCAGGAATACTGGAGTGGGTAGCTATTGCCTTCTCCAGGGGATCTTTGTGATCCAGGGATGGAACCCGGTCTCCTGCATTGCATGCAGATTCTTTACCATCTGAGCCACCAGGGAAGCCAGTAGTGGTGGTTATTGCTCAGTGGCTTCTGCATTTGGAAAACAGAGATGCAGGGGGCCTGGAAAGACAGAGAAAGGTGTCAGGTGCCTGGGGTTGCGGCTGATCCAGCCTAGGTTGGGGTGTGGCTGCTAAGGGAACAAGCTTAGCCTGGAACTGGAGGGGACACAGGAGGCGTGCGGTGCTGGGTAAGGCTTCCCTGGGCCAGTCAATGAGCAGTGCAGGGAATACTGGGTGTGTGAGGGGAGAGGGTGGTGGAGTCGGGGAGAATGCAGGAGACACCGTGACAGAGCACACAAGATCTTGCTGCTCCCAAAGAGCTTGCAATCTTGTAGCCAAGACAGCTTACAGAAAAAGATGATTCTCACGATCTCGGGGAAAATGCCCACAAAAGCGTGATGTGGTGCCCTGGAACACCACCAATGGGAGGCAGAACCACGAGGGGGGTGAGTGCTGATCTGTCTGCGGATCAGTGCCCAGCTCCCTCCCCAGTCACCCATCTCTGACCTAGCTGGGAGTCTTTTGTGTCTTCATCTCATCTTCCCTGGCATTCCCATGGGACTTGCACCTTAAAGGTGCTCCTCCCTGGTTTGTTGAATGAATAAAGGATGGAATGAGGGAGGGAACGCCTCCTGGAAATTGGGTTTTGGAGGTGAGATTTGAAGTCACAGACAAGCAGGAGGCTGAAAAAAGGGTTACTGGTCTGAGGGAGAGTTTGGGCTTCCCTGGTAACGCTAGTGGTAAAGAACCTGCCTGCCAATGCAAGAGACGCAAGAGACACAGGCTCGTTCCCTGGGTTGGGAAGATCTCCTGGAGGGGGAGGAAATGGCAACCCGCTCCAGTATTCTTGCCTGGAAAATCCCATGGACAGAGGAGCCTGGTGGGCCACAGTTCATGGGGTCGCAAAGAGTCAGACACGACTGAAGCGACTTAGCACGCACGGCCTGGAGCAACAGAACAGTGGGGTTGTGTGTTGGAGGCTGGTGGTGGCAAGAAGCTCAGTGTCTTGACTGTAGGGGTAAGATTCAGTTGAGGAACAAAAAAAGTGAGAGGGGCTCCCCTGGTGGTCCAGAGGCTAAGACTCTTGAGCTGTCAATGCTGGGGCCTTGGGTTTGACCCCTGGTTGGGGATCTAGAGCCCACATGCCACAACTAAGACCCTGCACAGCCAAATAAATAAGTAAAAATAAATAGTTAAAAAAAAAAGTGAGAAAGAGAAAATTGAAGGAAGTAGGGGAAGGAATGGAGAGAGAATCTTGACTGTGATCCCTGGTAGAGGAATTCCGTTCGTTCATTCATTTCTTCATAAATGATTCTCTCTGGTCTGCTGTGTCCAGGAATGTGTCCAGAATAGTAGCAGGTACCTCTTCAAGTTCTCATTCAGGGAAGGAAGGAGTGACCTGTGGAAATGATGTCAGGATCAGGCGAGAAAGATTCCTACACCTGTGGGTGCAAGTTGAAGCTTGAATGCAGATAAGCAAGGGTGTAGGCTGGACTGGAGCAGGGAATAGGCGAGAAGACAGTGGCAATCATCTGGGAGTGAGGCAACCCATGGAGAGGACTGAGAGATGACGGAGGAGGTCTGGCAAGATGGACTACAGACCCGGATTGTGGCATGGGAGGGATGGGGACCCTGAGGAGAGGAGGGTGGCCAAGACAAGTTGATGTTGTGATATCTGTCTGGATCAGGAGGTCAATGGGTTTTGTTTGGGGGCATGTAGAAGGTCTGGGAATTCGCCTAGTGAAGCGCGTATCTGACAGGCTCAAGCAGAGGTTCTCAGACCCTTATCTGCCTTGTGTTCAGGCAGAAATGTTCAGACTCTTATCTGTAAGCGCTGCCTTCACTCACAGGGATGCTCAAAAGGAGAGGAAGGCTTGCCAGCATCTCCTGTGAGATTGTGCAAGTGGGTGTGAGAGTGTGTGGGAAGGAGGGAGGAGTTTTCCCCTGGAGATAAATATATTCCTACAGCCCAGCACTGACTCCCATCTTCCCACTTTGGTTATCACTGGCTTTTACTGGAGTGGAAGAGAAATAGTCATGAAATCAATCAATCAAACCACATTTATTTTGCCCCTGCAGTTCTGTGTGCGGTGGATTAGACAGTATCTCTGACCAAAACGCTTTCAGATCTCTCATCACATAGTTTATGGTCTACTTGGGGAGATTATTATCTAGTCACCCAAAGCTGTTATGTTATGGTAAGAGCCCAAAATAGATATAATAAATTCATGTTTTTAAAGTTCACGGGGTGGGGTTTGCATGGGATATGCTGGAAGGGGGGAAGTCTTGCTGATGGGGGGCTTCAGGGGAGGGAGGCCAGGCCTCAGCAGAGCCTTGGAGGAGAAGCTGTCTTAAGCTCCCCAAAGATTTTGACATCAAATGAATAAAACACACTTTAATGAACAAGTGAATGGGGGACCGGAGAGTGAGGCGGCTGGTCAGAGACCACAGGGTCTCTGCTGTCAGCTCTTCCACCCCCTCGCTGCAGCCCCAGTGCAGGAAGCCGCACTTAAAAGCCTCCCCAGGCGGAAGTTGTGGGGGAGTTGAAGGGGTGCTGGGCCACCTCCTCAACTGTCTCTCCACAGGCACCCCAGCTTCCTGCCTTTGCCCTGCTCCAGGCCACAGACACTCAGGTTGACTAGGCGCTCAAAGCTCACCCTCTGTTTCTACTGTTTTACTGCAAGCCTGCCAATGCAGGAGACATAAGAAATGCGGGTTCGATCCCTGGGTCTGGACGATCCTCTGCGGGAGGGCATGGCAACCCACTCCAGTATTCTTGCCTGGAGAGTTCCAGGGACAGAGGAGCCTGGCGGGCTACTGTTCATAGGGTCTCAAAGAGTCAGACAAGACTGAAGCAACATAGCACAACATATACTACAAGATGCAGTGGCTAAAGATGTGCTTGGTGCCAAGGGATAGTGCCCACTGGGGGGGGACCTGAGGCCCTGGCTCCTAGGATCCAAGTGGGCTGGCTGGGGGTGCAGGTGGGGACTAGGGGGGAAATGGTGCTGATTGTCTTCCATCCCTGCTTACTTGCTCCTTCCCTCATGGAACTGGGCGTTCAGGGCTCTGGAGTTTTTCCTGTGTAGCCTGTGGGCTTGCGGGAGGGGCTGAGGAGCCTCAGAACTGGCCTTGTTTCCTAAGGATTGTTCAAGGACCCCAGGGAGGTCCCTAAGCTCAACCCAGCTGGCCAGAACCAGCTGAGCTGTGGGAAGGCAGTGAACTCAGCTGGGAGGGCAGCCTTGTTTCGCTCCCTTCTGGACTTAGGGCGCTCCCTTCTGGAGCTAGGGCAGGTCAGGGGGCCCTCGTCGTCGGGGGTACTGGCAGAGCTGGGAGGAGGAGGGGTCTGGGTGAGGCTGAGTCTAAAGGAAGGATGCTGAGGGGTGGGAAGGAGCTGAGTGGCCCTCTGGGAGGGGGAGGGGCGGGTAGTGACCTGAAAGGGGGAAGCCTGAGGTCACCGGAGACTTCCCTTTGGGATGGAATGGGATAGGGAGCCATTTCCCGAAAAAGTGGGCCAAGAGGGACTGAGACCCATGGCCTGGCTGTTTGGAGGAGGAGGGGAGGAAGCGGGGCACTGCGTGGGGATACAGCCTGACCCCCAGGAGGAGGGAATCAGATGGGGTCCAGATTGCGTGCGGGGTCCTGGTCCCATCAGCCTTTCAGCTGACTCATGACCCTTAAGGAGCCGGGGAACCAATGGGTCCCCTCGCCCTCCCCTGGATTCCCTCCCTCCCTCTGGCCTGAGTCACTGGGCGGAGCTGCTGGGAAAAGATTTCCCTTTCCCGGATCTGAGTTAACCCCCAAAGGGCTGGGGATTGCGGCAGGAGGCATGTGGCCTGAGAAAGCCTCTTTCCCTCCTTCTTGGGAAGCTGATTCCTCATCAACCCACAGTCCCTGGAAAGCTGCATCCCCCCCCCCCCAACAACCCTGGCCCAGACCTGGACCCCCGCCCCCATTATTTTTCCTGATGCTCTCTCTGCAAGTTGGCTCTGCTTCCAGCCGCCTGGATGTAGTTCCAAGGTCCCATGACCTTAGATGCTATGAGGCCTTCTTCGGGAAAGGAACTGCACATACAGGATTGGGAAGCCCTTCCCATAAACATCCCCAAACTCTTCCTGTTGCCCTGGAAGCCCCAGGCCTGTAGTCAGGGGCTGTGGCATGGGGCTGGGGTGGCTAGGGAAGGGTGCTGCCTCTGGGTAGGGGAGGTGCCCTACAGGGTTGCAGCTGGGTTTCTGAGTGTAGCTTCCTCTGGCTGGCGCTGGGGCTGGGACTGGGGCTGGGGCTTCTAACTGCTGCAGCGACACCCAGCGGGGGACTGGGGGGTGATCTGGCTACAGCTTACCTGCTCTGGGCTGCTAAGCCCTCCTGTCCTGGCTGGGGTCTCTGGGCTCTGATTAGCCTGTTGCTCTCCAAGTTTAACCCTGGTGGCTCAGCGGTAAAGAATCCGCCTGCCAGTGCAGGAGACATAGAAGACTTGGGTTCGATCCCTGGGTTGGGAAGATCCCCTGGAGGAGGAAATGGCAACCCACTCCAGTATTCTTACCTGGAGAATCCCATGGACAGAGGAGCCTGGTGGGCTACAGTCCATGGGGTTGCCAAGAGTCGGATATGACAATGTAATACAGGAAAGGGCACAACCCTATAGGTTCGCCTCTGTGAATGTTCACAAAGTGAATACACCGTGAGCACAGCACCCAGATGGAGAAACACCACCTCAACCTTTAGGGCTGCTCATTGGAAGGAAAGAAAGGCCTGTTCTCAACCCCTCTACTGAACACCTGCCCTGGTCCAGTCCTCAGAGCTGGTTTGGGGAAACAAGGATAAAGTACAAGCCGCACCTGTGATCTTCCAGCCTTGAGTTGGAGGGAAAAGGATGGGAAAACGAGAGAACAATGGCGATGGCACAGTGCCGAGAGCCCAGGCAGAGTGTAGGTGAGGGTGTCCCGGGGAGAAGATTTGAGAAGGCTGAGAAGGCTTTCGACTTGCTACCTCTATGATCCCCATCCTCCCTCCCTTTCCTGAAGGTCCTCCTCCATCTGACTTCTCCCCAGGTGCTTCCAACTCTGTTGGCAGATGTGTACCCCGCAGGGGTTCATGGGCTGGTCCCTCACCCCGGGGACCTGGAGAAGAGAGAGACTTCCTGTCCCCAAGGAAAATATAACCACCCACAAAATAGCACCATTTGCTGCACCAAGTGCCACAAAGGTAGGAGAAAGAGATCCCCGCGGAACTCCTCATTCAGGAGGCCCTGCTTCTTCCTCTGCATTTTCCAGATGTTCTAGAACCTGGTTTGGTTGCCTCTCCTGGTCTGGAGCTTTCTCCCTCCTTTCCTCTCCTAGGGACTTTGGGAGGTGCCCAGGCTATCTTCCCAGGCCTGGAGCTCCTCCCCTGAGTTCCTGGCTGCAGCCTAATTCCAACCCCTGAATCACAGGTACCTATCTGTACAATGACTGTCCGGCTCCAGGGCGAGACACGGACTGCAGGGTGTGTGCCCCTGGCACCTACACTGCCTTGGAGAACCATCTCAGACGATGCCTGAGCTGCTCCAGGTGCCGGGATGGTGAGTCTCAGAAGGGCGCAGGGCTCTGAACAGACTGGGTCAGGTGGGTGTTCAGAGGGGTGTGCAGTCTCTCTCTAGGGGAGGGGACGGGTGTGTGCTGCTAGGTGTGGGCAAGGATGTTCGTGCACAAGTGACTGAGTGCATGACTGTGAGTATGCGTTACTCAGAGAGACACACCAGACGAGGACCATGGGGGCTCACACCCCATCTCCTCCCCTCACCAGAAATGTTCCAGGTGGAGATTTCCCCTTGTACAGTGGACCGGGACACTGTGTGTGGCTGCAGGAAGAACCAGTACCGGGAATACTGGGGCGAAACTGGCTTCCGGTGTCTGAACTGCAGCCTCTGTCCCAATGGCACAGTGAATATCCCCTGTAAGCATGGCTCTCCCAGCCCCGCTCCTCGCCCCGTCTCTGTCTCGAGGAGGGTCTCCACCTTGCTGTACCCCTGCCCCCCCAGCCCTCCCTCTTGCCTCAGCGTGAGGGGCGTCCTCTTTCAGCTGTGCTGCTCGTCTCCCCACAGGCCAGGAGAGACAGGACACCATCTGCCACTGCCATATGGGCTTCTTTCTAAAAGGCGCCAAGTGCATCTCCTGCCATGAGTGAGTCCTTCTGCCAGCTGCTGGGCACTGGATTGGGGTGGGAGGATGGAGAGGTTCTAGGGGGTGCTTTTGCCCCTACGGGATGCTTTTATTTTTTGTAAATTTTTATTTATTTATTGCCTGATAGAGGGCTTTCACTGAGGAGAGCAGGGGCTACCCTCTAGTTTCGGTGCACGGGCTTCTCACTGTGGTGGCTTCTCTTGTTGCGGAGCACAGGCTCTAGGGCACTCGAGCTTCCGTAGCTGTGGCACACGGGCTAAAGAGTTGCGGCTCTGAGAGCCAGCGCTCAGTCGTTGCGGTGCACAGCCATAGCTGCCTTGAGGCATGTGGGATCTTCCTGACCCAGGGATCGAATCCCTGTCTCCTGCATTGGCAGGCAGATCCTTAACCACTGGACCACAGCGGAAGCCTGCTACTGGCTGTTTGGTATGGGAGACACTTCATGTCGAGATGCCAGCCAGTCTTCCCTGCCCTCAACAGGTTCAAAAATTTTATGAAGTCTTTGAGGAATAGAGGCTCATACCCTTGAGGACTTGCAGGTCCTTTTAGACATTCAGATCTTTTTCTGAAGACATTCAGATTCTTGGGCAACAGACTCTGCTACTGATTCTAGGAATACACGTTTACATCTCTGAAATCAGACTGCATCTTATAACAGTTGATGGCATAGGTGTCAGCTGTGTGTAGGATGTAAATAATGATGCCTTTGATTGTTGATCTTAGGTTTGATACAGCATGGTCTTTCCTTCCCAGTCTTTTTGACCATGCCTCCTCACTCCTTCTTGCTTTGCACACTTGCGTCCAAAGAGGAAACTCTGAGGGCTCTAAAGTTGAATTGCCCTGGGTTTAAACCTCAGGCTAGCCACTGTATTGGCTGTGTAAGCTTGAGCCAGTGACTTAACATCTCTGAGACTCAGTTCTTCTTTACCTTTAAAGTAAAGATAATGACATCAGGTTGGCAAAGTTGTAAGAACCACAAAACGTAACTACAAAGTGTCTGATGAGAAATTAGTTTCTTTTTCCCACTAGTCTCTTTTTCTTAAAAACACTTTTACACCCTTTCCATGTGGTTCTCCGTGTGAGCTTGTGAAGTAGGCAAAATCTGCTCTCCTTGTTTGCAGATTTCTGAGAAGAACGCACCTCCTCAAGTTCCTTCCAAAACCCTTGATGTAGTTCTCATCCTTCCGTGCTGCTGGGTGCCAGCTCCCAGCAGGGGAAGACGTGCTTGTTCTAGTGTTCTCTGGCTTCTCCAGCAAGATGTGTTTTTTAAGGGTTCCCATGACCCTCTCTCAAAGTCAGGTGCTGTCATCAACAGTGGCATCTACAGAAAAAGTTCTTTAATCTGTCTGCCACTGGATTCTCATCAGTAAAACAACGATAAAATAATTCAAAGGACTTCCCTGGTGGTCCAGTGGCTAAGATTCTTCTCTTCCAGTGCAGGGAGTCTGGGTTCCTTGATCATGGAACTAGATCCCACATGCCACAACTAAGACCCAGTGCAGCCAAATATTTAAAAACAAACAAGAACACAAATAAAAACCATTTCAATGACAGTCAGCCTGTATAAGCGTTTACTATACGTCAGGCATAATTATTTTACTTAATCCTTAGTCCAAGTAGGATCCCTGTTTTACTGATGAGAAAGTGTGATATAGGCACCTGTGATATAGGCACGTCACAGGTGAAGTGACGTGCCTATAGTCACACAACCAGTCTGGTGTCTCTGGCTCTGACTGGTGGCTCGGTGGTAAAGAATTCGCCTGCCAATGCAGGAGACACAGGAGACACTCATTCAGTCCTGGGTCAGGAAGATCCTCTGGAGAAGGAAATGGCAACCCACTCTAGTATTCTTGCCTGGGAAATCCCATGGACAGAGGAGCCTGGGGGGCTACAGTCCACGAGGTCACAAAGAGTCAGATATGACTGAGCACGCACACACTGACTGCTTTTAACTCTTTCTCTACACAGCCTCTTCAAGATCAAATCCAGCTCTAGAAGGAAATGATTCTGGGATCAGCTAATTTTTTTTTTTCTTCCATTGCATCAGTTGCCAAGATAGGATTAATTTCCATTCTATCGCGAGATAGCTAAATATTTGTAAAGGGCAGAATTTCCAACAATCTGTATGGGTCTTTCTATTTTTCCCCCCTATATTCCTCTTAATGGGGGGTCCCTATTCACCAGCACTGTCTCTTCTTTTAGTTGTAAGAACAAGGAGTGCGAGAAGTTATGTCCAACCCGACCTTCAACTGGTAAAGACTCTCAGGACCCAGGTAAGGAGAACTATCCTAACGCCCAGCCAAGCCCAGGGGCCCTTTCCTGGTCTTGCCCTCGCCTCTGACCACCTTCTGCTCTGTCTCCAGGCACTACAGTACTATTACCCCTGGTGATTGTCTTCGGGCTTTGCCTGGCATCCTTCGCCTCTGTCGTTTTAGCATGTCGCTACCAGCGGTGGAAGCCCAAGCTCTACTCCATCAGTGAGTGGGGACTTTGGGAGGGCAAGGGGATAAGGGAGGGTGGGGTGCACAGGCACGGAGGGAGACTGAGGGTATCCTCTTAGTTCCCTGCCAAGGACCCCGCTGGCCTGAGCTGGTACGGGATGGCTGGTGAGAGCTCGTACTGCATCAGTGATTCTTTCGTCCCTGGGGTCACATAGGCCCTGAAGCATGTCACCACAAGGGCCCACCACCAGTCCTGCGATGGGCGATAGGGCTGAGAGAGGAAGTGAAATTTGTGACGCTCTGTTTCTTTTTTTCTCAGTTTGCGGGCAGTCGACTCTGGTAAAAGAGGTAAGATGATACCGGGGAATGACCCCCAGGCTTCCCTAACTGTCCACTATTACCTCGTAACACCCAAAGCACCCAGAACCAACCCCTCGCCCTAGGTCTCCCCTGATTCCTTCTAGCCCGGCTCCCATCCATAATCCAGAACTGGGGCTATGGGGCTGTTTTTCCTCTTGCGCTAATGCTGTGCCGTCCCTTCCTCAGGGGGAGCCAGAGCTCCTGGTCACGGCCCCAGGCTTCAACCCCACCACAAATTCCAGTCCTGTCTCCATTCCCCCTTACCTCCCCTGTGACCCGTCCAGCTTGGGAGCTGTCACACCTCCCTCCAGCGAGATGGCCCCGCCCCATCTAAAGGCTGGCCCCATCCTCCCGGGGCCTCCGGCCTCCAGCCACCTCTGCACCCCAGTTCAGAAGTGGGAAGCCGGCGCCCCCAGCGCCCCCGATCAGCTCGCGGATGGTGAGTTCCTCATTCATCCTCTCTGGGAACCCCGTCGGGGAGGCGGGTGGGCGGGGCGCCTTAGGTTGCGAGCGCGGTGAGGGGCCAGGCCGGAGGGCCGCCGCTCCAGGCTCACCGCGCTGCCTCCCCGCAGCCGACCCCGCGACCCTGTACGCAGTGGTGGACAACGTGCCCCCGTCGCGCTGGAAGGAGTTGGTGCGGCGGCTGGGACTGAGCGAGCACGAGATCGAGCGGCTGGAGCTGGAGAACGGGCGCCACCTGCGCGAGGCGCAGTACAGCATGCTGGCGGCCTGGCGGCGGCGCACGCCACGCCGCGAAGCCACGCTGGAGCTGCTGGGCCGCGTGCTCAGGGACATGGACCTGCTGGGTTGCCTGGAAAATATTGAGGACGCGCTGAGCGGCACCGCCCGCCTCGCGTCCGAGCCCCGCCTTCTCCGGTGAGGCCCCGCCCCTCCGCCTGCGGGCCGCCCCGCCCTGTGGACGGCTGCTTGCTTCCTGCGCCAGGCAGCCCGGAAGGATCTGCGAGATGCCCTGTGGACCTCCTGTTTTTTTTTTTTTTTTCCTGGAGAGGAAGAGTCTTGGAGGAGCAGGCACAATCTGGCAGCCACTGACCTGGTGCTACTCCCTCAGTGTACATAGCTTTTTTCAGCTGCCTGAGCACTGCTGGCGGGTCAGCTGCGTGTCGTGTGTGTCTGCGTGTAGTGTGTGTCTGTGTGCAGTGCGTGTGTCTGTGTCTCTGTATGTGCGTCTGAGTGATGTGGAGTGTGTGTACTCGTGAGAGAGGCCGAGTGTGCCCGGAGCCCACGGCAGTGGTTGCGAAGATGGGGGGCGCCCTGCCACATTGCCTGTTTTTTGGACTTGGAGAACCCAGCAAGGTGACTTAGGGACCCTGCGTTGGTCCCTGAGCCAGTGTCGCAGTAGATAAGCCATCTTTGTATCCACTCTGCACATCCACTCATTCACTCTGTACACTAATAGAAACTTTGTCCCCCTGCCTGGACCAGCTGAACTGTCCCCAGGCAGGGGGGAGCACAGAACAATGGGGCCTCCCAAGGGAGCTGTGGACTTCTGTAAATACACTAAAATCCTCCAATTAAAGCTCTGCCCTGGAGGGAGTGGTTTTTCTGAGTGAAGATGCTGCTGTGGGAGGCTGGGGAGGAGGCGGCCAGGGCCCTGATCCTGCTGGGGCACAGATGGAGTCAACCTGTCCTCAGTCTGTTACAACCACCCTGACCCCCACCCCAGGTTCTCTTTGCTCCGCCCTCATCTAGTGCTGCTTGGACGGTGGTTTTCACGCACAACTTTATGTGGGACTTCGGGGTATCTGTGATACATAAATGTACAGTTCTTGATCCCCAAAGTCCTCTGAGCAGGAGGGGCAAGATGCCTGGGGAAATGTCCTTGAGGTAGAGTCCCAGGGTGGAGGTGGTGACCAGCATTCAGCAGAAGAGATTTCCTCCTGGAGAAATGCTAAGGGTCTTTCGTGTTCCTCACACCTCTCTGAAAGGGAAAGAAGCAGTTATCAGATAGACATGGGTGAAGAGTGATGCTAAAGGCCCCTCCCTGCCATGACACCACCGCCCTCCTTTATTTTTTGCCTTTGTGCAATGGCTAAGTCATGTCTAAGTCATGTCCACTCTTTGTGACCTCATGGACTGTAGCCCACCAGGCTCCTATATCCATGGGATTTTCCAGGCAAGAATACTGGAGTGGGTTGCCATTTCCTTCTGCAGGGGATCTTCCCAACCCAGGGATCAAATTTGTGTCTCCTGCATTGGCAGGTGGATTCTTTACTGCTGATCCACCTGGGAAGCTCTCCTATGTTGACCCATCTCACCACCACCCCCCCCCCCAACCCGACCTCCACCTCTTGCATCCCCGCTGGTTCCACACTGGCCTTTCCCTCCACTCCGGCCCAAGCCAGCTTCCGTTCTGCACTTACGACGTGGACAGGGGTGTGTCCAGGTGTACGACATGAGACCCTCGCATCCTCTGCAGTTGGACCCGAGTCAGCTTTCGAGGCCTGCTGTCTCCAGGCTCGGGGACGCCCTCGATCCTTTGACTGGCCAGTTCCTCGCGGATCTCTTGGAGCATGTCCTCGGGCCGGAGGGGGTGAGGGGAGGGGGTGTAGTCAGGTCCCTGGAAGAGATACTCCTCTTCTTCTTCATCCCCTGAGGACTCCAAGGGGCTTTCCTCAGAAGAGTCAGCGTGGGTTGGGGAGGGGCACAGCTGCCCCCGGAGCTGGGCCCTCTGCAAGGTTTCCACCACCACATTCTCGCCCGCTGAGGTCCGGTCTTCTTCCTCAGACCAGGTCGGTGGGTCTACCCTGGGAAGACTGTCTGCTTTCCGGACACCTTCCTCTGGCAGTACAGGGGCGCTTCGGCGTTGGGGAGCCTGGGGGTCAGAAGGCTGGGGACGCAGAGGGACATCTCGGAGTTCCAGGGTGGAGAAGGTGAGGCGAGGGTCCCGCCGAAGGGCCCTAGAGCGTAGACGGCTCAGCGAGGAGCGGGACTCTTCGGGAGAGCCTGGGATGAGAGTGCCGTAGCCAGAGTCCGAGGTATCATCTGGCACCGAGGGGGCATCTTCATCTGCGTCTTCTGTCACCACCAGATGGGGGATGATGGTCGAGGACGCGCAAGCACTACAGTTAATAGCAAGTGGTCAGAGTCAGATGCTGAGGGGTCAAGTTCAAGTCCAGGGAATCTCCCTCGATCTCTCCATCCAGAAATGGCCCCTCCTTCAAACATTTTGGTCTCACTGTTTGCACTTCACTGATTGTTTTGCTCATCTCACTGGCTAGACCACAAGCTCCTTTAAGGCATTTTAGCCCCTACATTCGGGTCCAGAAACTTGTTATCAAGTATTTGCTCTTTGCTGAGCTCTGCTGAGTTCTCCCTCCACCCCCACCCCCACTCTCCGCCCATGGATGGAGTCTTTTTATTCTCTGTAATAAACCATGATGCTCAGCAACTGTGTTATTTTGGGTGAAGCTCTCCACATTATCTGTCCAGACTTGAACTAGCCGGGTTCCTACAGCCCTGACATTCTGCAAAACCCCTGGCCTGGGGAGCCTATTTCTCTCGGGGAGTTTGCTCCTCTCCTGTCTGTTTCCTTTACCCTGTGCCCATCCAAGGCTGGCTAACCCAAAGGCGGTCCTTTACAGGGCTGGTACCAAACTATAGTCTGGTTTCCTCAATCAGGTCCCACCCCCACCACCACCCCCAGCCAAAGTTGTCATTCCTAGCCTCATAGGTTCCCCTTCCTTTCCTCCCAGCCTGCAGCCCCCCTATCCTGGGAGAACTTGTACTCCCTGTGGTTCTTACCTGCCCTCCATGCTGTTCTGAGAGCCCTCCTGGGAAGGCGTGGAGGGCCTGGTGCTCGGGGACTCCCCATCTCGGTTCCGATAGAGGGCCAAGAGCTCCCTCTTCTGTTGGATATACTCCTCTGCCTTCAGCTTTTGCAGGGCGGCCTGGAGTGCGGAAACATTAAGAGCTCTCTTTTATTGAGCACCTGTTGTATGCCAGGTACCATGCTAAGTGCTTTACAAATATTATCTTACTTCATCTTCTCCACCACCCTATGAAGCAGATTTTTTTTGCTCCTACATTACTCCCAGAACTTCCCTGGTGGCTCAGTGATAAAGAACCCACCTGCCAATGCTGGAGACTCGGGTTCTATCCCTGGGCCGGGAAGATCCCTTGGAGAAGGAAATGGCAGCCCATCCCAGTATTCTTGCCTGGAGAAGCCCATAGACAGAGAGGCCTGGCGGGCTACAGTCCATGGGGTTGCAAAAGAGTTGGACATGACTTAGGACTAAACTACAACAACTTTACTCCTGAGAAAGAGACTTTGAGGTTAAGTAACTACCAAGGTCATGCCTTGGGAAAGTGGGATGGAGCCAAGATTTGAGCTCTTGGGCTGGTCCTGGGTAGGTGGGGTAACAGAAGTGCTCTTTCCCAAGCTGTACTATTCTTCCTGCCTTTCATGCCCCCTTGGCAAGCCCTCTCTCTGTTTTTTTTTTTTTTCCTTCAAGAAGCCCTTCCTGATTGGTGGGGCTAGTGGCATAATTGCTCTGAATGATGCTGGATCCTCAGGTTACTCTTCCTCCTACGTGCAGGATGAGCAGGGGTATGCTTTGTCCTGGACTGAGGACTCTGCTGTCCCTCAGAGATGAGAGCAACATGGTTCCAAGAGGAATGGAAAGAGGATATACCACATTTTGTCCTCCTTAGCATGTTCCTACGGGCACCATCAGAATAAAAGAGTTATGTCTGAGAAGTTGTTCATAAAGCCCTTCTACATGCACATGGAAATTAGATACACCACCTGGCAGGGTGGAAGCATGGATGTTAGCCCATTTTACAGATGAGAAAACAAGACTTAGAAAGATGAGTGGAGTTGAACCAGGCCACATAGGTAGAAAGAAGCCTTCGTGAGTCCTAATTCAATAACTCCACTATTTTTCAAGAGCAGCCTTAAAGGGTCAAGAATGATCCAAGGACAACTTTTCTCTTGGCTGCAGGGAAAGGCGGCAGCGGAACCCTTGGAGAGGCTAAAGGCGGAGGTTTGGCAAAAAGGCTGTGGTGGCGGCTGCTGCAGGCAGCGCTGGTACCGGCACAGACTGAAATGGCCATATCACTGTGGAAAGATCGAAGGACTTCCATGCTGGTGGTTCCTGCCTGAGCCTCACGCCTTCCTTCCCCAACGGCCAGCAGCTGAGAGAGAAAATCTGGTACATCAGGGGGCCGACCACACCCCCAAGCTCTACTCTGATTGGTTGACGCCCATTAAGAAATTTGAATATGCTCCGGCCCCACCCCACCCAGACTTCAAGTACATGAACCGGCAACTCTTAGGCACCAGGACCTTCCCAAAGCCTCTCTAGAAACACAGCGAGGTAAAGGGGAGCTGGGTCTGTACGAGAGACATGTTGGAGAAATGGATGAACAGAGACAGGAAAATGACCTCAGGCTCCTATTTCCAATTTTTCCCGCCCTGGCTTCCCAGTCACTGTCTCCTGCGAGGATTCTCAGCAGTCTCACAAGACTTGGTATGTTGGCCAGAGCCAGGGTGATGGTTCCTGGGGGCAGGAGACCACCACGCCAGGCCAGGTCCTGTGACCTGAGTGTGGTGAGGGAAACGAGGTGGGAGGAGCTGGTCTTGGGGTCAGGGCAGCACTGGGGCAGCCTGCTTGATGTTTGGGACCCAGGGAGCCAACCTATGTCTCTTGCATCTCCTGCATTGGTAGGTGGATTCTCTGCCACTGATTCACCTGGGAAGCCCCACCCTAGCCCTAACCCAACATTACGAAATGATCCCCAAAGAGTCTAGTTAATAACCATCACCATATGTTGTTACATTTTTTTTTCCTTGAGAAAAGGACTTTTTAGGATCTGCTCTCTTAGCAACTTTCATAGTTCATCCTTATCTCTCACCTGAACTCCAGTCTGTTTCCATTTTTCCACAAACCCCCAAAAGCCCTTAAGAGATCTCTGGGCTTTACAGGTGGCTCAGTGGTACAGAATCCACCTGCCAATGCAGAAGATGCAAGAGATGTGGGTTCCATCTCTGGGTGGGGAAGATCCCCTAGAGAAGGAAATGGGGACCCATCCCAGTATTCTTGCCTGGAAAATCCCCTGAACAGAGGAGCCTGGCAGGCTACAGTCCACAGGGCCGCAAAGAGAGTCGGACACAACTGAGCTCACTTGCACTGCTAAGAGATCTCTACTTGGCTGTCTCCTACGACTTCATTTCCAAAGGCTTCTGTTTAAAACTAAACCTCACTACCCCAGCCCTGCCCCACCCAGGAAGCAGCAACTAAACAAACAGGTTTCCCTTTCTGTTGTCTTTGCCAAGGCAAAGACAATTTCAGTTGCCTTTGCCAAGGCAGCTTTTCACACAGGAACCTTGCAACCACGTCATCCATTGTCCTTGTGGATCTGAGTTACCACGAGCTGCCACCACATTGCCTGCTTAATCTGAATGGTTTCTTTGAATCTTCCCTGTGAGACAAGGACTGTTATTATTTAAATCCATTTTGCAGGTGAAGAAATGGAAGATCATCCTCATAACTCCCCCAAGGTCACCCAGTCAGTAAGAGGCAGAGCTGGGGTCTGAACCATGCATTCAATATAGGTTTCTCTTAGTCTCCCTAAGGCTCACCTGTCTCTTCTTTCTTCTTTAGCTCCTTTCTTCTTTTTCGCACCATGTCCCTAAGGCCATGGCACTCAACCTCAGTGTTTCATACCCAAACTAATACGGTAAATCTCCTGCCACCAGTCTCTCCCTCTCCCACCCCACCTGTCACACGGCCACCTAACAATTCAAGATCAGACAGATTTCACCATGGCCCTCCCTTGCTGAAGAATCTATGGCAACTCTTGTGTCAACCTGCTAACTAAATTCAGACTTGTCCAGTCCACACTCTTCTGCAGGCCCTGGGGTCCTTGTAGAACTTGGCCTGTCATCACTGGCTCCACAGTAAACCCTTCCCTCCTGACTCAGAAAGCATGCTTACTGTCCCCCACAAATAAATCCAGCCCAATCTCTCCCTTGAGTCTTCTGCCTGGGGTCTTCCCATCCTTAAAGTCCAACTCAAATCTTCCCTCTTCTTTAAAAAAAAGTTTATTTATTTGGCTGGGTCAGGTCTTAGTTGCAGCATGAAGGATTTTTATTGTGTCATTCAAGATCTTTCACTGTGGCACTTGGGCTCAGTTACCCTGCAGCATGTGAGATCTTAATTCCCAGATCAGGGACTGAACCCACAACCCTCGCATTGCAAGGTGAATCCTCAACCACTGGACCACCAGGGAAGTCTGCTTCCCTCTTCTTCAGCCATTCTGCTCCCATAGTGGGTTGAATAGTGGGTCCAGACAGAGAGGTCTAGGTCTGGACTCCCAGAACCTGTGAATGTGGATCACCTTGTTTGGAAGAAGGGTCTCTGCAGATGTGCACAGATTCTAAGTGAAGGATCTCAAGATGAGGTCATCCTGGATTTGGGGCTAATGAGTAGTGTCTAAGAGACAAAAGAGGGATACTGGGACACAGAGACACACAGAGAGCTGGACCACGTGAAGACAGAGGCAGAGAGTGGAGTGATGCTGCCATAGGTTAAGGAACACTTGGAGCCCCTATGAGCTAGACGAGGCATTGAAGGATGCCCCCTAGAGCCCTGAGGAGGACACCTTGATTTTCAACTTCCAGCCTCCAGAACTGTGATGGGATACTTTGGGGAACTTCATTGGTGGTCGAGCGGCTAAGACTCCATGCTCCCAATGCAGGGGGCATCTGGGTTCAATCCCTGGTCAGGGAACTAGAACTCACATGCTGCAACTAACTAAAGATTCCCCATGCCGCAACTAAGAACTGGCACAACCAACCAACCAAATAGATAAATATTTTTAAAACTATAGCTCCATTTGGGTCTCACTGCTTTCGAACTCCTCTAGTTTTTGTTGCAGGAATCTGCCCAGGGTCACTTGCCGGGTTAACATTTTCGCGGGCTCTATGTCATTTACAGGACAAAGTTCAAGTGCCCTGAGCATGGCATCTGGAGACCACGTGATCTGGTAGGGCACTGCTGCCCTTGTGCTGGATGCCCTGGTAACACCACCCACTAGGCTGGTGATGGTCTTAACACACACTGCCTCCGATTTCCGACCTTCACACACTCTGCTCTCCATCTGGAATGTCTTTCCCACCCACCTCGTTCCCCCGACGTGCCCCAAGAGATCCACCACTGGGCTGAGACAGTAGCTCCTTTGAAGCCTTCTCATCATCCCTACCCTCTGCACAGTCCCTGCCCCAACCAACCCCCAGACAGAGTGAGCCACGCCCTGCTCTGTCCCTTCCACACGCTTCTGTCGTGTGTATA
Organism: Cephalophus harveyi; assembly: GCA_006410635.1. Lineage (NCBI taxonomy): Eukaryota > Metazoa > Chordata > Mammalia > Artiodactyla > Bovidae > Cephalophus > Cephalophus harveyi. The sequence goes on from SJYT01012791.1 coordinate 74,648, forward strand.
CTCATTTGTCTAGATAGGCTGTAGCGTGAGGGCAGAAATGTCATTTTATACTTTTCTGATTCCCCAGCCCCTTGCCTTTCATAGGCAGAAGGTGCCCTGTCTGCTGACTGGAAGCTCAAGTTCAGCAGTTAATTGTTTCACAGCCTCGAAACCTTCAGGGAGGTGTGTCTTTGCTGGCCCAGAGATGGGCACCCAAGCTGGCCAAAAGCTTTCTTCTAGGCTCTTTTTTCTTTTCTCTGGCCGCGTCCCATGGCTTGTGGGATTTTAGTTCCCAGACCAGGGACTGAACCCATGTTCTTGGCAGTGAAAGCGCAGAGTCCTATCCACTGGACCACCAGGAAACTCCTTCTTCTGTGCTCTTAAGGATGGTCAAGGCTGTGTCTTCCTCTGAGAGCACCAGAGGGGCAGAAGTTCTGTTCTGAAGCTGAGTGCTTCTCCCCGAGCTTCTCTCTCCTCTCCTTGATCCTCCCCGCTTGTGTCTCAGCTCCAGGGCCCTCCCCAGCCCCACGCCCAGCATCACATACCTGGGCCTGCTGGGTCTTCTCCAGCCACCGGGCGCGGTCGGCAGTGCTGGGACAGTGCACGGTGAGGGCGCTGGAGACACACTGGAATTCAGTGAGGTGGATCAGCAGGAAGCTGCCTGGGGGCGGGAAAAGGTCTGCTTCCAGGGCTGGACCTTATCTGATCCCCATCCCACCTCTGCTTCTGTGGCCGATGGGAAGGGAGACAGACAAGAGGAGAGACTTACTGGGATCACGGAGTGGCCGGCACACAAGCTTCTCCAGCATGAGGGGCGGGCGGATAACCTTGGCTTTGTCCGCCTTGCGAGGGGGCTTGGTCACCAGGAGCACATCAGAGAACAGGAACAGGTACACATCCAGCTAAGGGCGCGCAAGGAGAGAGACAAGGGTCAGCTGGAGCAGGGGTGGAGAGACAGGGGTCAGGCATGGAACACAGAGCAGCGGGAACTGAGAGCTGGGAGCCCCTCCGTGTGGGCACGTCTCTTTATAGGAAAGAAAGTGGCTGACTTGAGTTACAGCAACCAGCAGAGCAAGGCCAGAACCATCTCCTCTTCCCAACACACACAGACACACACAGAGAGACACATGGATACACACAGAGATAGACACACACACAGACACAGACACACACAGAGAAACATATGGACACACACACAAAGACACACACACACACAGAATACAGACATAGACACACACACAGACACAGAGACATATGGACACACACAAAGATACACACAGAGACACACGGACACACACACATAGAATACAGACAGAGACACACAGAGACACACACACAGACACAAATACACAGACACACACAAAGAGACACACACACAAAGACACACACAGACACAGAGACACATAGACACACACAGACATAGACACACACAGACACACGGAGAGAGACATATGGACACACACAGACATAGACACACACAAAGATACACACAGAGAGACACGCGGACACACACACAGACACAGAAACACACAGAGAAACATATGGACACACACACAAAGACACACACACACATAGAATATAGACATAGACACACAGACACAGAGAGAGACATATGGACACACACACACATAGACACACACAAAGATACACACAGAGACACACGGACACATACACATAGACACACAGACATAGAATACAGACAGAGACACACACAGAGACACACAGACACACACACATAGAATACAGACAGAGACACACAGACATAGACACACGGACACACACAGAGACATATGGACACGCAGACACATACACACATACATAGATACACACAGGCACAAATACACAGACACACACAAAGACACACACAGACACAGAGACACAGAGACACACACAGACATAGACATACACAGACACACAGAGAGAGACATATGGACACACAGACATAGACACACACAAAGATACACACAGAGAGACATGCAGACACACACACATAGAATACAGACATAGACACACACACAGAGACACATGGACACACACAGAGAAACATGTGGACACACACACACATAGAATACAGACATAGACACACTCAGAGACACAGAGAGAGACATGGACACACACAGACACAGACACACACAGAGACATATGGACATGCAGACACACGCATACACATACACAGACACACACACACATACACAGACACACAGAGACACAAATACACAGACACAGAGACACACACACAGACATAAACACACACACAGACACACACAAAGATACACAGAGATACACAGGGACACACATAAAGACACAGACACACACACACAGAATACAGACATAGACACACACAGACACACAGACACATGGACACACACACTCAGACATGGATATACACACACACACTCAGACATGGACACACACACACACACATAGCTCCCTCCTCCCATTTCCAGCCTCTGATCCAGCCTGGCTCCCAAGGCCTCTCCCTTCTTCCTCTTCCCTTCCCTCCCATCCTCCCCGCTCCTCACCTTCCCTTCCCGTCCTTCCTTCACACGCGCGGGCCCCTCGAGCAGCAGCTGCCTGGTGTGCTCCGGAGCGACCCCTAGCATGGGGGCCATCAGGTCCAGGGTGGAGAATGGTCGCAGGTTCTGAGGGTGCAGAGAGCAAAGAGGGCACTGGAAACCCCGCCCCTTGAAGGC
>SJYT01012791.1:77479-96421 GCA_006410635.1 Cephalophus harveyi
TGTGTGTGTGTGTGTGTGTGTGTGAATGACAGGTGGCAAGCAGCCCTGAGCACGAGTGGGGACACGCAGGCCTAGCAGGGGCAGGGAGGATCAACCCTGGCTGGGATTACAGCTGTCTCTTATACACATCTCCCTTCCCTGTCTCTCTCACCTTCTCCACCTCCTCGCTGGAGGCCTCCAGCACCTCGTAGGGCCCGATGCGCCGTGCTGCAGCCACCAAGCTCTCCTGCTCTTCGCCCTGGCGCACCTGCTTGTTGATGTGTCGCAGGAATGACTCCATCGCTGCGATCTGGGAGAGCGGGAGCGGAAGGGTGCGGAGGAAGATGGCTCGGCTCCTCGCCCGTTCATCCCACCCACTGACGACATCAGCGCCACACGGGCACATTCGCACGAGGAAGGAGACCTCAAGGGTTCCTGGAGCTGCACCCCCCCACACCAGCCCCCGATAGCCCCCTCCTCCCGCAGGGGTCAGCCCTGCCGGTCCTACCATGGCGGTCAGGGCCTCCCGGGCCTGGGGCTTGGGGGTCCTCTTGAGCACAGCCTGGAGCAGCAGTGGGTACTTGGTGATGCGCTGGTGGGGCTTGATGAGCAGGTCTCCCAGCATCTGCCTCCCCGAGCGCTTGTGCTTCTCACACCACTGCCAGGGAAGGGGGGTAGGGGTGAGGGACTGTAGGCTACCCTCCTGCCTTGGACCAAGGTCCGCCGCGTTCCCCTTCCCCAGCGACTCCTCTCCCACCTGCACGAAGATGTGGAAGAGAGGGTTGTGATCCTGCTGCTCCCGGGCGTAGGCCATGGTCTGCCTCACTCGCAGGCAGTATAGGATGTAGGGCTGGAAGCGCTGGCTGCACTGGAGGGACAGGGGTGGGGACGGGGAGCGGGCAGGGGAAGGCGGGATGAGATACCAGCCCCAGCCCCACACAACATGCAGAGCAGCCTGGCCTAGACCCTTCCTCCAGGGCCTGCCAATCCAGACCCTCCTCCACTTCCAGCCCCCTCCCTGGACTCCAGGGAGGAGTTGGGGTCCTGAGGGGTCGACTCGCTGCCACCCTCTGAGCTCCATCTTCAGCCCCTGCCATGCCCCGCTGCTCTGGATTTCGCCCGCCATCACTAATTCAGTGCACTGTTATCAGGGCGCTGCAGATCCCATTCCAGCCCAGCTGTGGAGTGGCGACCTAGAGCTTGCCTAGAGTCCTGCCCTGGAGAAGGGGGCCACGGAGGGCCCCCAGGAGACTGTGCACCCACCTCTCTACCCCAACCCAACCGCGCAAGGCCATGCTTCCCTGGCTGGGGAACTAGGCGGAGGTTGGATCCCCAGCCTCTTGCTCGCCCGTGCCCTGTGGTCTTTCACATCCTCTCCCCCCAGGCTCCCAAGGGACAAGTCACTAAGGCTCCAGTCTTGTTTCCTGATGCTTGTCCCTGAATCTCTGTCCCGGACATCAGACATCATGATGTGTGTAGCCCTTCCCTGAGACAGTTGCCTCTGGGATGTTCAGAAGCCCAAAGAGCCCTGGGGACAGAGGTCATACTGGTGAAATGAAGGCAGGAGATGAACTGGTATTTGGGGGTAAGGGCCGTGTCTTTGGACTTGAATCACAGCAGGACTCCGGCAGCAAGGGCTTGGCCTGTGGACAGGACCCCTCGGGGCCCTCCCAGTTCCACCCCATCTGGAAGCGGCCCTTGTCCCCTCCTCACCGTCAGGAAGCCGTCCTGCAGGCTGACCGGGTCCAGAGGCTGGCCTGAGGCTCGTGTCTCCTCTAGAGCAGGCCCCAGCACCTCTTCCCAGAAGGTCCGATGGGCTCGAATCAGGCTGGGGACATTTCCAAACAGGGTCTCAGCTGACACCTGGGGGAGGGGGTGGCACTCAGCCGTGTGTCTGGGCAGGTGACCCGCGGGCTGCACTGACCACGGACAGGCAGGCCAGCTGAACCTGGGTGGGGGGTTCTAGAGCAAGAGGCGGAGTGGGGAGGGCGGGAGGTGGGGTCCTAGTAGATGGGGCAGTGGCATTTCAGTTCTCTGTGACCTTGCCCCCCGCTAGACCCTGGGCTCAGTCCACCCACACCAATCTGTCCCCCCGCCCCATACTGAGTGCCTACTCACTTCCGTCAGCAGACCCACGCGCTGCAAGTTCAGCAAACCCGCAGCTAGGAGCTGGATGCAGGTAGAGAGAGGGTCTTAGTGCCTGGTCTCCTCCTCTTGGACCCCAGCCTCACCCTTCATAGCATCCCCACTCCCATCTTCAGTACCGCAAGCCTCTCTCCCAAGACCCTGGGCAGGGGGCTCTAGGTATCCTGCCCCTCCTTCTCCAACAACCCTGACTTGTCTTGGTCTGGATGATGGGGGATGATTCGACGGCCAGGGCCGGGGCCGCTGTGTGGGCGGGGGGTGGCTCACATCCGTCATGATCTTAAGCTTCCGCACATAGATGAGCTCCGTTGTCAGTAGCTCCCACAGGGCCTCCTGCTGGTGGCAGAGCTCCCGGCTCATCTCCTGGGTGGGGATGGGGCTGGTGAACGATGACAAGACCAGCTGCTGCATCTGCTAAATGCTACCGGATCTGCATCCTAGACAGCCTTTAACCTTCTCCGGCTTCCAGTGTGGAGGGGGTGTTTGTCATCCTCATGTCATGAGGCGACCGAGGCACAGAGAGGCTTGTTGTCTTGTCCAAGGTCTCACTAGTACGTGGCGGGGCCTCACTAGTACCCAGCGGGGTCTCACTAGTACCTGGGGGGGGTCTCACTAGTACATGGCGGCGTCTCAGTAGTACATGGCGGCGTCTCAGTAGTACCTGGGGGGGCCTCACTAGTACCTGGGGAGGGCCTCGCTAGTACCTGGGGGGGCCTCGCTAGTACCTGGGGGGGCCTCGCTAGTACCTGGGGAGGGCCTCGCTAGTACCTGGCGGGGGTCTCGCTAGTACCTGGCGGGGCCTCGCTAGTCCCTGGCGGGGCCTCACTAATACATGGTTGGGCCCGGATCTGAAGCTTCAATGACATGACTCTAAGTGCTGCCCCGCAGACCGCACTTCCCTTGGCCTTTCCCTCCTCCGGGTCAGAGGTGAAGTGTGTGTGTGTGTGTCTCGGACCCCACGTGGATGGGCTCACCTTGTGCCCAGGCACCAGCTCTTTCCAGGACTTCTCGATGGGCACGCTGTTGTCGCTGCCCTCCCCGATCTCCCAGTGCTGCCGGTCCTCCCGGGGCAGGCGGGGCATCCCAAACATGCTGAAGGTATGCAGCCTCACCTGCAGCTCATGGGCCTTGGTGACTTCCTGGGGGCGCCAAGCGGGGATTAGTCCTGGCACCCGGACCACCTGGCCGATGAAGGGCTGCGTGTGTGCATGCGTGCGTGTATGTGAGAGAGCTCATCTTTAGGAGGGTTGATAAAGAGTCTGGGGCCCTTGAGGACAAAGGAGTCTAGAGCCCTTGAGAAGGAGAAAGGGGCCTGGGGGTCTCAAGGAGAAAAGGACAAACTTTTTACTTGTTTTGTCTTAGTCAGTATAACAGTGTATCTTGCTTGAGGGCATGTTTCCCCTTAACAAGAACCTTCTGACTAATCTTGTTATCTTAAGAGGTATATTGTGGTAGTTGCTCAGTCGTGTCCGACTCTTTGCGACCCCATGGACTATAGCCTACCAGGTTCCTCCGTCCATGGGATTTTCCGGGCAAGAGTACTGGAGTGGGTTGCCATTTCCTTCTCCAGGAGATCTTCCCAACCCAGGGATTGAAGCCAGGTCTCCCACATTGCAGGCAGACGCTTTACTGTCTGAGCCACCAGGGAAGTCCATTAGTTCTAATCTTGTTAATTTAAGGTGTATGTTGTGGGAGTGGGCCTGGTAAAACTATACAGGGCCCTGATAAGACTAGGAAGGGGGACACTCTCCATCCCCCTTCTGATGTCTGTGTCAGAAGCTTTCTCTGTCCCCTTTCACTTTAATAAAACTCCGCTACACAAAAGCTCTTGAGTGATAAGCCTGGTCCCTGGTCCTGAAGCTAAATCTTCAGAGATCATGAATCTGACATCGTTCACTGTAAGTTATCATATGCGTGCGTGTGTGTGTGTGTGTGTGTGTGTGTGTGTGTGTGGGAGGTGGCAAGCAGCCCTGAGCACGAGTGGGGACACGCAGGCCTAGCAGGGGCAGGGAGGATCAACCCTGGCTGGGATTACAGGGGTCGGCACGAGGCTGGAACCTGTATGGAGAGGCGCCTTGTCTGCAGGAAGGTCCCTGACTCCGGGTTCCCTAGTCAGATAGACAGCTTCCAGGTCTCTCCTGAGTCAGACCCCTTCAGAGGGACCTTCAGGTGGGGGCCCGAAGGGGGCTTAGGGAACCAGCGCTCTCAGGAATATTTGGACACCTGCCCGTAAAGCGAACATTCTTATGAGACAGCCTGGCTGGGAGATGCTCCCCTGAGAGGATCTCTAGACAGAGCTGCACTTGGCTTCTTGGAGGGGCTCTGGTGTTCTCAGCTCTGATCTCAGCTCAGGCTGGGAGCTCAGTGATGGGAAGAGAGGGACCCCTCACCTTGAGTTTGGGGGAGTGAGGTGTCCTGACCCCAAAGGGACTTCCGTATGTCTTCTCGGGCTCTGGTTCTCGAAGCCTCAGGGGAGACAGGCGTCGGGCCGGGCCAGAACCTGTGGTGAAGGGGACGTAGCCCTGGAGGAGTCGGCGGCTGGGATCCTGGAGGAAGAGCAGGGGGAGCTCTGGGCGTGCCCCCTTCCCGCAGAGGTCCCAGAGAGGCAGAGTGGGGCCCGGCTTAGCTCTGGACAGCGTCCCCTACACCTGCCTGCAAGTTGGGCTGGCTCACCGCTCCCCTAAAACCAGTTTAGTGTGAGCCGCTCCAGCCCTGAGTCACAGTGGCCGTTGCCAGGAAGGCTGCCTAGATGGGCAGGAGCCAGACGGGCAGGGCAGAGGGGCTGGGGTACAAGCGGCCTCGTGCAGAGCAGGCGCAGAGGCACGTACGCGACTGGGCTCTGCGTGTGCCCGTGTGCCCATGTACCCAGCTCCCGTGTGCTCCCTACACTCTGGCCGTGTGTGTGCACAGGGCCCGGTGCACACGGACTCTGGACCCATGCACGTGGGGGTGGGGGCACACATTGTGCCCTCCCATCCCGTTGGGAGTGGCTGCCCTTCTGTGGGAGAAGTTGAGGCTTGGGCTAGCAGTCCCTCCTGGGCAGGCCTGGTCACATTCCTTGACCTGCCTGTGGCCTCACTTACCCCATAGACTTCCTAGTCTCCCTTCCCGCCCTCGGTGGTGTCCCATGGCCAAACCCTCCTCCAGTCAGACGAGGGATATCCCCAGCTGGAAACAAAATTGACCTCAAGGTGGAGGGAGGCCAAGGGAAAGGCCTCTGGGCCTCCACGCCCCTTTCCTTGGTCAGCGCTGGAGGCCAGCCAGGGGGGTGGGGCCGGGCTGGAGCCAGGCAGGCCCCCACACCCCTCCCCACCTGTAGAGTAGGGACACCTTGAACCTTTGCTCTTCCTCCAGGCCTGACTCAGAGGAAGGCAGGTCTCAAGCAGCCGCTCACAAGCTCTTCCCTAGTAAAGGTGGGAGTCTGGGAGGCACCAAATCCTGGGTTTGGTGACCTCCCACCCCTAGCTCCGTGCCTCCGACAGCACCGAGGGCCTGGCCCCTCCTGGCTCTCTGCCTCACCTGCCCCTTCTGTCTGGGGTGAGTGTGGAGTCCCGGGACTCTGGCTCCACACAACCGTCCTCTCCCTCACAATCCAGGAGAGAAGGCGGGGGTGTGGGCTCGGAAGAGTGCCACCAAGTCCTGGCAAGGGGACAGAGACTTGAAAGCCCGGGTGTCCTCCCGCCTGCCCTGCCCAGATCACCTTTGGGGCACGGCCTGGACTCACCAGCAAAAGACCTCCTCGGGGAGAGACATTGCCTGGAAGACTTGCGACTGAGGCCCGATACCTGCCTCCATAGGTCTCAATGCGGGAGGCCACCAGCCCTTGGAGGGGACTCTTATCGGGAGGACCCAAGGCCTGCATCCCTTCTTTCCTGGGTCACCTGCAAAGGCTCATCACTCCACTATCCAGGGGAAAGGGGCCCCCTGAGGCTGCAGAGAGAATATAAGGATCAAAGGGCCAGCCTTGGTTAGTGGAGGGTGCCAGGCTGGAGACAGAGGTGGAGGGGGAGGGGAAGAAGAAGAAGGACATCAAGGACTTGGTGGGGTTGGGTACACCCCCACATGCTGGGCAGAAAGCCCCTTGGAACCATACCTCCTCATTCACATGTGCACACTTGGGATACCACTGGCTTCAAAGGACGCTGACATCCTAAAGAGTAGCTGGGAGCAAGGGTCACAGGCAGGTTCCCTGCTTCCTGGGTGCCCCCAGGTGAGGGGGATGCCCCTTGCACCTAGCAACACCCTTCCCTCCCCAATACACAGGCTGTCTCTTATACACATCTGAGCCAGAGTCCCGATCTGCCACCTGTTTTTGAACAGCCCACAAGCTAAGAATGGCTGTTTTACATGTTTAAATAGTTGGAAAAGTCAAAAGAAGAATAAATTTAAAAAGTATATAAAATCATGAAAAAGAAGAAGAATAGTTAACAACACAGGAAGATTATATTCAATTCAAATTTCCATGTCCCTAAGAAAGCACTATGGGATCAAAGACACGTTCCCTGCTTGGCCAGTTGTGACTTCCTCCCTGCTAGCTATGACAGAGACTGCAGCGGCTTCAAAGTCTGAAATATTTACTCTCTGGCAACCCATTCCAGTATCCTTGCCTGGAGAATTCAATGGACAGAGGAACCTGGCAGGCTACACACAGTCCATGGGGTCGCAAAGAGTGGGACACGACTGGGAGACTAACACACACACACCCCCTAAAGGAACGCCCCACCCCTTACCTGGACCCTGAGGCCATGGGCAGGTCTTAGACCGCTGGCCTTAGAGATGAGCAGAGAGGGAGCGGGCCCTGTCTAGTTTCGCCAGCCTCTGGGAGCTCCTCGGTGAGGCTGGGAGACACGCGGGGGGCTCCATCCCCTCCCCCTAAAGCTCGGTAGAGGCCTCCCTACTCTCTGGGTGGGCGGGGCTTGGAGAGGAGAGGCCGCCTAAGCAAGTGCTGGGTGCCTCCAGGTGGGTCCCGGAACCCCGCTCCGCCTCCCCTTACCTCTCTGATTTGTGAGCAGGGGAGAGCAGCGTTCCTTGCCTCCCAATAACGCCTCCCTCCCTGGGCTCCGAGTCCCTCTCCCCGCAGCCCCGGGTCCTTTCTGAGCTTTGACCCGCTTCCCTTCCTCTGGGCCCCGCGCCCCCCGCCTCCCGTCCCGCCCCGCCCTCCCGCCTCTCACCTGTGCCCGCAGGTGTCCCGGCGCCCGCTGCCCGCGCCGCCAGCCCCGCGGTCTCCGACGGCGACTCCCCCAGCGATGCCCGCCCCGCGGCCCGGCCGGGTCTGGGACCGAGCGGCCCGCAGGACGCGGGCTGCGCGGAGCCGGGCCGAGAGTGCGGGGGCGGGGCGGGGGCGGGGCGGCGGGCTGGCTCCTCCCTCTCCCGCGGGCATCCGACCCGCCGCGCAGCGGGCGCCCTCGGTCCCTGGGCACCGGGCGGCTCTGCCTCGCTCCGCAGGGCTCCCTCCTCTCTTCCCCTCGTCCCTGAAGTCGCCACCCACCCCCCAGTCCGGCCTGTCGCCCTCGCGCGCTGCCCTCCGGGTCGGCGGTGGTAACGACCGAGTGACCCGCTGCAGGTGCCCACCTCGCTTTCCGCGTCGGTGAGTGGCCGGCTAGCCCCGTGCCCCGGCCTCGGCCTCGGCCTCGTCTTCCTCCTTTAACCAGGCAGGAGAGCAAGACCGGCAGCAGAAGGGGCCTCGGGATCAGGGACCCCCGGGGCACTGCCCCCTTCTGGAAGCGGAGTCCAAAGTGTGACCCTTATCTCTGCTTGTCGGCTCCAGCCATCTGGTGGAAGGTTGGACTTCACCTTTGCTCCGGGGATGGCGCCTGATGCCAGGCTGAGGCTGGCCCAACACTTCTCCCACTAACCAAGTCTGGGGGTGGGCGGACCCCACTCTTAACTGGCAAACAGCCACACTCCCGCATTCAGGAGGGCGTCTGAGCACCTGCGGCCACTAATAAAACAGACACTGTTCAAGGAAGGGCACACCTCACATTCCCAAGTCAGGATACAGTGTCGACAGAAACACTGGATATCAAGAATCAGGAGTGTCCATAGATGTGCGGTCACTATCATCTCACACTGGGGCGCCAAAGACCTGCGAGGGTGGGAGGGAGGTGGGCGCAGGTCTGAATGCAATGGCTCCAGCCCTCCACCGTGTCCTGTGGTCTGGCTATGCGGTGATATATGGACACTTTCTTTGCTTTCAAAAGCCCCCTCTCTCATTGTATCGCTGGCATATTGAACCCACCAGTAATCTCAGGTGTTCCAGTCCTTGCTGACTGTGACGGCTCTGTTTGATGTGGAAGAGGGATCTTTATCCTTTGATACTTTCTAATTTCGTCCACTTTCCTCCTATTTGCCCTCCAAGTATTCTCTTGTTCTGAGCTTGCTGTGATGTGATTGCTCTTATAGTTCAGAAGAGCTGTTGGTACCTCTAGCTGTATACATCCTTACCTCCTGCTTCCTGTTTTCCAGTTGATTAGGATCAGTTTTAGGGAGAGCAGTAGGATGGGGCAGGAACTGGGATGGAGAGAAGCTGTTTTCCCATTCGTGTGTGTGTGCGTGTGAAAGATGGGGAGAGAGACCCAGAGATAACAAGACCAGCTATGAGGGAAAGACAGCCGTAAACAGGAGGTGGTGATTACTGGCAGTATTAAATGATACCCCAGACACTGCTGGTGCCAAGGATACCCTCCCATTTCTCCAGGAAGGAAGTGGAGGGAGTAAGAATGGAATTGAAATTGAGAGACCAGAGGCAAGCCCGGACTTACAGGCTCTGGGGAGAGCTGGCTGGACTGGCCCAGTGGACATGAGGGCGTTAACCCTTTCACTTCCCTCTAGGCTGAGATCCAATCTCCACCAGCCACTGCCGCAGGGCCTGTCCTCCGCCCCTCTGGGAGGCAAGGTTCCCAGGAAAAGCTGGAGTCTAGAAGCTGGGGGAGTGGCCGGCAGGAGTGTGTGGGCTGGGAGGTGGGACTCCTGTGTTCTATCTGTTCTACCCTGGCCTCCTTAGATGGTTCTTCTCACAGTCTCCCTTGTCCTCCGGTGCTGTGGAGAAAAGACCCCTGCCTGTGATAGGCTGAGAGGGGAACACAACTCAGGGAGCTGAATGCGGCCTAAAGACCAGAGAGATTGGCGGGTTGGCCTCTACTGAGTGGAGCTGGGGTGGGGGTGGGGACACCTGGAAAGTGTCTTTCTTCCTGGCAGACCCCCTCACCTTCCCTCAGACCCCTCCCTCTTTTTTTGGCTGCACCACACAGCTCTCAGCATCTCAGTTCCCCGACCAGGGATTGCAGCTGCACCCTCAGCAGTGAAAGCGCAGTCCTAACTGCTGGACCACCAGAGAAGTCCCCCGGCTTGAGTCCCATTTCTCCTCTGAGCCTTGGTTTCTGCCCCAGTGCAGATGACCCCATCAAGTCCCCAGCTGTACCCCGCAGCTAACGAGGCGTCATCTATCCAGGAGCGGAGCTCTGAGGACCAAAAGTGTCTGTCCAGTACAGTATGAGGGTAACTTCTGGGGCTGGCGTAGGGAGCCCCAAGTCCCTCCTGCCTTTCCTCACAGGTGGGAAGGTCAGGGAGATTGCCCTGATCCCTGAACTCTGCCCAGCGCACACCTCTCAGGGCGGGGTGGGGGCCAGCTGGGTTAATGAGGTGCTGGCAGGCACTGGCAACCAGGCAGCTGATCGGAGGTGTGTCCTTCTCTAGGCAGAGCTGGGGGGGTGAGGCTGGGCGGGGGAGCTGAGGGCTCCAGCTGGGAGGCACCGAGTCACGTGAGACAGATAAAACCAGGAGGCCAGGCCAAGGGGCACAGCTGATGGCGCCTTAGATGGGAACTGATGCCCTCCCTCCCTATGCCGCTTACTGGCAGTGTTCTCTGTGCCAAGGTGCGAGGGGTATATAGAATACGCATTCCTAGTATGAGTATCCATATTGAACAGTACAGGCTTCCCTGTACTACCCTGTAATTCAGCTGGTAAAGAATCTGCCTGCAGTGCAGGAGATCCGGGTTCGATTCCTGGGTTGGGAAGATCCCCTGGAGAAGGGCATGGCAACCCACTCCAGTATTCTTGCCTGGAAAATCTCATGGACAGAGGAGCCTGGAGGGCTACAGTCCGTGGGATTGCAAAGAGTCGGACACGACTTAGTGACTAAACCACCACCACCCGCTCCAGTGTTCTTGGGCTTTCCCTGGTGGCTCAGGCAGTAAGAATCTGCCTGCCATGGGGGGGACCTGGGTCCAATCCCTGGGTTGGGGAGATCCCCTGGAGAAGGGCATGGCAACCCACTCCAGTATTCTGGCCTGGAGAATCCCCACGGACAGAGGAGCCTGGCAGGCTACAGTGCATGGGGTCGCAAAGAGTTGGACATCACTGAGCGACTAAGCCCAGCCCAGCAGCATTCCTGTTACAGAGATAGTCCCTGACTTTCAGGAGATTACAAAAGAACGGGAGCCACACAGACTAGTGGGGAACATTGGTATGTAAGTTACATGTAAGGAATGAACCAAGAGCTGTGGGAGGGACTAATAACTACATAGGGCAGCCAGGGAAGGCTTTGTAGAGGAGGCGAATGTTGTGCTGGGGCTTGGAAGATAACTAGGAGTTTGCTAGGTAGAGTAGGAGGGAAGGGCATTTCTGGAGGAGGGAATGGCATGAACGAAGACAAAGTGTTTAGAAAGGAAGGGGAAGGGACTTCCCTGGGGGTCCAGTGGTTAAGAATCCTCCTTCCAAGGGGAAGCTGATTCAGATTAGGGGACTAAGGTCCCACATGTCTCTGGGCAACTCAGCCCTTGCACCACAACCAGAGTGCCCTTGAGCTGCGACAAAGACCCAGCACAGACAGAAAAAAAAAAAAAAAAAAGGGAGAGAGAGAGAAAGTGGGGAAGGGCAGGACTCCCAAAGGACTCCTGAGAGTCTGCCCTGATGGCCTCCTGGGGACATCGCCCCTTCCCAGCTGCCGATTTCTGGGTGGTGGCTTGAGAGGACTAACTTCGTCCTGGTGTTCAAAGACCTCAAATGTATGGTCCCGGTTATGCTTCCTGCCTTTCACCTGCTGCTCCTCTACTTTCTCCCTGGACTGTCCGCATCCTCTGAATCTACATCAGCTTCCCTGGCTCCATGAACTTGCTCAAGCACATCCCCCTGGCCGGCATAGATATCACTTTTGACCCCTTGTCCCCGCGTCTCCACTTCCACTTCTTTCAATATTCTGCAGCCTTCAGTACATTTTCCTGACAGTTCCTCAGCCAGAGCGATCACTTTCTTACCTGCTTTCAATGCCTTGGCCACCAAGCTCCTTTGAAAAGCACCACCTAATCTTGCTGCTGTGGGCATAGGTGCTCACGGCCCTCACTAGACTCCTGGCCCCTTGGGGGCTGGGACACCCTAGCACAGGGGCTGGTGCAGGCCTAGCGTCGCTGTCTGTGGAGTTGAATGGCCTTGACTTAATAAAGGACCCAGATAGAATGAACTTGTAGGTGGAATGTCAGATCTCTGCTCCTGCCGAAGTGACCACCTTTGTTTTTTAAATACTTGGAATGCTTCCCTAATTTCGCTGGGGCATTCCTGGTTCATTAGTGAAAATTCAGCATTTCCTCAGTGGCGCTCATCTAAAGGCTCCTGGCTCCTTAAGACAACCACCGCACGCAGGTTTTACCTCGCACACCAATTCTGATGGATTAATAGTGGAGTCTTCTAGAATATTTTGTCCAGGGCTTCCCTGGTGGCTCAGTGGTAAAGAATCCGCATGCTAACGCAGGAGACACGGGTTTGATCCCTGGGTTGGGAGGATCCCCTGGAGAAGGAAATGGCAAACCACTCCAGTGTTCTTGCCTGGAAAATTCCATGGCCAGAGGAGGCTGGTGGGCTACAGTCTGTGGGGTCGCAGAGTTGGACACGTCTGAGCCACTAAGCACGCAGCGCGCACCTCTCCCCAGAGGGCCCTGGTCTCCCCTAGTGGCAGTCTTTGGAAGTGCAGTTAGATTTTACCTGGTCTGCGGGGCCAGGAGTGGCCAGGCCCCCAAGCCCTGGCCTTTCTCAGTGAGACGGCAGCTGTGTGGTCTCACAACTCCGTGCAGGAAGGCTGCCTAACATCCTTGGCAGATGGTCCTCCCTGCTGCTCGATGACCGCCAGCAAGGCTGCTGCCCAGGCTGTCCTTTTGTTCCCGCAGCTCTGATCTGTGACAACCCCTTCCTCCAAGTAGTCATTTGATTTCCTCCCTCAGGTCTGGACTGACAGTGGGTGTCCACCTGCTCAGCCCGAGTGACTCAGAAGCACGCAGACTGAAGAATTTTAAGGCTCCGAGTCAGTCTTTGCAAAAGTTTTCAAAGTGAGAGTAGCTCACGACCCCCAACCTCGGTCAGCTTCTATGAGCACTATGGCCCTTGTCACGAGTCCAGGCTCACAGCCAGCTCTTCCTCGTGAAATACACAAAATATATGAGTATTTTGAGGTTCATTTGCCCAGGGAGATTGACTGTCGGCCCATCTCATTATGACACATCTTGCCCAGCCTGGGAAGGTGGGCAGTTCTTTCACTCCTAAAGCAGACGCTAGCACAACAGCCCTAAATCATTATTTATAATTTGATTTGACAACCCTGAATTTCAGGAAGTTCTTTGTCATCTCTGACCCAAATACCTCCTGGTCAAGCTTAAAGTAATTTCCTCATGTTCAGCGGAATATCTGTCTCTGTATCATGGGCCCCTTTTTGGATAATTGAACTACAATTTGGGTCACAGTTCGTGGCTTCCCAGGGGTCACTAGTGTTAAAGAATCCAGCTGCTAATGCAGGAGACTTAAAACACACTGGTTTGATCCCTGGGTTGGGAAGATCCCCTGAAGAAGGAAATGGCAACCCACTCCAGTATTCTTGCCTGGAGAATCCCACGGAGAGAAGAGCCTGGCGGGCTACAGGCCATAGAGTCACAAAGAGCTGGACACGACTGAAGCGACTTAGCAAGCACACTCGGGTCGTTGTAGCAGCATCCTGAAGCCTTGGACCCACTCCCCATCCTTCAGAGACTTAGATTCTCAGTTGGGGGTCACACGGGCAGCCCCGAGGTCTCAAGAACCATCCTGTGTGCCTGGCACTGTATTCAGTGGAGGCCAGTTAGCTCCCTTCCCTGCATAACCCAGTGGAGCGGGGCTGCCTGTATTAGCCCACTTGATAGATACAAAAATGAGACTCAGAGGTAAAGCCCCTTGGTCAAGGACACGAAGCCAGTATGTGGAACAGCACATGGAACATCCAACAAGGCTTCGGGGCGGGCATTGGTCCAAGCACTAGCCTCACAGGAGATCTCTGTGAGCATTCTGGAGAGATGTCTTCTCTGACCTCGTCCCCGTTTCATCTCCATTTTATGCTCGTTCCACATGGCACTTGTGGTAAAGAACCCGTCTGCCAATGCAGGAGACTAAGAGACATGGACTTGATCCTGGGTCAGGAGGACCCCCTGGAGGAGGAAATGGCAACCCACTCCAGTGTTCTTGCTTGGACAAACCCATGGACAGAGACTTGTGGGCTGCAGTCCATGGGGTTTCAGAGAATTGGACACGACTGGACACACAAGCGTTATGTTCATCTCTACCGTGATTCTGCATTGATCCTTTGCATCTGCCTAGATGACCTTCAGTCCTGGCCCCATGCATTCCTTACAGTCTTTGTTCAAAGGCAGGCCCTTCACAAGGGCTTTTGGGGCAGGTGAATTTGACTTCTCCAGGTCTCCATCCTTGTATGTAAAATGAGGATAATAATACTAATTTTTGGATCATTATGATAATAACAGCTAACTTTTTATTAAAGCAATTACTAGGTGAAGGCATAATTTAGCACTTGACATGTGTCATTTCATTTAATCCTCACCAAAACCCTTCGAGTTAGATATTAACCTCATTATAACAGATGAGGAAACAGGCTCGGAGAGGTTACATAACATGCTCACGAGGACAAAGTTAGCAAGAGGAGAAGCCAGGATTTGAACTCAAGTTGTCTGGCCCCAAAGCCTGCACCTCTCACCTCTTGCCTGTAGAAAGCAAATGGGTTACTGTGGGTAAGCCTGTCGTGAGATGGTGAAGGACAGGGAAGCCTGGCGTGCTGCAGTCCATGGGGTTGCAAAGAGTCGGGCATGACTTAGCGACTGAACTGAAAGCCTGCCGTGGGGCTAGGAAACCAGAGGAAACTGCCTGCCTTGTTTCCATCTGAAAGGTTGTCTCAGCATTCAAAGAGACAGAAGTCTCATTCCTGAAGCCTGGAGAAGTGATACTGGCCTTTGCTCAGGGCTGTCCTGGGGCCCAGGGCCCTGCAGCTCACCACTAGCACTGCTTCCTTAAAAAAAAAAAAAAAGCATCTTCATGGGATTTTGCTATCCGTCTAGGGGTTAAGACTCCATGCTTCCACTGCTGGGGAAATGGGTTCAATCCCTGGTTGGGGAACTAAGATCCCGCATGCTGAGAAGTACAGCCAAAAATCATCTTCATATATCACCCCATCCCCCAAATATCACTCCTCACATCTGTTCAGCCTCTCTGCTCTGTCTCCTCGAAAGCCCTCTTCCTGATCATCCACCCCGAAGCCGCATCCTCTTGCCGTTATAAAGCCACTTGCCCTGGTCCTCTGGCAGATTTTTCTGGGAAGCCACTGTGCTCAAAAGCAGGTAGTCAACTCCCATGAGGATGGAAGATGCTTGTCTTGGTATCTGGACTCTGGGCGCATCCAAGGCTGATGGGAAACCCTAATGGGCTGAGGGACCAACCAAGAGGGGATTTAGAGAACAACCTTCCTCATGGGCCTCTGTACCATCTCCCTTTTCCTTCCCCTCCTCCAGTCCCCTGCGGAGGGATGAATGGGGAGTTATTCGACCCTCCTGACTCATCCAGTTCTGCATATTCTGCACAACTCAGATTGATTCCCGCCCAGCCATCAGACCCCTCCAGTCCCCGCACCCTCTCCCATCTTTGTTTCCTGTTGCTTTCTCCACCCCCGCCTCCCGCCCTGCCCTCGCTGTTACCAGACTTTCCATGGTGGGCGTGCATCTCCTTAACTAGGCTGTGTGCTCCTTCAGAGAGGCTGCAACAGCACAGTCGTCTAGCTCAGATGTGGAGTTAGGCAGCCTTGGTTTGAATCCTAATTCTGACACTTTGGCTATGTGGCCTGGGCAAGTTATTTAATCTCTGTGTCTCTGAATCTTCACAACAGAAGCATCTATCTCATATGATTGTATGAGGACCAACTGAAAGTGTTGAAAAAGTGAAAGTCGCTCAGTCATGTCTGACTCTTTGTGACCCCATGCACTGTAGTCCACCAGGCTCCTCTGTCCATGGGGATTCTTCAGGCAAGAATACTGGAGTGGGTTGCCATTCCCTCCCCCCAGAGGGTCTTCCCAACCTAGGGATCGAACCCAGATCTCCTGCATTGCAGGCGGATTCTTTACCATCTGAGTCACCAGAGGCCAAGTGAGTTAATATTAAAAAGCACTTAGAATGTGACCTGACATTGTATGCTCAATACAAATTTATAATATAAATAAAATGCAGTAATGGACAAATAATTACTATTGGAATAATTAGGCTTCAGAGCAAATTAACAACAAGAAGAGAAGATACTACAATATTAGTAAGTGGCATTCTTGCAAAATATGTATTTAATGATTGTTGTTAAATGCATTCTTTACAGGAGAATCACTTCACGATGCTGTTAAAAGTTAATCTAACAAGGACACAGTAGGAATAAACAAACGAGCTGAGAAATGACTGACAACTGACCAGCAGGAGATGATCCAGCAAGCAGGAGCCATGTATCCAAATTAAAAAAAAGAAAAAATGATTTTCCATTATCCAGTAATTTAGGGGCCAAAGTTAATGAAAAAATTTTCTATAAGTCATTAAGTACTTGTAAAAATATAAAACACTGAAATGCCTCTGATACACGTCCCTTTAATTTAAAGACCTCAAGTAATAGCTCAGTTGGTAAAGAATCCACCTGCAATGCAGGAGACTTTGGTTTGATTCCTGGGTCACGCAGATCCACTAGAGAAGGGGTAGGCTCCCCACTCTAGCATTCTTGGGCTTCCCTTGTGGCTCAGCTAGTAAACAATCCACCTGCAATGCAGGAGACCTTGGTTCAATTCCTGGGTTGGGAAGGGCTGCTGGAGAAGGGAAAGGCTATCCACACCAGTACTCTGGCCTGGAGAATTACATGGACTCTATAGTCCATGGGTCACTCAGAAAACTGAGTGACTTTCAGTTTTACTTTCTTTTGCATTCAGCTGTTGAAAGTAAATGTGAAACTTCTCACTTCCTCCTCCTGGAAGGCATGTAAATATGCAGAAGAGAACAGGCCCAGACAACACGGCTGAGGGTAACTGCCAAGCTCTCCAAGGCTGAGAACAGCCAGGGCGCAGGTGCGCCTCAGAGCATAAAGCATCCATTGCCCAGATGCTCTTCAAGAATCATGAATGTTTTTAAGATAGACGGATAAGGCGTGGTGCTGCGCCACCAGTTCGTCACCTGCATCATGTAAAGTATCATCACCCTTAGAATTTCGCCTGTTTTGTGCTCAGGGATTCATCCTCAGGAATCAGGCATTCTTGGACAAGGGGGGGCAAATGGAAATGAATAGCATCATGGGGCTTTCCCAGTGGTCCAGTGGTTAAGATCCTGTGCTTCCTCGGCAGGGGATTTGGGTTTGATCGGTCCAGGGAGTTCTGCCTGCCTCAAGGTGCGGCTGCTCTGTGATATATCCAACTCTAGAACACCCCAATCGGAGAAGGCAATGGCACCCCACTCCAGTACTCTTGCCTGGAAAATCCCATGGGTGGAGGAGCTTGGTAGGCTGCAGTCCATGGGGTCGCTAAGAGTCGGATACGACTGAGCGACTTGACTTTCACTTTTCACTTTCATGCACTGGAGAATGAAATGGCAACCCACTCCAGTGTTCTTGCCTGGAGAATCCCAGGGATGGGGGAGCCTGGTGGGCTATGGGATCACACAGAGTCAGACACGACTGAAGTGACTTAGCAGCAGCAGCAGCAGAACACCCCAATGGGGTCCAAGTATGTTTTTATTTATTATTATTTATCACTGCTTTATGGACTCATTTTCTACTCAATCCTCAAAAAAGTTTTTATTGCAGTATGTGCTGTGCTTAGTCACTCAGTCGTGTCTTTCTCTTTGCGACCCCAGGGACTGCAGCCCACCAGGCTCCCCAGTCCATGGGATTCTCCAAGCAAGAATACTAGAGTGCATTGCCATGCCCTCTTCCAGGGGATCTTCCTGACCCAGGGATGGGACCTGCATCTCTAATGTCTCCTGCATTGGCAGGTAGATTCTTTACCACTAACGGTACCTGGGAAGCCCCAGTTGCTGGTGTAGAGCAAATTAAATGAGTTATACATATATCCCCTCTTTTTTAGATTTTTTTTCCCATATAGATCATTAACAGAGTATTGAGTAGACTTCCCTGTGCTATACGGCAGGTTCTTATTATCTATTTTATATATGGTGGTGTGTACATATCAGTTCCAGTCTCTCCACCCCCCTGCCCCTTACTGCCTGGTAACCATAGGCTTGGTTTCTGCATCTGTGATTCTATTTCTGTTTTGTAAATAAGTTCATTTGCACATTTTTAGATTCCACATGTAAGCACTATCATGCTATATTTATCCTTCTCTAAGATAAATATTTATCATGCTATATTTATCCAAGTGAAGTGACTTACTTCACTCTGTGTGACAATCTCTATATCCATCCACAACTTATCTTCTTCTTGATGTCACATTGGAGAAGGGCATGGCGACCCACTCCAGTATTCTTGCCTGGAGAATTCCATGGACAGAGGAGCCTGGTGGGCCACAATCCATGGGGTCACAAAGAGTCAGACATGACTGAGAGACTAACACTTGTGCCCAAAACAAAAAGATATATGTGACAGAGAAGACATGAAGCTGGGTCACTGGCTTGTGGTGATTCGATTAAAAGAGGACTCATCAAAACTGATATTTTGGTGTCATTTTGTTTGGGGTCACAAAGCTTTTGCATTCCAAGCATTAATATAATCAGTTCAGTTCAGTCGCTCAATCGTGTCCGACTCTTTGTGACCCCAGGAATCGCAGCACACCAGGCCTCCCTGTCCATTACCAACTCCCGGAGTTTACTCAAACTCATGTCCATCGAGTCAGTGATGCCATCCAGCCATCTCATCCTCTGTCGTCCCCTTCTCCTCCTGCCCCCAATCCCTCCCAGCATCAGGGTCTTTTCCACTGAGTCGACTCTTCGCATGAGGTTGCCAAAGTATTGGAGTTTCAGCTTTAGCATCAGTCCTTCCAATGAACACTCAGGACTGATCTCCTTGAGGATGGACTGTTTGGATCTCCTTGCAGTCCAAGGGACTCTCAAGAGTCTTCTTCAACACCACAGTTCAAAAGCTTCAATTCTTCTGTGCTCAGCTTTCTTCATAGTCCAACTCTCACATCCATACATGACCATACTAGATGGACCTTTGTTGGCAAAGTAATGACTCTGCTTTTTCCAAGGAGTAAGCGTCTTTTAATTTCATGGCTGCAGTAACCATCTGCAGTGATTTTGGAGCCCAAAAAAATAAAGTCTGACACTGTTTCCACTGTTTCCCCATCTATTTCCCATGAATTGATGGAACCAGATGCCATGATCTTAGTTTTCTGAATGTTGAACTTTAAGCCAACCTTTTCACTCTCTTCTTTCACTTTCATCAAGAGGCTTTTTAGCTCCTCTTCACTTTCTGCCATAAGGGTGGTGTCATCTGCATATCTGAGGTTATTGATATTTCTCCTGGCAATCTTGATTCCAGCTTGTG